>JARHVA010004933.1:600000-1130000 GCA_037957365.1 Torreya grandis | reverse complement strand
TTGAGTCCAAATATAGATTTATGGTTGTATTTGTGTTTAATGGGCTTAATATTCCCTATTTTAGTGTCTCATGCAAAAAATCAAGTGACTAGTTTCACGAAGCACTCAAATAAGAATATCAAGTGTAAATTTACATTAGGTTATCACATTTGTATTTAAGGGGCTTGATATTCCCTATTTGAGTTCCTTATACAATTATTCAGGTGATTAGTTTCATGAGGTAATCAAATAGGGCATATCAAGCCCCCTAAATACAAATGTGATCAATTTTGAAGTGATTTATTTCACATTACATTATATATCAAGTGTGATTGATATGTATTAAAATTTATCACATTTGTATAAGTGGGATTGATATGTATTAATTGAGTTCTATATCAAAATAATCAAGTGATTGGTTGGATGAGGCACTAAAATAGGTCATATGAAATCTAAATTTACATTATTTTCACACATTTTTGTTGATGATAATTATATACCCTATTTAAGTGATATGTGCAACCATTTAAGTGATTGATTTCACAAGGCACTCAAATTGGCATGTATTGAGTTCAAATTTATATTAGGTTATCTAATTTGAGTTTAGAGGATCAATACACCCCATTTTAGTGCATGATTTCAAGAATTGAATCATTTCTTACATGTATCACTGAAAATGTTATATTGAGTCCAATTTTACATTAAGTTGTCACATTTGTGCTTGGGGGTTGATAAACCCTAGTTTATTTCCATGTGTATCTAATCAAACAATTTATTGCACAAGGAATTCAAATAGTTCATATCAAGTTTAAATTTCCATTATAATTTTACAATTGTGTTTTGATATGCCCTATTTTAGATCCTTATGAAATGTATCAAGTGATTGGTTACCAATGCACTTAAACATAACATATCAAGCCTGAAGTAATATTAGGTTGTTAAATTTATTTTTATGGGGATCGATATAACCTATTTGAGTGATCTTGAAACCAATAAAGTGATTGGATGGATAAGGCATTCAATTAATATATATTGACTCCCTATATACTTTAGATTGTTTCACTTATGCTTAAGGGGATATATTTTTCTATTTGAGTATTTGTGTAATCTAAAATTAGGTTTGTATGTGCAAGATCACTTTCAAAATATGGAATTAGATTTTTATGAATATATTTGACCTTAAAAAGTGTGTAAGAGACTTGAAAATAACTTATCTAAATTTTAAACTTAATAAGGCATGAAATTATTGAAAACCTACAAATATAAAATGGTAGAGTGGAGTTGGCTATGTTGACCATAATCACCCCCATAATGACTGAATGTTTCCTATGTATCCAATGATCCAACAATGGAATAAAACACTTGAATTTATCCCACTTAGTGTTCTTTATGAAATAATGATCCTTTGACTATATGAATTCATATAGAAATGGATTGAATATTTGATCATGTTTTATTTTTATATGGATAAAATAGGCTTGTCACTTTACTGAGGACTACGTTTAGTGATAAGAATGATGACTAGGAATAATAGGGAACTTTTTCTTAGTGTGCAAAATTGTAAATATGCCTATGTATTGAAACTTCCAAGTGGTAGAATACATTACTTGAGTGTTCCATTATATAAATACAAAATGGAAAACCACATGTTAAGAAGCTTAAAAATACTAATGATAACATAAAAGAGGGTTTAATATTTTTTTTAAAAAACTATTAGAGGACAAAGGAATAAGATTGACCCATATGGATAAATCCTATTGGCACTATTGTCCCTATTGGTTGATTTTATCTTTTAGGTAAAGATTTAAAAGTTGGATCTAGATTTGGTCATTCAAATGCTTAAGGATATTTTAATAAATCAAAACACTTGTGTAGGTGATAGATAAAAATTTAGAACAAAAACATCTTGCATTTATGAAACAACTTTACAACATCATTTGCTAGAGACCAAGGGTCACTTTGGTCAGTGTAGTTCTAAGATATTATGGATTGGCATGAATAGTAATGTAAATACCTAGGATATTTGATGTGACTTTTAATATGATATTATTTTTAATCATAATGTCTAGTACTAAACTCGAGAGATATTCAAGAGGTTCTAAGCTAGTATTGATTATCGATGAGATAACTCAAACAGTTAATAGTAGATAAATTGATTAGTCCTAGACCTATTGAGTACTAGATATAAATAACACTAAACTTATTAATTATATATATAGATATATAAATATATACTATTGAGAATAAAATTTAGGAATTTATATGCTTCACCCCCTCATTTCCATATGATTTGGGGAGAGTGAGATAGTAATATGAATAATTATGATATAGGATTGAGAAAAAATGGTTTGAAATCACTCCCATCCACTTCTAAAACTTAGTGTTAGTGGTAGTGATAGCAGCAATGCTAGTGGTAGTTCTTACATGAGTTTGGAATGCTACAATATGACTTTGTTCTATACGACTCTAGAACAAAGTGTTTATGTCATGTATGTATGAGATTGGAATTGATGCATTCATAGATTGACCCATATATATGGAATTTTTTTAGATTGAACAATATATTTTTCAAATGACTCTTGAATGGTGTTATGATTCCTTTCATTCCTAATAGAGTGTACCAGGGTGATTATCCCCATTAATTTTTGATAGATTAGTGGGGTCCATGATGGATTAATTTAGGGATATTTTCATATAATTTCCATGGTTGAAATAATATAATATCAAGTCAATCATTTTATTCAAGTAATAAACATTAGAGATATGACTATGGGTCAATAGACAATCAACCAAAAATGGTCAAATGACTATATATATGTCCATATAAGATCATGTGGTTATAACTATCCACATAGTCTCCTCTATTAAATAAAACCATTACATTTCAAGACTATTATTAAATCATGTGGGTTTATAAAGTTGATAGTCCTACTATATATATATTAGAGCAGAAATATTTTGATCTATAGACCTAAAATGATATCTCCTTGGCTACAAGTGCATAAATGATATCTCTATCTACATAAATGGTTGACTACTTGATCAGGATCATAAATTATATATGTTTATATCTATCTCCCCCCTATATAAATAGAAAGGTGACCTATCTAATATTATCCCATCTTGGCCTATTTATATATCTATAGGAAATGGGTGGCACAAAAATGACCTAACATGACATGTATTCATTGGTTGAGTGATCTACTCAACCAACCCCTATTGTGAACTATGAGAGATTTAGGCACACATGTTATCTCCTAAACTCATAATTATGCATATGTTATTATTGGCTAGTATAATAAACAAGGGAAAAAACATTATGCAAGTTATTTTAGCATATTTTGGGATAGTTATCATAGTAGCATATTACACAGGGAGGATAAACCCTAATATCTCACCTAAGGTGTGAATGAATAGAGGATCTAGGCTAGTTGGGTGTAGTTTACTTATAATGGTGGTTCACCTGGTACTCAGTGGGGTATCTGAGTGTGCTTCAGGGGAGCCTTCAAGGTTAGTGGTGGCCCCGAGGGGAAGGATTTTTAATGGAAATGGGGTTATGTTAGATATAAACATTAAATAATCATACAAGAGTAAACCTAACTAGTAACATTTAAATATTAGACTTAAATACAAGATTATAGAACATTTTTATTAATCATCATCAATCATTAAATTAGGGACATTAGCCTACATAATACTAATATGTATATCTTAGGGTATGGCCCTAGCTTCTCTAATCTTATGTTGGCTTTCACTCACAATCCATCCTTCTATCTAGTTCTATTTTCTACTATTTTTCTCTCATCTAATATCCTTCTCTTAGATCTCAACCTCCCTTTCTTTTATACTCAATCCATTCTCTTCTATCTAATGATTTCTCTAAGGATATATCTTTTTGATACTCTCTTATCTTTTCATCTTGGTATTTTCCTAACCAAAATCTACCAGTATTCAAAATTACCACCTAAGCACATATTTGTACTTACATCATAGCCCAAATATAAGTATTAATTTTTGTGTCATATTAACACCATAAATTCATGTCAAGATCCATATCTAGCCAATTGACCTATCACTTTCCTCCATAATATCTTTTATGGTTCCTACATCCATGTGGTTACTTTCCCTAGGGTCCTACCATTTTGTTTGGTAACACATGTAGGTATAGTTATGATAGCTAACTTGTACTTTGTTGGAAATTATTCATAAGGTACATGCACAAAAGTGTTAGGTTTAGATTGCATGCATCTCTTAGTTAATGGTGATAAACTCACTTGAAGCATAAAATTACACATTTATATAGTACTTAGTCAATTTTGGGGTTCAACCTCACCCCACACAAAATTGGTTTCTCATCCCTGAATAATGAGTTATTCTTATGTTTTCCCTCCTTTTACAATCTAACTTCCCTCAAATATTATTCATAAGTAACTAGTTTATCTAATAATGCATGGTTTTAAAAACCTTTTCTATGTGAATCCTCATGAGATGATTACTTTTTATTATTGGTAATCCTATACACCTTTTCATTTATTCTCCCATTCGATGTATTTATTTCCATCCTCTTATTGGATCAAGCCATTTTTCACTAATCAACATGACTACTCAGGGCCTTCATCCTATCCCTCTCCATACTAATGTCTGAGTATTACTTTAGTGTTTTCATTTTACTTCCCTCAATATTATCACTTTGTCTTCTTCCAAAAGGTTAATCATCCTACACATATCTCCTATTATCCAAATAATGATTATTATCAACCTTTCTCTATACATCTTCCTATGAAGGTATATGTTACCCTATGATTCTAATCACTTCAATCTTACTCTTGACATGTTTGAGAGGGTCACTAGTTGCTTGGTATATCTATCATTTAATAAGATATATTTGTAGAGGTCAAATCATCTGCATTCATTTGACTAGTGTATGTACTTCATAGTGTGCCACTAGGGTTTCCTCAAAGATAGAGGAAAAATTTATGGGATAGACTCCCATTTCATCCCCAACCCTAACCCCTAAGGACTTACATTCACTCTTAGAAATTATTTATAAATGTTAATTAGAGTGGTAGTATGAATCCTCATGATCTTATTTCCTTGTCTCACCATTTTATCTTCTAATCAAAGTTCCTAGTTCCTCTAGTTACACAATACTACTATGCATTTATTTAGGTCATGGTATGATCATCTCTCCTCATTGTGAATTCATGTTCACTAACTTCAATCCATTGCATTCATTAATTCATATAAGATTCATTTTCAATATCCTCCTAAGACATCCACATATTCTTTGATGTTGTCTAATTTCCATGCATCCATGAATTATGGAGGCCCACGAATCATCTTTCACTCAAATTTTCCCTTCAATTGATATGATCATTTTTCCTCCTCATGTTCCCTATGTTGATAATTTTTATCATTGATGTCAAGGTTTATTTATGTCAATATTTATGTCATTAATGTCAAGATGAATTTATTAAAGATGCATGGTGAGTGGTCTTTGAGGTATGAACATGTGTACATGATGTGACAAGGATGATATATGATAAGAATGAGATAAAATTTGAATGTAACCTAATTATTATTTTATAAATTGATGTCAATATTATTTAAGTGGTGTGAAATTTTTATCTTATGAGTGTTCTTTATTGATATCACTAAGGTAATCATGTTTGAGTACTAGTTCTTAAGTACAAGGTGTCTTGAGAAGCCTAGACTAGAATGTGTGAGAAGGTGTGCATATTAAAGTTTGGTGAAGAGAGTAAGAATAATATTTTGATAGGTTTTTTGGTATAAATGATGAGTGATCTAGAGGAGTTGAAGTTTCAAAGAATAAAGAATCACAAACTAAGATCATAAGTTAGGTAATATGAGGAGAAGATTGGTTTTTTTAGGAGAGACTAAGTAACACATCTAGGGAGTATGATGAGACCATTAATTAGATTGAAGCACAAATGGAGATAGTCACTACTAGATTAAAATCTAAAGAGGAATAATGTAGTAGGTATGAAACTAAAGTGGAATCCTTGACAGTTGAGTTGGATAAAACATATAGTAATTTTGAATACATTTGTGAAATTGTAAAAGAGTATTGATACTCTAGATAAAATCTTGAGTAGTTAAAAATCTCAAGTGATAAGATAGGTCTTTGTTCTAAAGAATACCAAAAGGAGATAGCTCAAGTCAAGGAGAAAGATAATGAATTAAAGAAGGTCAACATAAAAAGACCAATTAGATAGCCTAATAATATGAACTATTCTAATCCATTCAATGGTTACCATTATACATGTAATTAGTTTTGTCATAGAGTAAGAGAGTGTAGAAGACCCTCTAAAAATGAATATGCATGGGATTATGAAAGGAATCATCAATCAAGATGTATGTATAAGGTTTTTTTCTATAGTTTTCATAATGTGGAACACATTAAAATATTATACCCTAACATATTTATAAGTTCATCAAGTCAAAACAAGAGGTTTGAAGCCCCTAGAGTGAAATAGAGAAGGTAAATGAATGAGTGGTAACCAAAGATAGTAAAGGTTAGTCATGATCAATCTATAAGATCAAATGGACTATTTTATATGGTAGAGCATACTTCAAATGAGAAATCAAGTCATGAATGTATTTTGTCATCTCATATTGATGATCAAATGGTTGATGAAGAGGTCAAGCCTATAGTACCAATCAAGCCTAAAAGAATATTGATGGATGTTTGATCTTGTGAGAACATGGAGATCTAGGAATCTCTTGAGCTTGTGTTGTTTTAGTGCCCTATGGAAAGGGGTGACTCCATTAGGCATCATAAAGACAAAATTAAGTTATCATAATATTTATGGGTGCTTGATTTGAGGGGGAACTATTCAATTTATTCTATGTTTCTAGCCGTTGCTAGATGAGCATGACTTGTGTTTGAGAATTTTGTTGATTCATTATGAGTTCATGTTGTGAAGTCAAAGGAGAAGTTTGTTATCTATGATTTATTATTTAGTTTATAATATTAGTTACAAAATAGGTATAATGAATTTTCTAAAATTTACAATATAAATGACCCTTTGACATTAATGTCAAAAGGGGCGAATGTTCAAGAAAGGAGATTAAGTAGATTGGGAAGATAAAAGTGATTAATTTGAATAATTTTAACATCAATGACAAAATGGTAGTTTGATTAGAAGTTTTTTCATTGATTTCAAGTTTGATTTCATTGATGTCAAGATGAATTTGTTGAATATGCATGGTGAATGGTCTTTGAGGTCTAAGCCTATGTATGTGATGTGACAAGGATGCCATGTGACAAGAGTGAGAGAAAATTTGAAGGAAACATAATGATTTTTTTTTGGTTGATGTCAATATTTTTGAATTCATGATTATTTTTCTTACTTTAAATTACTAAATAAATCATGTTTGAATACTAGTTCTTGAGTATACGGTGTCTTGAGAAGCCTAGTCTAGATTATGTGAGAAGGTGTGCATAGTAAATTTTGGGGAATTAAGTAATCACAATATTATGAGAGGTCTTTTGGAATTATATGATCATATAATTAGAGTATAGATAGCTTCATAAGTATTTCAAGTTTATTTTCCATGTTTCAAGTACTTAAGAATCCTAGTCATAACACTAGTCATAACATGAATAGACCTTGTGAGAAGGTATGAATATGATGACATGGTGAGATGAGTAAACATAGGCATGATTATTTTTATGAGGATGATTGATCATGTATGTGAATCATTAGATAATTCATAATATTAATAAGGTGAGTCTATAGGGGTAGGACCTACAAATCAAGTCTATAACTAGATCATTTCTAGACCCTACCTAGCCTAATGAGACATCATGATCTATTCTCAATACACATTAAGGATGTATGAAATATTTAATCATTTATGATGTTTCTTGAGTATAATATAGTGATGGATATTCATGAAAAGAGGCATGAAGGTCAGTTTCAATGCCTAATGTGATATGAAGGTTATGGTCTAAGCAAGTAAAGAGATAGAGTGTGGCCTAATGAGGATCCATGATCATATTTAAAAATGTATGTGATCATAGAAGAATTTTAATAGGTAAGGTATTTTTTTTTAATTTTTCTCATGAATTTTTAGGTCAAATTTGGAAAGTTAAAGCAAGTAAATGTTCTTTGAGGTCTCTCAAGTGTACATAATAAAGGGTTGTCAAATCAAGGACTTTCAAGTATTCATTGGAAAATGTAACCTCTACATGGGAAGCTGATATATTAAGGATATATGTGTAAGTGTCTTATATAATAAATACAAGAATTGGTTTTGGATTTAAATTACAATCCTTTATGAATAATCATTAATACCAAAACCTGTGTTAAAGCTCTCTAAAACCATAATAAGGATTTAATGTGAAATATATTATTCAAAATAACTTAGAATGGTATAAATGATTATAAAATATATTTTATATATTATTAAACTCTCCCAAGCACCTATAAGTGTGATTAAGTTGTCAAGTGTGTGAGTAGACCCTATAAAAAAGTGCCATTTTCTCATAGATTTGTTGTAGTAATCAGAGTTGACCAAGTGAAAGTATGAAAATAATTGGATGGAGAAGGGTGAGAATTTTATTTCATGTCCATGTTGTTTTATATATTTTTTATATCTTACTAATTTATTCTCAACCATTCATCCAATTTAGCCAATCGTTAATGGGCCTAATGGTGAAAATAGTGAAAAACTTAGGCAACAGTGAGAAGAGGTTTAGGAATGTGTTATCATGGAATAGGGATGAAAACAATTTCATGGATATTTTTTTAAATAATTTTAATATTTTATATAATTTTTTGAGGTCAATTATTTTTGTGAAAATTTTCTCACAAGTTGACCTATCTAGTGTAGATGTGACAATGAGATGTAAGGTCATGAGATTGGTCTGCAAGACCAATATTTTATATTTGACCATGTTATATTTATATATAATAATTTTTTAATGGTATAATAATATAATATTAATGAATTTTAAGTCATTTAATATGTCTAAATAGGTCTTGGAGGTTTGAGTCACCATGACTGGTCTTTAAGGAAAAGTAGTAGTTCTAGGTGAGCAAGTTGCAATGATGAGTTTAAGGCTCTATTCCCTAAGTTTAAGAATATAATTCAAATGGTGTTGTCTTATTGTAATTTTATCTCATGTTAATTATTTTTATAAGTTTTGATAGTAATTTAAAATTATTGAAATGTTGAAGCCAAAATGGCTTGTCTGGTTCTGGATTGACTGTGGATTGAGGTCAAAAGATGGGTTTGCAAGACTAGTATTTGACAATAGAACTTGTAATATTTTTACTTGAAAATGTTATATATATATATATATATATATATATATATATATATATATATATGTCAAGGAATATTTTTAAGTTTTAATTTTTCATGTTAAGTTCTATTTCAATTGTGTAATATCAAGTTGTTCTTGATTAGGTTTTGGAGTGTTCTAGCAGTTCTGAGTGGGCTTTTTGTAGAGAAGCATTTGAGTCCTTTTGCCCTAAGTTGTGAAGTATAAATAATATGGTTATGATCTTAAGATAATTTATATTATTTATATGTAATTTATTTTCATTTTTTTAATCTAATTTTTGTTTAATCTCTAATAGTTCAAGATAGACTTTATGTTTATGAAAAGGCCTAATTCTAAACAGTTCAAATGGTGTGCTTCAATTATAAAGGGTTTATTTTATTTTCATATTATATTTTACTTCTATATTATTATTTTAATATGGTATAATGAAATTATAGGGTAACGTGTGTTAATGAAGACCTAGTTGAATTAGGTCTCCTCAAGGCCTAAAAGAGGTTTTGGTCTTATATGCTATGAATGACCTATTTTAATGATTTTTTCATGTAAAAAACATGTTTTAATACATATTTAAAATCTAATCCAAGTGTAAAATTTTTTATTTATTACCAATAAGTATATTATCAAGAGGCTTGTATATATATAAGGTAATTTTAGGCTTATTTGGGTGTGTAGAGAGCAAGTGAATAAAATAGTACATTAGTGAGAAAAACAAGGTATTTTAGACCATAAAATTAGTGTGTATGATATGTGATGCATATTATATATATATATATATATATATATATATATATATATATATATATATATATTATGTGTATTAAAATCAAGTTCATATGACCTAATCAAGTCAAAAAGAGGGTTAGTTGAGTGAAGAAGCCTAGAAGGCAATTTGAGAGGGATAAGAGTGTGAAGAGTTAAAGAGGTGGTCATATTTAGTTGGTTGAGAAATAAGGTGTTATAAATGTGATAAAATTAATCATGTGTTTTATTTATTTTTGATTCATCTAGGGTGTTATTTCTTCCTTTCAATTTGGTTCTTTCTAAGGCTTAGCTGAGTTGGTGTTTGTCTAGTTGGGGTTGGTGCTCCATGTGGATTGGTACTTTACTAAATTTGGTGTTTTTATTATAATAATGTGGTCCATTTTTATATATTATTATTTTTTATTCCCATTTTTTTCCCACATATGTAATGTGTTACTGTGTTTCATGCTTATATAGATAGGTGTTTATGCTTGCTAAATCTATATGTTTGTTTGAATGATTCATGATTACTTAAGTATAATTGATAAGGAAAGTTTTGAAGAGTGATTCACCCCCCCCCTCTTATTAATTTTTATTGAAACACCCTATAGGTATCTATTTTTTCCTATAGTATCCTATCAAAAAGGGGATATTCTATTCCATAATATTTTTGAAATCAACTGAGCTAGATCTACATGATAGTGTGGTGTATTGGGCTCATTAGCTCAAGTTCATCCTATCTAACCTATAGAAATTCATCCCTTTTGGTATTATTTATCCCTTAATTTTATAAATTTATCTTTATTTATAATATCTTCAATAAAAATCCCTTTGAGGGTACCTTTTTTAGTTCTTAATATTTTATACTTTTGCTCCTAATTTGGCAAGTTATACCATAGGCCATCTTCCCACTCATATATATAGGTGTAAAATGAGTGACCATTTGATTTGGATGATAGGTTGATAACTATCCATAAAGTCACATAAATAAACCTATACATATGATATCCTATCCAAGGCATGATTCAAAATTTTAAATTCTAATAGGTGCCATATTGTTTGTATGCATTGATCCTTGTCATTGTTGTCCTTCCCTAGCTGAGTCACTTATGACACCACTTAACTTTGATATTAATAACTCTATATCAGGACTTCTATCATGTTATACCATGTTTATTTTATCCTTTTTTCCACTATTCCTCCCTCCAATGATCTACATAATTGGTTATACCTCATTATTTTCATGCTAACATGACATATTTCCTTTTACATTCATTTATTTTACTTGGTCAACACACCATTCCATTCTATGTATTTTTATTTATTACATAGACTTCCCAATGTCTCCTATTGTGCACTTTTCTTATATACATATTTATCATATGTATTTACTCTCCTCTTCCTCTTGGCACCATCTTCTACCCAAAAATAAAAGTTGCATTAGGTCCTCTGGAGCAGATGTGTTTGTCTAGGTATTAATGCAAACTTTCATTTTGTTGGCATAAGAATACCTTTTATAATTTTATGTCACTCCCAACCTCACCAAAAATATTTATATTTATGGCATGGATTCCTTCTAAATAAATCACCTACTCAATTCACATAGATAGATATTAATAGTTGAGTGCATTTTATTACCCAACAAAATAGATTTTATTACCAAGTAAAATTGATAGAAGAATGACTAAGGAAGACGTATTAAATTATGGTATTGAACACCTTATTACATAATTTAATAGAATGCCTTATGACACTATGTTTTCACATACTCCCATGTTCCACATTATAAAAGACTTCAAATTATAGGGTGTTAGTAGGTGAGGGGGATAACTTTGTGTTATTGAGTAGATGTCAAGTCATGATACAAATCCTATCCAACATAATTGTTATATGGAATATGTATATAAATAATAGCTTTATATGACCCTATTTTTGTGATTCAATTCATCTCTCTCACCTCGGGTACATGTGGTGAATTATACATCTTCAATCTCATAATACTAACTAAAGGGACAAAAATAGGCATGATTTCAAGCAATGGGGTGAAGATTTATTGATTTTTGGGTGGTACAAAGAGATGGGGAATCATATCAAACCTTTAGAGTGTTTTCCCTACAACTCCATGACTACTATCATTTATTATTGATGTTTCACTCAAGGTCTAAACTATTTCTTCCAATATGTCAAGTTCAAAGGGGAAGCTAGACCATACCATACTACATCCACAATTAGATTTATTATAGTATTCTCATACCCAAGAGGAACATTTGATTTTAGTTGGCACTGATGTAGATTGTATCGTTCCTACATCTTGAGTAAGGTCGATGGAAAGTAAAACTTGATTCATGGAGTTTATTAGGAAATACTTCTTCAAAGAATAGTTCCTTGTCAGGTTCCCATTCATCACACATGGGGAACCTATTATAATTCTTATTGGAGTACCTATTTCCACTTGTATTTTCACCCTTTGAGGATATGTCTCAACTCTCTTCATCCAAGTGGCATAATTGAAACACCTCTAGGCTATGGGTAGCCTAAGAATGAGGTGAATCTCTAAATAGGGATAACTCCCTTGATGTACCACTTTTAGATCACTACTACACCTATGATTGTGAGGGAGAAAGGAGAGAATACTAAAATTAAACTATCCTAAAGGAGGTGATACACTAAATTGATTGATGACTACCAACCAAATGTATGTCACACATGAGATAAAGAGACTAACTAAACATACACTTCTCCAATCTGAATCTTCTCACATCAATATTCCATTAGGAGGTTGTGATGAATGTTTAGGCTAGGAGGACTATACAAGAGGAATATAATGGTACTATTTGAATAGGCTAACTCACTAAACCTTGACACATCATGAAACACTTCACATGACCTGAAAGGAAAAGCTATTAATAGGTGAGAATGAGACAACAATGCTAAGAAAACCATAATCATCAATAAACAAGATCCATCATTCAAGTAAACACACTATGAATAGTCATAGAAGAGGTAAAAATCAGTAGTATTTATTGATCCATGGTATGTAAATTAGCAAGGATTTTCCATAATTAGGTGGAGCATAATTTACAAAGGCTAAAAAGTCTAGTTCTTATAAAACTTGAGAGAGAGAAGAGAAGAGAGAAGTCAAAATGTCACAAAGACACTTGTAAAGCTAAGAAAATGAGTTACATGTTCATGGGAAGAGAGTGTGAAACTGATCATTAAAATTTAGGAAGCACAAGTGGCACCCCAAGTCATAAAACTCTTTACATGTGGTGTGAAATTTCCTTTACTAGCTCATAAAATTGCCTTCATGATTTAGCCCTATTTGAACATCAAAAAATTGACTAGGTACAGTTGTAATGATTGGATTTATAGGGAATGGTTTTATACATTCCTCTCCATGCATTGGTTTCATTCCTAATCATTTGGAATATTTTTAAAGTGAGCCATCACCATTTATAGTTAAATAAAACTCCTCTTTCACACACATTACACACTTGGATTCCAAAAATGCAGAAATTTTCCATGCAAATTAGTAAAATGGATTGGATGAAACTTTTTAAGACCTTTCATGGCCTTAGAGGCATCAGGCACACCTTAAAATTAGTTTAATTGAATATTTTCACCCTTCTCACTACCATGTTCACTATGTCAGTTCAGACTGGCTGAGATGAGAGCTCTAGTAAGCACACTTAAGAGTTTTTATGATGAATTAAATGAAAAAGGGGAGTTATATTTAGTCTAAATATTCCTTATAAAGTTGGTTTCATCTCTTGTAACCTCTTAAAACCAACATAATACACAAAATAGTCAAAAAGAGCAATTCTATACCCTGTATGTATAGGTATGAAACACATAAAGTGTATGGGAAGGGTCATTGGAGAGTCTAATGTAGGTTTGAATAATTTTCATGCCTAGTCCATCTTTTTTGGATATCCCTCCAACATCATCTTCCCAATCGGGTTCCTCTAATGGTTTAGCAAAGGTTTATGACTATTTTACCCTCTTAGCCATTATTCATAGAGATTTCATGTTCAAATTATAATTAAATTCCAAAAAAAGTTTGTTTATGACCATATATAACACCTCAAAACGTATTGGATCTCCATTCAAGGTGTCAAGGTAGATACAAGCTTTAAAATTTGTCCACTCAAACTCTATTCTCCTTTTCCTACAAGCCTGAGTTGTTTTTGAGCCCAAAAATGGATTCTTGATGTGTTCTATGCAATGTATAAGTTTATAAACATATTTTATGACCCTATAAACATGTCCAAATTATTTATAAATCATAAATAGGGATGGAATTAACATTGACCTCACATTTGGTCTTTAGGCCTAAACATGCCTCATAGGCTGGACTATAACTTTGAGGGTTTAGACCTATCTATTAGGTTTCATCCTTAGTAAGATATTTTTCATGTTTACTCAGGTATGTTTCAACTCCATATTCTTCTATCTAATATATAGGAATATGATCAACCTTTAGCCCACCCTTTTTACCTTACTCTCTAAAGCTTGCCAATTTGCATTCAAGGGGAGTGCCCTTTGTCTGAGATAAAATAGAGGGAACTTACCCTATTTGTATAGACAAACCAAGTAGTGTAGGATATTATTAAGGTATTATATATTTTTTTTACCAATTTTTATCTCCTACTATTATGATTTGACCTCCCAAATTTTAAAATACCTAAGGCAGACTATAGGTAAGTAGACTATCTGCAGGGTTTTGACATGTGGACTGTGTACTATTACCTTAGAGCTCTCTCTTAACTTATTTTATATATCATGAGGGTATGAAATGAAATTAATTATAATTATATAGGTCTTAATATTCTCAAAAACCTTTATCATCCATATTTACACCTTGAACTGTGTTCTTACTCAGTTAGGCCTGAGTGATAAACTGACCCTGCTTACACATTTCCCCTACCTGTAGGTGTAAATCACACATTAATGGATGTTTAAATTGATATAAGATCATATTAAAACCATAAATTACATATCATGTTTCGTTGAGTCACCCAATACCATGTATTTTTATGCTGAGGACATAGAATAGTCATCAAATAAGTCACTATCATCTATAATTGACTGTAGTTGCCAACTATTGAAGAAAATAGAGTATTGTATGTGTCGACCAATTTTGACTTTTTGGTCAAATTTGGGAACCCCTAGGATTTATTTTTATTTTAAACATTTTAATGTGTCCTAATATTTTTTAATATGAAGTATTACTTGTTATATGATGTCAGTTGAGGTCATCTTGGCTTTAGTCTTAGTCACATTAATCAATTTGTCCATTTGGGGTCATTTTATGTACTTGTAGGGGTAATTAACAAAAATGGAATAGTTTTCAAGTTTATTATGTGTCATAATTTCATTTAAAATTTCCACTAATTTTATATGAGTGTCATAGATCTCAGTCACATTAGAAATTTGTAGATTCCCTAACTGAAATTATAAGAATCAATTAAAAAGGAGATAAAATGGCACTTGTATAGATTTTTGGGAAGTGTGTCATGTGGGTAAGATCATGGAGGGTATAATAATACTAATAAAACTAACCTAAACACTTTTTTTTATCTAAAAGTTTCATTTTTATGATAAAACCATTCTGCACATTTCTTGCTCTTACTGGCATACTAGAGTGACCCTCAGGTTTTTGCTCGGTATATAAAGCCCAAATAATTTCAGAAAAAAGATTTTATTAGATAATTATAAGATAATATACATTAAAATAAATATAATAATTTTTAAGAATGGACAAATTTTCTTCATGAACCATCCATTTGAAGTGGACTATTCAAAACTACATGCTTATCTGTGCACCCTATTGGTTTTCTCTTAGTTTGAATAGATATGTACAAACCAATTGATTGTTAGGGTGTGGAGCTAAAAGCTTCAACTATTTGCACACACAAGAAGAGGATGCTAAAGAACTAGAGGAACCAGCGTCGGTAGCATGACTGACGTTGGTCACAGACAGTGGAGAAGGAAACCGGCAACGGCAGAGAGTCGGCCAACGTCGGCAGCACCAGACAAGCAGGGACCGGTGTCGGTCGCCTGTGCGGTCCAAAACTGTTCATTGCACGAACAATTAGTTAGTTTAATTGAGTGTTTGCATGTTAAGGGGCTAATTTAAGTCGCGAGCTGTGTGTCTAATTTTAGTAGTTAGATTTCTATTTTTGTAACCATGGGATTCTATTTAAAGACCCATGAGGCATGTATTGTAATTATCATATTGATCAAGTAATAGCATTGAAGCAAGCAAGGTCAAGGAGATCTACAGGTGTAAGGTCAAGGAGGGATAGCAACTCAGGTTGTAGAGTTGGGTTTTGTGTTGAGCAAGAGAGAGAGGGAAGAAGGTCTTGAGGTGTGGCAAGCCTTTGAGGTGGAGGGAGAAGTGGCATCTTCCTTATTGTATTTTCTTCTAGTATTATCTAATACAAGTGTGTGTATTGTCTCTCAAATTCTTTGTTGTCTCATGTTTCTAGTTACTTAATCATTCTGGTATATTTCTATGTTTAATTACTCATATAAGTAATCAATTGTGCTTTCGTTGGATAAGGGGTCTCCTAACAGTTGGTATCAGAGCTACGGTTTGCAGGAAGCAGGTATTGTTTTTGATTACAGGTCATTCACAGGGTTTTCTGATTGAGTGGGAGTTCAGCAATAGCAGAAGAAAGTAATCTAGGAATGGAGAAGTTTAATGGCAAGAATTATCAACACTGGAGGATGCAGATTGAGGACTATCTGTATCAGAAGGATCTATACTTACCATTGGGTGGGGTTGCATGCAAGCCCACAGATATGAAGGATGAAGAATGGAACGTTCTTGATCGAAAGGCTCTCGGTTCCATAAGGTTGAGCCTTGCATCGTCTGTGATTTCCAGCTTATCACAGTGCAAGACAATGGAAGAGTTGATAAAGTCCTTGGCAAATTTATACGAAAAGCCCTCGGCTTCTAATAAGGTATACCTTATGAAGCAGCTATTTACTTTGCAAATGCAGGAAGGTGGTTCGGTACATACTCATCTCAGTGATTTCCATGGTTTGGTAAACCAGTTAGCTTCAGTCAATATTGTTTTTGATGATGAGGTAAAGGCTCTCTTGATTTTATGTTCTTTGCCTGAAAGTTGGGACAGTTTGGTTATGGCAGTAAGTAATTCTGCATCTGCTTCTAAAATCTTAAAAGTTGATAATGTTGTGAGTGTGATCTTGAATGAGGAAATACGCAGGAGAAGCACAGGTGAATCATCAGGGAATGCTCTAAGTGTGGAAAGCAGGGGAAGGTAAAGGGAGAAGATTGAGCAAGGGAAATCAAGGTCGGGAAGGAGATCTGAGTCCAAAGGTATTACCTGCTAGTTTTGTGGAAAGAAAGGACATACAAAGAAGGAGTGTTGGTTGCGAGATAAAGAGAATCAACCTACAGGTATTGAAGAAGCAAAAGATGCAAATATTGTGGTACAAGATGCTCTCATACTTTCTTTGGATAGTCAAGTAGGATCATGGATTTTAGATTCTGGTTCATCTTTTCATGCATCCCCAAACAGAGATGTGTTTCATGAGTATGAACAGGGAGACTTTGGAGTGCTCTATTTAGGGGATGGTACGCCTTGTCAGATAGTTGGCAAAGGGAAAGTGCAGCTAAGATTGTAGATTGACAACACATGGGTGTTGAAGCACGTCATGCATGTTCTAATTTTGAAGCAGAGTTTGATTTTTGTAGGAAGGTTGGGTGATGAGGGATGCACAATAACCCTCACAGCGGACTCTTGGAAGGTTACCAAGGGAGCACTTGTTTTAGCAAGAGGTAAAAAAGTAGGTACTCTTTATCTATTCACTTGTATTATTGATTCTACTTCTGGTGTAGATTCGAAGATGTGGTCTAATAGGCTAGGTCACATGAATAAGAAGGGAATGGAAGTTCTTGATTCAAAAGGTATGTGTTCAAATTCGGAAGGCATAGATAGAGCTCATTGTAAGAAAAGGAAATTTGAGGCTTTTGACAAGAACAGGGAAGTCTTGGTGTTTTTGGAGGAGATGAAGGCTAGAGAACAGTTACAGGCACTGAATAAATCTGAGTAGGGTAGCATGGACAGAGATCTGATCCAAGAAGAGCTCACGGATGAAGAATTCATCACTCACAAGAACACACAGGGACCGATGTCAGTCACTTGGAACTGACGTCGGTCAGTCAAACATCAACATCGGTCATGTGCAGACCAGCAGGGTCGGTAGGTCAGGTAGGAAAAGTCTGGCGTCGGTCATCAGGACTGACGTCGATAGGGGGGACACCGGCGTCGCCCAGGGGTAATGACATCGGTAGTCAGGGTCAGTGCAGGGAACCGACATCGGTCAGGAGCAGACTAGGAGATGGTTGAGATCAGTCACTGGAACGAATGATGGGTGGATAGTTAGTTGTCAAGGAGTCTCAAACACCCATACAGAGGTCAAAAAAGGTATGTGAACCTCATATTCATTGTTCACCTTCTTTATATTGCTTACTGATAGTCATGAACTAGGAAGATGGAGGAAGTAATGCAGGTAGAATCCAGAAACAGTGGGAGCTTGACATGGATGAGGAGTGTGAGTCCTTGGAGTAAAGCCAAACAGGTATTTGTTGGTAGAGTTGTCAGCTAGATAGAGGGATGGATTCCTGTTTTAGAGAAGAGAGTGGATGGACATCTGAGATAGAAGGCTATGGTATATGGTCTTGAGTTAGCTATAGGGCAATGGAGGTTTGACCATTGTATTTTATCTTTACCAGGTTGGATAATATTAGCTACATTATCCTGTTACTGTATTGTGTTAATTTTTGTAGGGTTTCATATACAGGGAGTTTTCTAAGCTAAGGGTAGAGTTGGTTCAGAAGTATGTCATGAAGAATTTGGGAGAAGCAAAATTCTTGTGGCATAAGTGACAGGTATAGCATCACAGGTTTGCATGGTGGTTGGTCTTTAAGGGTGACTTTGAAGAGGGATATAGGGCCTAAGGAACAAAATAGATGATGTACAGGTACAGGTACAAGTTGCAGCTATTTATCTCCAAGTGGGAGATTGTTAGGGTGTGGAGCTAAAAGCTTCAACTATTTGCACACACAAGAAGAGGATGCTGAAGAACCAAAGGAACCGGCGTCGGCAGCATGACTGACGTCAGTCATAGACAGTGGAGAAGGAAACCGGCGATGGCAGAGAGTTGGCCGATGTCGGTAGCACCAGACAAGTAGGGACCGGCGTCAGTCGCCTGTGCGGTCCAGAACTGTTCGTTGCACGAACAGTTAGTTGAACCGAGTGTTTGCATGTTAAGGGGCTAATTTAAGTCGCGAGCTGTGTGTCTAATTTTAGTAGTTAGATTTCTATTTTTCTAACCATGGGATTCTATTTAAAGACCCATGAGGCATGTATTGTAATTATCATATTGATCAAGTAAGAGCATTGAATCAAGCAAGGTCAAGGAGATCTACAGGTGTAAGGTCAAGGAGATCAGCTAAAGCATTCAAGGAGGGATAGCAACTCAGGTTGTAGAGTTGGGTTTTGTGTTGAGCAAGAGAGAGAGGGAAGAAGGTCTTGAGGTGTGGCAAGCCTTTGAGGTGGAGGGAGAAGTGTCATCTTCCTTATTGTATTTTCTTCTAGTATTATCTAAGACAAGTGTGTGTATTGTCTCTCAAATTCTTTGTTGTCTCATGTTTCTAGTTACTTAATCATTCTGGTATATTTTCATGTTTAATTGCTCATATAAGTAATCAATTGTGCTTCCGTTGGATAAGGGGTCTCCTAACATTGATAATATTTTATTTATTGGATTTTAAATATTTATAATAATTATTTCAATTCTATTTTTCAAGTTTCAAGTTTTTTGGATGATCTAATAACCTTTGTTTTGTATACTGGTCTTTTTGAGTTCAATAGGCAATTTTTCTTACTCCCCAAGAGTCTCATGTTTGTTCATGGTTTTAAAATGTTATTATGGGTTAATACTCATGTTTAATAAGTTATATTATCCTAATTTCGCCTTTAAATATCACTTTCCAAGAATTATTTTTCATTTTTAATCATATACCACATATACACATAGTCTGCCATTAGAGTGTGCATCTACATGTATTATGGAGGAAGTTTTCATGTTAAAAGAAGACATTAAATGTTAATTAAGATGTTTTTAATCATTAATAATAAATTTTATGTTATTTAAATGGATACACAGTTCACAAGGGGTCAAAACATGCACATTATCCCTTTTTTCTCTCTTGTTGCCTACATGAAACTCACAATATGCACCTATAGGGATTCCCATGGTTATGTCATGATATGATGAGAAACTTAATAATGGTGTAAATGTATTTGGAATTTGAGAATTATATTTATTTGTTTTTTATTATTTCATAATTAAATACATAGATAAGTATATACACATGTTTCACCTTTACACTTGTTGACTCTCCTATCTACAGTCCATGACCACCTATAGGTGGTGCTAATAGAGTATGAAGGTGCATTTTGAGACATAAAATAAAGTTTTAACTCCTTATTAGGACTCTAGTAGACTAAAATAACCAATAAAAATTCATATAAGGTGTCAATCTGATAAGAGAAGGCTTGAAACTAGTTTAAGGAAATGAGAACTATGTTTTGGGACTAAATTCCTATTTTGAGCAAATAGAGGCCTAAGGGGTTTTTTGTTGACCTCTTTAAACATATCTCCTAAAATTTTTAATACACCATAATAGTATTTAGTTATCTATAGTAAAAAAAGAGTTATTAAAATATTGAGGAGTAAATAATTAATGGAAGATAACTGATGAAGAGTCTAAAAAACCACTTTTATACACTATGAGCAAATAATGATATCTACAGTTCTAATCTCAAAAGGAGACCTTCACCAAGGTTAAAAATTGACCTTGTTACCATGATTATGTGATCCCAAATAGTTAAAAATGACATATATATCTTATAAATATTATCCAAGAGAAATGATAGTTGTTTTTCCCATGTATTCACCCTTAGTATGTACATATGGAATTGATAAGCACCTACAGGCAGGGGCAAAAGTATCTCAGTCCTACATGTAGGGACCCAATTTAGGTGATTTAAGTGCACACACTAACATATAAATTAGAGCTCAATAATGCTAAATATATTGAAAAATAATCTAAATGAACATGTATTTGAGGTCATGATACCCTCTCAAACATGGAAATAAGCTTATATAGGGTCTCATACCCATGTTTTAACCTACAGGTCAGACAAATAGGTTTGACAAAAATAGGGGTCAAACAAGGCATGGGTTTTTGGATCATTAATTAACCTAGGGTGTTACATGGGTCAAGAAAATAATGTAAAATTAGGGGAATGGAAATAAAGGTCTAAGGAAGCATCTTCACAAGATCTTCATGAAGAAATAGACACCTACAATGAGCTCTTGTAGGAGGACTGTCTCAGTCACCAGTCAAGAGATAGTTAAACTATAAGAAGGAACTTGGAACTATTATGTGATCTTAAATTTTTATGAAAATTTTGGTAACCTTAAATGGTCTTATTATATAATGGAAACATCATTAAAATACATTTGAAGCTTATGAAACCTATAGGATAAGACTGTCTTAGTCAGTAGGGTAATAGCTTGGCAAGGGTAAGTAAATCATGGACTATTTTATAAGTGGAAGTAGGGTTTAAATGACCAAAAAATGACCCATTATGTTTTAAAAAGTTTCCTAACATTCCAAGGACCTTTCCAAGCTACTCAAATACCTTTCTCACCTAACAAATGGACAACGATTCATATAATCAAGCTAGGAAACCTCTTGGTTCAAGGGGTAAGCATAAATAATATAAAGGAGGAAGTGTTATATATGGTCATAAAAGATAAATAATCATGAAATAATGGTTATAAACATTTTTATAAACTAATATTCATGGTGTTGTCTTAGAAGAGTGACTACCAAGTGGTTTTGGAAAAAAATGAAGGAAAATAGGATTTTTTAGCCATTATTTTGGATAAATAGAGTTGGTTAGGTACCTAAATGAGGGATTATAACCTTTCCATTTGGTAAATATACTCATTATGACCTTATAAAACTCTTAATTCTTTCATTTTTCCAAGGGGATGAGGGATATATCTCTCTATTTTGTCTCAAAGATCAGCCACTCATGAAAACCAAAACTTTGACAAAATAGGTAAATGGTTCCAAAATGAGTAAAGGAAATAAGATGAGGCCTTGGGATATTAAATTAAAATTAGGGGATGTGTATTAAATATTTATTTATTGTTAGGAACACTCACACAATCTCCAACCCCTTAGGTTAACCTAATTATTCAAGCACAAAGTGTAATCAGGCAAGTCTTCACTAAGCCTAATTGCCAAATGAGAAGAAAATATGAAAAGGAGTGTTTGAGATCTCAAGTGATGGATTTTTTAGTATGAATGAGGTATTAAATTTCATAATAAACCATCCTAATCATGTTATATCAACCCAAGTGGTCAAAACTAGCAGGGAGTATGCTAAGCTCATTAGGCCTTGAAGAGACTTAGAGGTAATTGGGGGTCTACTTTCATTTCTAGTCCTTGATGAGCTATAAATATGATTGGGTAATGTTTATGGAGTGTATTTAGACATTTATGAACTTTTTTATGCAAATAAACTTGTATGAGGGATTTTTGTGGCCTAGAGATAGTTAAGGCATGCAAGGAAGTAGAGAAACAAGATCGATAAGGCAACTTATGAAGCTCATATCTTTGCTAAGGCTATACATGGAAGAAAAAGGAGTTAGGGGGAGTTGGATATGGTTATTAGAAAATAATTTATGGCATTTTTTGGAAACTTGAACGTGTCATCTATATGAACGATGGTTAAGAACAAAAACTATCTAAAACCCTAATAAAACCCTTAGAAGAACCTGATGAAGAAAATAAGTTTAGAGAGCCACCAAAATGGCATATTTTAGCAATGAAACCTATTAGCTAATGGATAATACTCACTAGGGATCTCACCCATGCTAAGGATATGTAATGTCCCTTACTTAGGGGCTCCTTTATCTGCACAATAAGCTCTGATACCACTGTGATGTCCCTTACTTAGGGGCTCCTTTATCTGCACAATAAGCTCTGATACCACTTTAATATCCCCTTCAAACAGGGAATATAGCAACACAAAAAATCTAAACCAAGATATAATCTCTGTTGAATAAATTCAGAATGATAACAATAATATAGTTTTTTTTCAATAGTAAATCACAGATCTTATCACTTGTCCTTCTAAACTATTACAATTGCCGTCCTCAATTATGCATATAAATATAAAATACAGTCTTGAAAACCCTGGCTTTGCAAATCTGGAAGTGCAAATTGAATTCTGGAAAGTCTCGGCCCTTCTGTGTCGACACACAGTCACCGTCGTCGATCGATATCTCGCCGACGTCAGTCTCTGTCGATCGATTTCTGCCGACGTCGGTCTTCCGTCGACCGATGTCGGTCACTGAAAACCCTCTGTCTGCCGAGGTCGGTTCCTGCACTGATCTGTATGAACCTGTACGGATTCTGTACGGCCGCAAATTAAGCACAACTTCCCTGTTTTCAACCCTTGATCTGAAATATATGTCTCTAGCACAGTAGATCTCTAGCTGTATAATTTATTGAATCAAAACATAAAGCAATAAATACCTGGAATATCTGTGATAACTTCTGTGTGAAGTTATCTCTCAAACCTGAAATTCTGTGATAACCTCTGGATGAAGCTATCTCTCACTTTGGCAATAGATCAGCTGATATTCCACAGCCTCTTAATTGCACACACTGAAGAGGGAACGTTCTCCAATGCAAATGGAATCCTAGAACCCTAGGCTCAGTCTTCACAGAAGAAATTCTTCAAAATCAATATCAATAATCAATATCATAATCAACAATGGCCTCCATGAGAAACCCTTATACCCTCAAGAGGTATGCTTGCCCTAATTAGGTTTTCTTAAATTAGAATTAGGGTTTCTAATTAAAAATAGGCTAAATAATTAATATTTGATTAAATCAATCAAATATTAATATCTCCCTCAATACATGTCGGATCGACGAACCGATCGAAGCTAGTGAATCAGGGAGTGATTCCGCACATAACCATACCATAATAAAGGTGCTCCGCTGCATATCAAATATCCCTAAAAAGTAGGAGCCCTAGCCAAATATGTCTAAAATAACTTGAATGAAAATCAAATGTAGAAATCCTGTGAGTCAAAGTCGAGCCAAGCTCCATTATGACCCTCTATCCATCTTATTAGCCTATGAAGGTCGTATAATAGGCTAATCATCAAGTCTGTCAATGTCCACGAAAAAGGGGACATGACAATCCGCCCCTCCTGAAATTGCTTGTCCCCAAGCAATCTCAGAACAATGAACCACTCAATCCTCCTGGATCCCAAATGTAGTTATGCCCTGCACTGCTGTGAATCCATGTGAGTACCTGCAATATCATCAAAAGTAAAACAAAGAGGAACCCATAATCAAATTGGCGAACACAACTCAACCAATCTCTGAAATCACAACTGCCCTGGATGTGTCGATACTATAGACTGTGTACTGGGCAACTGCAAATTCCATCTACAAAAGATGGTGTTAATCCATCCCATAACTGATCCCTCTATAATTGTGGCACAACTAACTGTACCACACTGTCAAATGTGTGAGAAGAATCAATCTGGAGACTCGACTCCACTGGTATCCCAAAACCCTCAGAATCAGGTACTCCCAAGTCCTGAATATGTGTGTGATCCTCAACCACATGCTCCTCATAAGTGGCTATAGAAACATGCTCATCACCCACACTCAGTGTACTAACATCTGAGTACACCTCCACACTCTGAATGCAAGCATCAGACTCATCCTCACTATCTAACTCCTGAGTTAAACTTACCTTAAGACAAAGCTCATCCACAACATCCTCAACTACTCCTACCTGTGAAGATAATGCAGATAAATCATTACCTGAAGATGTGTTAATATCTCCCTGTACTGGATCAACATGACTATCAAACTCATCATGTAAGTGGCTGCATGTCATAGGAAAAGCACTACGATCCTTGGGCCTATTAATTAAACTCTTTAACCACATACAAGCTCTAGGTGAGACATTTCTCCCTTTTGTCCAGACATACCATAGATCTTCTGCCAAAAGTTTAGAAATTTTATCCTCCTCCTCAAACAAGATTGTGAACATAATAGAGTGCATTGATGCCAATATATTGCTAGAATGAAACTCATCTAAAATATTCCAAAATACTTTAAACATCATGCGAATTTCACCAATACAACCTACTAACATCATAATGTTTTCAAATCCATACCTTGCAAATGTTTCAAGTAATCTTGCCCTCCTTGAGAAATGAGGGTCTCTAATGTTATCCAACTTTTCGAAGCTTTTTACCATGGCATAAAGTACCTCTCTCATAATCTGATCATCATGAAAATCAAAGCCAGCTATGATCCTCATCATTTCACTAATGCAAGAGAGAGCTGCAAGTCTTACCACCTCATTATGATGTCTCAATAATCGGGGCTTCACCAACGAATCAAATGCTGGAAATAACGATGTTTGCATCTCATAAGTATTTGAATGCTCAACCTTGCCTAAATAAGTGTCCAACTCCTCCAAAATTTTTAGAGTGTCATCTGCGTGCTGAAATGGATGATCTAATTTCTTCTTTGCATTGTGCATGCGTTCTTCCAAATCTTTGACATCTGTTATAGCCATACTGATACCCAAGCTACCCAACAAGATGGCAAGACATTAGTTCTGATGTGCCCAACAGGATGGCAGGAATTTGGCTCTGATACCACTGTAATGTCCCTTACTTAGGGGCTCCTTTATCTGCACAATAAGCTCTGATACCACTGTGATGTCCCTTACTTAGGGGCTCCTTTATCTTCACAATAAGCTCTGATACCACTGTAATGTCCCTTACTTAGGGGCTCCTTTATCTGCATAATAAGCTTTGATACCACTATGATGTCCCTTACTTAGGGGCTCCTTTATCTGCACAATAAGCTCTGATACCACTGTAATATCCCCTTCAAACAGGGAATATAGCAACACAAAAAATCTAAACCAAGATATAATCTCTGTTGAATAAATTCAGAATGATAACAATAATATAGTTTTTTTCAATGGTAAATCACAGATCTTATCACTTGTCCTTCTAAACTATTACAATTGCCATCCTCAATTATGCATATAAATATAAAATACAGTCTTGAAAACCCTGGCTTTGCAAATCTGGAAGTGCAAATTGAATTCTGGAAAGTCTCGGCCCTTCTGTGTCGACACACAGTTGCCGTCGTCGGTCGATATCTTGCCGACGTCGGTCTCTGTAGGTCGATTTTTGCCGACGTCAGTCTTCCGTCGACCGATGTCGGTCACTAAAAACCCTCTGTCTGCCGAGGTCAGTTCCTGCACTGATCTGTATGAACCTGTACGGATTCTGTACGGCCGCAAATTAAGCACAACTTCCCTGTTTTCAACCCCTGATCTGAAATATATGTCTCTAGCACAGTAGATCTCTAGCTGTATAATTTATTGAATCAAAACATAAAGCAATAAATACCTGGAATATCTGTGATAACTTCTGTGTGAAGTTATCTCTCAAACCTGAAATTTTGTGATAACTTCTGGATGAAGCTATCTCTCACTTTGGCAATAGATCAGCTGATATTCCATAGCCTCTTAATTGCACACACTGAAGAGGGAACGTTCTCCAATGCAAATGGAATCTTGGAACCCTAGGCTCAGTCTTCACAGAAGAAATTCTTCAAAATCAATATCAATAATCAATATCATAATCAACAATGGCCTCCATGAGAAACCCTTATACCCTCAAGAGGTATGCTTGCCCTAATTAGGGTTTCTTAAATTAGAATTAGGGTTTCTAATTAAAAATAGGCTAAATAATTAATATTTGATTAAATCAATCAAATATTAATATCTCCCTCAATACATGTCGGATCGACGAACCGATCGAAGCTAGTGAATCAGGGAGTGATTCCGCACATAACCATACCATAATAAAGGCGCTCCGCTGCATATCAAATATCCCTAAAAAGTAGGAGCCCTGGCCAAATATGTCTGAAATAACCTGAATGAAAATCAAATGTAGAAATCCTGTGAGTCAAAGTCGAGCCAAGCTCCATTATGACCCTCTATCCATCTTATTAGCCTACGAAGGTCGTATAATAGGCTAATCATCAAGTCTGTCAATGTCCACGAAAAAGGGGACATGACAGGATATATATGAAACTATATGGACAACATGAAAATAGTGTTTTTCTCACTAATTTCTATGTTTTTAAGGTTGTAGGAGGTTTAAGAAGATACAATCAAGTTTTTAGAAAATATTAGGAATTTTTATAATTACCCAAGGTCATTTAGTTCTTGATAAAATTTTATATGTGTTCAAATAATTATCTTACTTTTAGCTAGTCAAAATTGGCATAGTGAATATAAGGGTGAAAACTCTAAGTATGGGCCTTTTTAAGGAGTACCTAAGTATTCTAAGGACATTTATGGTCTTTCCAATTGTCATTAAATACCTCCCATGGATTTTCATTGAAAACTAAATATATTTTTGGGGCCAAGTGTAAGGAGTGACTGAAACAAGGAATTTTAGGACTGTAGATAGTGATTGCTTCATTTTAGGAGTTTCCAAAGGAGTGGGAATGCAACCAATGTAGGTAACTACATGTCTAAAGGCCTTCCCTCTTATTCTCATCATCAAAATTATCCCTATATAGTGGTGGGATGTTGAAGCAACTCCAAATAATGAAGGTAGTTTTCTGATATAGGATAAGGAATTTTGTGACACTTTTCATAGTTTTCATGACTTGTATGGACAATTAAACCTCTTAACATTGCATGGATTAAATAATGAATATTTTTCATGAAAATTTTAACCCATTTTTTTATATTGACACATTTCCAAGTGACCTTTAGACTTCCTTTGCCTTGTTTCTCTCTCAAAGGCTATAAATATGGACTTTTTGACTCTTTTGGAGAGCCTCTATTGGTTAATTGAGAAACTCTAGACAAATTTGTACTTGAATGAATCTTGAAGAAATAAAAAAGTGATTTTTCCTACTCAAATTATATTTAATTTATTTTTAGTTCAATCTTATTCGTCTTGTCTAGTATAAGATTATCTTTTCTAACATGTTATCCTTCATTGTTCACCAAATGTGCAGAAGAACAACTGTTACAAGTCTTTGTTAGTTTGATTTTTAAAGTGTATATGTGTCTTAAAAGTGGATAATTATTTTATCCTAAAAATTAACCCTTCATTACCATCTTAAGCATAAAAATGCATTTTAGACCTAACTTATGAAACATTGATGTGACAATGCAATTGGAATTATGAATTTTGTGTAAAAGAAATCTTGTTTGAATCTAAGTGGTAAAAATTCAGTCAATGGGAAGAAATAAACTATTGGTGCATCATATTTTCTAAATTTCTTAGTTATTTTTATTAACTCTTTTCATCTAAGGTTGATAAGCAAGAAAGTTCTTCAAATATTTCATCAAGAGAACTATCCCTTATAGAGATTCATCTCAACAAAATTGTCACCCATAGAAAGAGTGATGTTTTTATTGTGCCACTTAGATGAGGAGAAATAGGAATCTCCTAAATGGTTGAAAATCCAAGTGATAATAGTTTTTGGAATGCCTGGTTGGACTCTAAGTCCTAGACAACTGTCTAAGATTGGTGTTGGTCTTGGCATAGTTACATCTATATGAACATCTACATTCAGTACTTGGTGACTCCACTAATGTTTTTAACTCTTTGGTTGTTGATCAATTCCTAATTTCCATTCCAAAGGTGACCACTAGGTCTACTACTAAAGGTATACCCTTTGAGTTTATGTAATTACCTCCATATTATACCAAAAGGTTTATGTTTGTGAATACTCATCCTTATTCAAGAGATTTGGTGTTTAATAAGTATAAGTTATTGTTTAGTCCAAACCCTAATAATCAAATTTCACATTCCAAGATGGATAGAAACCAACCTTTTATATCCTTCACTAGATCATCTCCTTTGAATCTTTCCCAATATGACCAAATTCTAGGAGCAACCCTTAAGAGTGTTCCATATTTTAGTAGAGAGGGTCCTATTACTTCCATTGAACATATTAGAAACATAGATTTTTTTTGTAATATAAATAATATCATTTAAGAGAATGTGGCTACTAGGTTTTTTGCATTGTCTTTCAAAGTAAAAGATTTAGATTGGTATGGGACTCTACCTAAAAATTCTATTACTTCATGGGATGAACTAATAGATCTATTGACTAAGAGGTTTGGAGATAAGAGTGATCATTTATCTCTAGCTAAGAAATTGACCACTATCAAGAGGGCACCATAAGATTTTATGCAAGATTTTAACACTAGATTTCAAAAAACATGGGATAGGGTCCCAACCTTTGTGAGACATAATCCAAATTATACATTCTTATACTATCTAAAATCATTGAATAGAGATGTAAATATGATGATTCAATACATGGGTGGGAATACACTCCCTACTACCTATAAGATAGCCATCAATGCTGAGAATTGTCTTGTTCAAGTGGGGAAGATTTCTCCTAGGCCACCAATGCCATTATTCCCTAATTTGTAGCCTCCTAATCAAGTTGCATTACCTACCTTGGCTCCTTTTCCTAGTCAATAAATATCTTCCATGGCTCCCACAAATTAAATTCATGAAGTTGGAAGTTTGATCCAAAGTGTCACCAATGAATTGGTTTCTCTCAAAAGGAAACAAGCTCAAAGTTATAGGCCATACTAGTCATACAATCAGTTTGGGCAAACCAATAAGACTCCTTTCCAAGGTAATGCTCAAGGACAAGTTTAAATCACCCAAGGTAGACCTTACCAAAGTTACAATCCTAATACTCCCTCATCTTCCAAAGCTCTTGTCCCCACCCAAAACAAATTGGTTCAAGAACATCCATGCTACCCATATTTTGAGCAAAATAAACAATAAATTGGTTATACAAATGAAATTCAAAATGAAACCATGGAAATACAAGTAAATCAAGCTTCCAAAGTCTTGAGATATGAGGGAATAATTCAAAGTGTAATGGATAATGGTCAACCAAAATCTTATTCCACACTCATAAATCATTTGGAGGGAGATTTTTGTGTTAGTAATCACTTGGGGAATCTGAGCAATATGAATACTAGTGTTGCCTCTAACACTAGGTCTAATAAAATGGTTGTTGAAGAAAAATAAGGAGAAACTCAAGGACATATTTTTATCCCCACATCATCTCCAATGGTGAGTGTGTTAAATTCATATTGTATATTGTAAGAAGGTTATAAGTTTTATAATGTAAAGATAACTCCTATTCATCCACCTTCATAAGCTACATCACAAGGAGTTAGTATTTCTAAGGAGCCCCCAAAGGTGAGCAATTATTCCATTAATGTTGTAGACTAGATGAAGAACCTACACATGAACATATCATAATGGGATTATCTAACAATATTAGGGTAGAAATATATGCTCCAAAAATAATTTCAAGGATTAGGTAAGTTGGCTCATCTAGGAATGAAAATGTTGTCCTAGTTAATTATACTCAACCTATAAATGGTCAAGTGAAAGATAATGAAAAAACTTCTCCTTTATACCTATCTCTAATCATTGGTGATTTATTAGTTCATAATTGCATCATAAATAGTGGGGTTAGTACTTCAATTATGCCCAAGTATATTGCAAATAAACTAGGCCTCAAATATGAGCCAATGGCTAAAGGAGTATTACAGTTGGATGGATCACCAACCAAGACTTTGAGGGTATTTAAAGACTTGAATTTGATCCTAAATGCTTTTCCTACATTTTCCATTACTCATGATGTGGTTTTAGTATATTTACCTCCATAATTTTCTCTTTGTTTCTCAAGAGAGTTTATAGCTAAGATATGTGGATACTTGGTTGCCAATTGGTTCTACATGGTGTTTAGGAAAAAGTATGGTACTAAGGTGAAGATTGAATAAAAACCTATTCATCATAATCACATGGAGCCTTACACATATAAAGTTGAAAATTTCAACTATTCCATCATTGATGAAGAGGAAATCCACATAGACCAATCTCTAACATCTTCCCTTGAAGGAGTTTTTGATTTGTACTTAGATGAATGGGGAGATGAAAATTATGAGAATGATCCTTATAAGTTCATAGAGGAAGCTGGTATTGGGGTATATTTTGTACATTATTATGACTTTTTCATTCCAATTTTGATAAAACCATGTGAAGATATAGGTGGTTTATGGCATATTTTCTTTGATGGATCAAGAAGAAAGATTGGGGAAGGTGGTGGAGCAATGTTGGTTTCTCCTTCTAAGGAAAGGTACTATTTATATTTAAAATTTCAATTATCTTAAACTTGTAATGTGGTATAATATGAGGCCCTCATTCATGGCCTTGAATGGGATAGGAAAAGAGGTATTAAAGAGTTACAAGTGTATGGTGATAGTGAACTTATTGTGAACCAAGTTAGAGGACAAAATTTGACTAAAATTCTTTGCTTAAGTCCTATAAGCATAGAGTGTGGGATCTTATGAAGGATTTTCAAGATTTTAACATTACATCCATCCCAAGAGAGGACAACAAAAATTATGATAGTTTGGTAGTAATTGGATCTTAGTTTGATGTTCCAAAAGGTATAAACGAGGATAAAAACTAGTAACATCTCAAGGTAATTGTAACACCCTCCATACTAGATAATGTCACTAATTGGAAAGTTTTTGATAGTGATCAACAAATATAAATTTTTATAAAATAAGGGTTTGAGTTTTTTTCCAAGAATCAATCCAAACTACAATAGCAATATGGAGGGAAAATTGTCCAATTGAAGTCTAACAAATTTCCTAAAGGCCTAGTCACTCTTGAGAGCATATTTAATTATGATGACCAGCTAAAGAAAGAGAAGGTAAGAATGTATACTAACCATGTACTAGTGAAGAGAAGAATGTTTTTGTTGAGTTATGCAAGGAGTTTTTTGATGTCTTTACATGGGAATATAGTAACTTGAAAGGCTTTAACCCAGACTTAGCTCAACATACCATAGAGATAGATGAAAATTCAAAGAATATAAAGAAAATAAAAAGGCCAATAAATCCTAATATTTATCCCATCATGAAGAAATAACTCACCAAGTTGATTGAGTCCAAAATCATCTTCCCTATTAAACATCCACCTTGGTTGGAAAACTTGGTTCTTGTTAGGAAGAAGATTGGGGAAATTAGGCTATGTGTTGATTTTAGGGACTTAAATAGAGGTTATTTTAAGGACCATTATCATTTCCCTTACATGGAACAAATTTTTCATGTTGTGGTAGGTAGTGAAAGGTTTTCTCTCCTTGATAGGTTTTCTGAGTACAATCAGATTTTGGTGAAGGAAAGTGATCAATATAAGATAGCCTTTACTACTAAATGTGGTACATAGGCCTATAGGAATATTACTTTTAGATTTTATAATTTTGGAGATACATCTCAAAATTCAATGGATATGGATTTTCAAGGACTAATAAATGACATTATGTTTGTGTATCTTGATGATGTAACAGTTTTCTCTAAGGATGCAAAGGATCACTCGAATCACCTAAGGAAGATTTTTGAGAGGTGTTTAGAGTTTTGAATATCTCTCAACCTAAATAAATGTGTGTTTTCCATCCATGAAGTCAAAATTTAGGACACATTGTCTCCAATAAGGGCTTATCCATTGATCCTAAAAGGGTGATTGCCATCTTGGCATTGTCTTTGCCCAAACACAAAAAAGGTTTGAAAAGTTTCTTTGGGAAAATTAATTTTATAAGGAGGTTCATTACTTATTTTTATATTATTTTCAAGACTCTAACATCTATGTTAAGGAGGGATGAAGTTTTCACTTAGACTATAAGAAGGAAGGAAATTTTTGAGGAGATTAAACGAGCTATTATCCAAGCTCCTACTCTTGCAAGTCCTAATTTCTCAAAATATTTCAATTTGTATGTCTTTTTCAATGAGGAATTAATCTCTACCATGATTACTAAATCAAATGAGTAAAATTTATAGCAGCCTATTACCTTCTTCAATCAAAGTTTGGAAGGCTGTGAGGTAAGATACACCTATATTGAGAAATAAGTACTTTTAATTATTATGAGTCTAAAGAAGTTTAAGAATATGTTGTCTAACAAAAAGATTCACATATTTTTACCTAATATTAGTGTCAAATACTTAATTTTGAGTATATATTTGAATGAAAAGAGGGCTGGTTGGATTATAAAAGTGATGGAGTATGATGTGGAAATTAAGACAACCAAGCTAGTGAAAGGGAAAGGGTTATGTGAGCATCTTGCTTCAGATTTGAAGGAGAAAAAAGAGGTTGTTTTGGTAATCCATAATGAACCTATTACATATAAACCTTCATCAATGAGAATTTGTATACAAGATATCATCCATTTTATTCAAACTAATAAGTGTCCATAATGCCTAGATAGAGCTAGAAGAAGGTAATTTAGATTGCAATCCATTCCTTATGTACTTGTTGGCAAATTATTATTTAGGATAAAATTTCCAATTGTGTTATTTAGGTGTATATAATTAGATCAAATTTATAAAATACTAGTTGAGTTTCATGATGGATCTAGCTATTGGTTACTTTATTCCAAGAACCATATCTATTAGGATTATGAGGGCTAGATACGTTTGGCCAAATCTATTCAAATAAACCCATGTTTGGGTAAGGAAGTGCCTAAAATTTTCTCTATTTTATGGTAATAAAAATGTTTCTACCTTTCCTCTTCATCCAATTCATGTTGATGTACCCTTTTATACAATGGGGTTTGGATTTCATAGGCCTAATCAATCCACCTTCTAGTGCTGGTCACAAGTGGGTGTTGAGTACTACAAATTACTTTAAAACATGGGTGAAGGTTGTAGTCTCAAGGAGGAAAATTAAAACATAGTTATAGACTTCAATGAAGGTATAATAACAAGGTTTGGGGCTCCTTTAACAATAATTTTAGATAATGCATTGGCTTTTCTTGGAGTGAAGACAAGTGAATGGGCCTTAAAACATGGCATATATCTTAGTACCTCCTCCAAATATTATCCCCACAAGAATTGAATAGACGAGTCAAAAAAAAAGAATATAATTAGGATCATAAAGAGAAAAATGGAGGAGAACCAAAGGACTTGGCATTCCAAGTTGAAGACAACCCTTTGGGTTGATAGGATTACCCTAAAAAGAGCAATTATAAACTCACCATACACACTTATTTATGGGAGAGAAGATAGAATACCTATTTAACTTGAGTTACCAGCCTTGGAACTCACGTGTCATATGTAATTTATGGATAATAAGAGCATGGAAATTAGGTTGTGTGATTTGATGGAGCTTGAGGAGACAAGAGATCAAGCAATCCAAACTATGAGAGCTCACCAAGAACAAACAAAGATTTACTTTGAAAATAAATCCATGCCAAGAAGTTTTTAAAGGAGGGAGACATTTTCCTAAAGTGGGTGAAGATAGAGATAAACCTAGAAAACACACAAATTTTGATGCTTTGTGGAGTGACCCATATATGATCACATAATGTAAGCAACACAATGATTTCTAACTCTCAAGGTTGGATGGAGAGGAATTTCATATCCTAGACAATGGGATATATATCAAAATTAATTACTAAGGTTATCCTCTCTCCTTGTACATAGTTTCTTTTTTTCCTTGTGTTCCTTAAGTGCTTATGCACATGTGTGAGTTTTTTCTTGTGTATTATTTTGTTTTATGTCTTGCTTTGTTGGTGTGGTGAGTTTGATTTGTGTTTGCTTTTAGGAAATTACTTGCTATTTTTTTTCAAGAATTCATTGGCCCTTGGTAGGATAAGGCTACTGGTCCTTAGTATAGTAGGCATACTACCCCTATGAGTCAATATTTTATTGAATAAATTTGACTTTTTAGTCAAATTTGGGCACCCCTAGGAATTTTTTTTTATTTTAAACATTTTATGGGTCATAATATGTTTTCATAGGAATTATTACTGTTATATGATGTCATTTGAGGTCACCTTGTCTTTAGTCTTAGTCACATTAATTAATTTGTCTATTTGGGGTCATTTGTTGTACTTATAGGGGTTATTGATGCAATTTGAATGGTTCCCATGGTGTCTAAGTGTAATAATTTTGTTTAAAACATCCAATAAATAATTATGAGTGTCATATATGCTAATAACTTTAGAATTTTGTAGATTCCTTAACTAAGATTGTAGGAATCAATTAAAAAGGATATAAAATGGCACTTGTACATATTTTTAAAAAGTGTGTCATGCAGGGAAGAAAATGGGGGTTATTCTCATCCTTATAAAACTCACCTCAATTCTTGGTTTGATCTTAAATAGTATTTTTGATGACAAAACCATTTTGCACATTTCTTGCTCTTCTTAGCAAATTGGAGTGACCCTCAGGTTTTTACTTAGTATAGGAAGAAAAGGTATTTTTAGAATTTTTTTTTTTTGAGATGATTATAAACTAAAATTACTTAAAATAAATATAATAATTTTGATAAATGGCCAAATGTGCTTCATGAAACATCCATTTGAAGTGGATTGTTCAAAATTGCCTGCTTATCTATACACCCTGCCAGTTTTCTCTTGGTTTGAACATATCCATAAAAAAAATTGATAATATTTGCTCTAAAGTATTTTTAATGTCTCCTTAAATTCTATTTTTATAGTTTCAAGTTGTTTGGATGAGCTAATATCTTTTGTTTTATAGAATAGTCTTTTTGAGTTCAATAAGTAGTTTTTCTTGGTCCCCAAGAGTCTCATGTTTGTTCATGGTTTCACAAGGTTGTGATGGGTTAATAATCATGTTTCCTAAGTTATATTATCCTCATTTCACCTTCCAATCTCACTTTACAATCATGATTCTTAATTTTTAGTCATACACCACATATACACATAGTCTGCCATTAGAATGCACATCTACAGGTGTCATGGAGGAAGTTTTCATGTTAAAAAAAGGCATTGAATATCGATTCATATGTTTTTAATCATTAATAATAAATTTTAGGTTATTTAAATGGATAAAAAATTCACAAAGGGTTAAAACATGCACATTATCCCATTTTTCTCTCTTGATGCCTGCATGCAACTCAGAATATGCACTTACAAGGATTCCCATGGTTATGTAATGATATGATGAGAACCTTAATAATGGAGTCAATATATTTATAATGTTATAAGTGTATGTATGGGGTTGATATTGGTTCATAATTCAAGAGATAGCTAAGAAAATACACATGTTTCACCTTTACACTTGTTGACTGCCCTATCTATAGTCCATGACCACCTACAAGTGGTGCTAATAGAGTATGGAGGTGCCTTTTGAGACATAAACTTAAGTTTTAACTCATTATTAGGACCATATTAGACTAAAATAACCAAGAAAAATTCATATAATGTGTTAAGATGATAAGAGAAGGCTTGAAACTAGTTTAAGGAAATGAGAAGTATGTTTTGAGACTAAATTCCTATTTTGAGCAAATAGAGGCTCAAGGGGTTTTTTGTTGACCTCTTTAAACATGTCTCCTAAATGTTTAAAGACACCCTAATGGTATATTTTGGTTACTTATAGTATAAAAAAGAGTTATTCAAAGCTTGAGGAGCAAAAAATGAATGGAAGATAGCCATTCAAGAATTTCAAAAACCACTTTTATACACTATGAGGAAACAATGATATCTACAATTCCAAGCTCAAAAGGAGAACTTCTTCACCAAGGTTACAACTTGACCTTGTTAGCATGATTATATGATCCAAAATAGTTTAAAGTGACATATATAGCCTAGAAATATTATCAAGTAGTAGGTGTTTTTCCTATGTATTCACCCTCAGTCCATACATATGACATTGGTAAACACCTACGAGTAGGGGTAAAAGTGTTTCAGTCCTACATGAAAGGACCCAATTTGGGTGATTTAAGTGCACTAAAATAGAAATTAGAGCTTATTCATGCTAAAGACAATGAAAAATAATCTCAATGAAAATGTATTTGAGTTCATAAGACCTTCTCAAAGTGGGAAACAAGCTTATACGAGGTCTCATACCCCTATTTTCACCTACAAGTCAAACAAAAGGGTTTGACAAAAATAAGGGTCAAACAAGGCATGGGGTTGTGGTTCCTTAATTAAATTGGGGTGAAACATAGGTCATGAAAAAAAATTATATGAATGGGAATGGAAATCAAGGTCAAATGAAGCATCTTAACAAGATCTCATTGAGGCAGTAGACACCTACAATAAGCTCTTGGAGGAGGATTGTCTTAGTCACTAATCAAGAGATAGTTAAGATATAAGAAGGAACTTGGAACTCTTAGGTGAGTTTAAATTTGAATTAAATGGTTGATAAGCTTAAATGGTCTCATTAGAGAATGGAAACATCATTAAAATACATTTGAAGCTTATGAAACTTACAGGACAAGATTGTCTCAGTTAGCATGGCAATAGAGTGGCAAGGGTAAGTAAAGCATGGACTAGTTTATAAGTGGAATCAAGCTTAAAACTAACATGAAAGGATCCATTACATTTTAATATGTGTCCTAAAATTCCAAAGACATTTCCATGCTGCCCCAATACCTTTCTCACCTAACAAATGGACAACAATCTATACAAGTAAGCTAGGAAACCTCTTGGTTCAAGGGATAAACATGAAGAATATAGAGTAAATGTTATAGATGGTCCTAAAATATCCATAATCATTAAATGAGGGTGATATAAATGTTTAAGTAACTTATAGGCATGGTTTTTTCTTGGAAGAGTGACTACCAAGTGGGTTTGGAGAAAAATGCAAGAGAACATGGTTTTTTAGCCACGTTTTTAGATAAATTGAGTTGGTTAGGTACCTAAATGAGGGAATCTAACCTTGAAATTTGGTACAGAGACTTAATAGGACCTTATAAAACTCCTAAGACTTTAATTTTTCCATGGGGATGAGGGATATATCTCTCTATTTTATATTAGATATCAGCCACTCATGAAAATCAAAACTTTGACAAAACAGGTAAAGGGTGCTAAAATGAGTAAAGGACCTAAGATTGGGCCTTGGGATCTTCAAGGAAAATTATAGGATGTTTATATAATATTAATTGGTTCTTATTAACACTAAAAATATCTCTAACCCCTTAGGGTTACCTAATTTTTTAGGCACATAGTCCAATTAGGCAAGTCTTAACTAGGCCTAATTGGAAAATGAGATGAAAAGATGAAAATGAGTCTTTGGGAGGTCAAGTGATGGATTTATGAGTATGAAAAAGGTATTAAAATGCATAATAAACCATCCTAATAATTTTATATCAGCCCAAATGGTCCAAACTATCAAGGAGATTCTATGCCCATTAGGCCTTGAGGAGACTTAAAGCCAATTGGGGTTCTACTTTCATTTATAGTTCTTGATGAGTTGTCTAGATGATTTGGACATGTTTATGGAGTGTAATTAGATTTTTTATGCAAATAAACTTGAATTAGGATTTTTTTTGAGCTAGATATAGCTCAAGCATGTAAGGAAGTGGAGAAATAAGATCGATAGTGAAACTGTTGAAGCTCATATATTTACTAAGGCTCTACATGAAAGTAAAAGGAGTTAGGGGGAGTTAGATAAGGTACTAAAAAAAAATTTATGGCATTGTTTGGAAACTTGAATTTTACATCTGTATGAACAATGGTTAAGAACAAAAACTATTTGAAACCCTAGTAAAACCTTTAGAAGAACTTGATGAGGAAAATAATCTTGGAGAGCCACCCAAATGGAATATTTTAGTAATGAAATATATTGGATCATGGAGAATACTTAATTAGTATCTCATCCATACTAAGGAGTTGTACTGAAGTATAAGGACAACATGAAAAATAGTGATTTTCTCACCATTTTCTATGTTTTTAGGTTTTAGGAGGTTTGAGAAGATGAAATAAAGTTTTGGGAAAATATTAGGAATTTTTATAACCCATAAAATTTATTTCATTCCTTATAAAATATTTGAAGTGTTCAAATAATTGTCTTAATTTTAGCTAGTCAAAACTAGCATCATGAACACAAGGGTGAGAAGGGTGAAAAATATATGTATGGGCATTTTTAAGGTGTAATTAAGTAGTATAAGTATATGTATGGTATTTAAAAGTGTCATTAACTCCCTCCCATGTATTTTCATGGAAAAATAAAAACTTTTTTGAGGCCAAGTGTGAGGCGTGACTGAAACAAGGAGTTTTAGGACTGCAGATAGTGATTGCTTCATTTGAGAAGTTTTAAAAGGAGTAAGAATGAAATAAATTAATGGAATTTAATTAATTAAGGCCTTAAATATTATTCAAATCATCATACCTATCCATAGTTAGTGGTGGGACGTTCAAATAGCTCTAAATGATGAAGACAAATTTTTGAGCCATGATAAGGAATTTTGTGACACTTTTCATAGTTTTCATGACTTGTATGAATAATTGGACCTCCTAAAATTTCATGGTTCAAATAATGCCTATTTATCATGTAAATTATAACCCATTTTTTATATTGACACATGTCCAAGTGAACTTTGGACTTCCTTTGCCTTGTTTCTCTCTCAAAGGCTATAAATATGGACCTTTTTGGCTCTTTTGGAGAGCCTCCATTGGTTAATGGGGAAAATATATCCAAATTTGTAATTGAATGACTATTTAAGAAATAATAAAGTTATTTATCCTACTCACATGTTGTTTAATTGATTGTTAGTGTAATCTTGTTGGTCTTGTCTAGTAGAAGATTATCTTTTCTATCATGTTATCCTTCATTATTCACCTAATATGTAGAAGAGAAATTGTTATAGGTCTTTGTTAGTGTTATTTTATAATTGTATATGTGTCTTATAAGTGGTTCATTATTTTATCTAATAAATTAATCCTTCATTACCCTCTTAAGAATTAAAATGCCTTTTAGACCTAACTTATGAAACATTGATGCGACAATGCAACTTGAATTGTGAGTTTTGTGTAAAATAAATCTTGTTTGAATCTAAGTGGTAAAATTTAAATAAATGGGAGGAAATACACTATTGGTTCATCAAATTTTTCAAATTTCTTATTTATTTTTCTTAACTCTTTTCATCTAAGTTTGATAAGCAAGAAAGTGCTTCAAACATTGCATCAAGGCAACTAGCCCTTCTATAGATTCATCTCAACAAAATTGTCACCCATAGAAAGAGAAATGTTTCCATTATGTAACTTGGATGAGGAGAGCTAAGCATATCCTCAAGGGGTGAAAATACAAGTGATAGCAATAAGCATATACCAGCCTTGGGAATTACTAATAAATGAAATTTGGATCCCATATAAGTCCTAGGATCACTCATCCTAGCAAAGATTAGTTTATTCATGTATAAAATTCCTTAAAATATGACATATGGTTTCACAGTCAGCTATAGGTGGATGTTTTTTAAATGAAGAGACCCCTATAGGTGTAAATTGGAACTTGAAACATCACAACTCAAATCTCCTTGGCAATATTTTAATAATAAATTTCAATTTCACCATTTTTAATCATTTACATATGTTGTCATGGTATAGTTTTGTAGTTTTAGGTGAAAATGGCTATTTTGAATCAAACCTATTGATATCAATGCTTGAAATTCATGCATAAAAATGCATCTTTTGGCTTCTCAATAACTAACCTCCACTAGTATCTACACTTAAATATATTTATAGCTCTTGTCATGTATGGAAGCTATAAGGATTAGTCATTAATATGTACAAAAATTATTTTTATTACTATTATAGGATATAAAAAAAAAATAGGGTGCTCTATTTTCACACTTTGGGGATTATGTCCTAGAATATAGTCATTTCACTTTTTAAAGGTTCCTTGCAGTTGGACTGCCAACTTAATAACTCTCATAGTTTTTTTATAATCCCTTCAACATTTTATGATCCCAAAAGGAGTCTCACCACTTTTTTCATCACTCCCATATGACATATTAGCTCTCTATGGTACCACCTATAGGTGGCCATTTTTAAGGTACAGGTAGTAAGTATGAGAACGTATAATGGATATACATTTTCCCTTTAGGTCAATTATAATTCCTCATGGTGTTAAAATTAAACATCATGATGTATTATAAATTATAAAAATATCAAATTTATTATTTCAATGTTTTGCTATCATGTAGGCACCTGTAGGTGCAGTTAATGGTAAAAGGTGGTGTGAGTGACTCTGTTAGTTGTCACAATATTTATTATAAAAAATGAAATTATTTGATTTATTATTCCTATGATTATAATGTATTAAAAATTTCAAGACCATATTAATGACCCCCATATACATATTTAAGGCCTTAACCTAGCTCACTAGGTTGACTATGCATGATAGTTATGGAACCAAATGACTGCATGGTGATTTGTGATTGAAACTCACAAAATGTTGTTTTAGAGGTTATATATCAAGGATAAATTAACAAATATAATATCTATAACATTTAAATAAAACTATCACAACCCTTTGGAACCATTATCAAAGCATGAAGCTCTTAAAAATGGTAAAAACATGCCTATCATCCCAAATGAGATTAATCTACCAACTTGAGATGATTTGTTCATCAAAACAACATGAAACATTAAAAAAAATGGATGGAATTTTATAATAAATCCAACATCCTCTATAGGTAACATCACCAACTAGATTGTATAAACCTCTGTAAAATAGAACAAAACCTATAGGGTGAAAGAAATAGTGAGTAGAAAAACATAGTCAACTTGTTAGAGATGGTTCATAAATAAATTTTGAAAAATATTAAAAATATTATTATGTAAATGTATATAACTAAGTTTAATAACACCTCCCAAATGCATTTGACTTAAAACCTATTCAATTGTTTGTACCAAGCATAAACCTGCTGACCACTTCTATGTGTCTAGAAAGGCAAAGAAGGAGAAGAATAGTTTTATCTTGAATTTGGAAATTAAAAATAATTTAAAACATGAAATTGAGTCTGATGAATATGAATATACATTCCATGACCTTCTCCCACCTATCACCTTCCTTCATGGGCCATACAAGTGTTAAATACCACTCTTTTTAGTTAATTTCCTAATTTTTAGTTAGATAACCTACAAGTTTTGGATGAACTAATATTATTGATAGGTATTCTAACTTCTTGGATGTTTTAAAGGAAAATTTTCACTTTTATGCCTTGAAAACCATGCCACTTTCACCCCTAAATGGCTTCTAAATGACTCAAAATGATATATTGACTAATTAGACCAAGACCAAGGCTAATATGGCATTAAATGAAAAAAACAAATTATAATACACCCCCATGATGAAATATTATACCATTAAAATATTTAAAAATCAATAATTTACCTATAGGGGTCCCAATTTCACCTACAGGGTCAAATTTGGTCAACATTGCCTATTCATGGGAACTCAACTTTAATCAATTCACATATTACAAGCTCCTAAGCAAATAAATTAGGGGAGACACATTATATCACTATAAAATTATAGAGTATATATTTAATTATCTCTTCTCTCCTTTGGCCAATTAGAGATCACTTCAAAATAACTATATGATTTGTATAACCTTGTACAATGCTTTCAAATATTTCACTTGGTCATTGGTTCATGCATATGATCTGTCTATATTATGATCATATGTTTCTCAAGCTAGGGTTTATATTCATTCCTTAGATTATTAATAATAATAAAAATGGGGAATGGGGAAATCATGTTGGAAATGATATAGAGATCTATACTTGTAAAATGAGTACAAATGGGGCCATCCTCTTCATTGACCCTATGTTTTAGGTGGATACCTCTTGGTAATCCATGTCACTACTTCTTATCCTTTTTTTCATCCATCACGACCCAAAATCCTCTTAAAATCAATAGTATTCTTCTTATTGATCCATAAACACCTACATGTTCCAAGTCAACTTGGGTCACTATCATCATCCCTTGTTCTAATATTTTATGCATTCAAAATTATTGAAACTATTGACTCATCATTATAACTTATGTTTCCAAGTATATTTTAACTTCTTAATCCATATGATTCATGAATTTATCTCTAATCACAACATATATCACCTATTGATGCTCAAATAACTAAATCATGGATAAAGTGCATCCAATTAGGGGAATTATTCCACCAATAAACCACTGAGTGTGTTTGAGTGACTTGACATCATACATGAGATTATATACCAAGGTATTAAAATTTACATCACATGCACATATAGTATTTAAATCCTCTTGCTTGATGTCCTTAAATGCAATAATATCATAATGATCCACCTTTAGGAAATCAAACTCATTTATAAATTCATCCTTGGGGAGGGCAAAGTTCATGATTGTCTACATCAGATTGGAATTTTAGTGCCAGGTCTACAATCATGCTCTCATAGTGGTATAAAATTGATACACATTTTGATTTAAATGTAAAATCCCTAGATATCTACAAATGAACGTTCACATATGTACATGGTTTGAAGCATCTTATATTCCATATTAATCTAGAAGGTTCAGATCAGGGAATAAAATATCTATTGGACTGGTGTGATCATGGTCTACATTATAAGGGGGTTCCCTCCCACAATGGTCAATCCTACACCACCTCCTATTAAAAAAAATCTTATCATGATATTCTTTAACTAACATAACATGTGTATTAGAAATGTTACTTTTTTTTATGAATATGGGGTCACGAAACATCTATTCAAGAAAAGTCCCTACTTCCACCTCTTCATTCTCTACTCTTGGTGGATCTCAGAATATCTCCTATAATTAATATATGGTTTTATGGGCTCATGTGATAAGACTAGGGTCACTAATTATCACTCCACTAGTCTCTTAAAACTTGGTCCTCACTTCAAATCTTCCCAGATCTCACTCTATCTCCATGGTGTCTTTGATCCTTTTTAGAGCATATTATCTATATGCAAGATTTTTCCTCATGCCCTTCCCTTCTATAGAGGTTCCTCATGGAATTTATGGAGGTTTAATCTTCCCTTATTATAGGGTCATATTTAACCATGCCCATTTATTTATTCCTATAATTTCTACTCCCTCTTAGTTCTCATATATCTATTACTTCAATGTTTAGCATTAATCTGCTCATTATTTAGCTCATATGTATAGAGCTTTACCTGATGATTCCAAAATACATCATGTTCCTTTATATCATCATAAAAATGAAAGATAACCCTATATAGATAGCATAATTAAAAAAATTGACTAGTCTATTCAATAAGAGATAAAAAATTATGCAATTTTATATCAACACAACTTTGGCTAGTTCACACACCAACATGTCAAGTAGGAAGTGGAAACCCTATGAAATCACATGAGGTGTGAAGGAATAGAAGACTACATTAGGTTTGGGGTAGGTCACGTATAGTAGTGGTTTACTTAGTACTTGGTGGGGTATTTGAGTGTGCTTTGGGAGAACCTTTAAGGCCAGTGGTGACCCTGAGGGGAAGGAGTTTCAAATAAAATGGGTTGTGTTATTTATAAATGTTAAAAAACGTGTTGTAATAGACCTAACTAACAAAATTTAAATAGTATACTTGAATCCAAAAATGAAATTTTATTAATCATCATCAATCATTATAATAAGGATCTTAGCTTATATAGTGCCATTCTTTACAATATGTAGCTCTCAAACCATGATTTTAGATTTTATAATCCTAGGTTGGTTCATGTTTACCCACCCTCCTACTATCTAGCTTCCATTTTTATAGTTCTACTCTCATTTGATCTCTTTCTCTTAGCTCTTATCCTCCCTTTCTATTCCACTCAATCTATCCTCTTCTCTCAAGTGAATTATTCATAAGTTTCTATTATTAGTTTGTCTCTTTTATTTTTGTCTTTGGCTTTTACCACCCAAAATCTGTCAGTATTCAAAATAATTACCTAATCCCATGTTTGAATTAAATTTTTAGCCTCAAGCCAACTAACATGCCATATTTCATTATACCACCATAAATATGTGTTATAAAATTGTATACCACCATAAATATATGTGTTAGAGAGCAACTGTATAGCAACTTGATTACAACCTCTATGCAGGCAGGTCTAGTGGATGTGGTAACTAAGCAAGGTATGTCCCTAACATGCCTAGATATAAAGGAAAGAGAGTTAACTCCTACTTATAACCATATCCTTAATGAAAGTATTAATGTCTTATCTCCTAATTTAATAGAAGTCAAATCAAAGAGAATGAGAAGCAAAGGATTTGAAGGGGTCTTAGATGCCTTATACCTAGATATAAAGAATAAACTTGATAACTAGGAAACCTCTTGTTTTAGAATCACTAGGTCAAGTAAAATGATTTTAGATATAGGAGATAATACTTCAAAATGTATACCAACTAATGATTATCAAAGGATAAAATAAACCCAAAGGAATATTACAGATGGGACTCAAAAGACTTTGGCCCATCCAACAAGTAATCCCTCAAAAAATTTTAGATGAAGATAGTCTCATGGAATATTAGAGGTCTCAACGGATATGCTAAACAAAAAACCCTTAAATAATTAAGGAAGAATAGTAATCCCTCTATCTTGTTGGTCTAATAAACTAAGATGAGCTCTGAGTTATTGAATAATAGCAAGAGGTTTTTATGGAGTAAGGCTGACATTGCAAGTGTGGATTCAAAAGGTGCATTTAGAAGTATTTTTGTTCTTTGGGATCCTACAATTGTTAATGGTAAAATATTTTTTTCCTCTCTTATTCATCTTGCTCTTATTTTTCACTTTGTTGATAACAACTTAGTTTGGGTGCTTTCAAGCATTTATTTACCCAACACTCTTCATGGTAGAAGAAAACTTTGGATAAATATATAAAGTATTAGAAGCCTTTGCCCTAAGTTCTATTGGATAATTATGGGAGACTTTAATACCCCTCTCACTCCCTCTAAGACAAAGGCGGGTTTTGTTGATTATGATATAGGCATGAATGAGTTTGTAATGTTTAGTTCCTTCTCTAATCTCATTGACTCAGATCTTCATGGCAATATATTCACATGGACTAATAGAAGACTAGGAGAAGATGTTATTTAGGTTAGACTAGATAAATCTCTTATTTATATAGATTGGATTTTGATTCAAAATTTCCATCTTTCATCTCAACCCAAAATTAGGTCAGATCATAACCCCATTGTGCTCTTCATTTTTGTTCCTTCTAAATATGGGCATACCTATTTTAAGTTTTAGAAAATGTGGCTTAACCATCCAGAGCTAAAGGATAAGATACAAGATTGGTTGAAGCTAGAGGTTAAGGGAACAACCCAGTTTCATTTCATCCAAATGCTAAAAATTGTCAAAAAAAGGTTAGAATCTGGAATAGGAATGTTTTTGGAGACATTAAAAAACAAGAATCTGATCAAAGAGGAATTAACTTACTTGGAACAAAAAGTAGCTTCCAAAGGTATGAATGTTGATGATTTCCATTTAGAAAAATCTCTTCTCTCTAAATTTCATAATATTTATGTTCATGAAGAATCCTTTTGAAGACAAAAATCTAGGGCCTTATGGTGTAAAGAAGGTGACCAAAATACTAAAAAAATTCATATGACCACCCTTAAACATAGATCCCATAATAAAATGTCTGAGGTCTCTTTGATAGATGGATCCATTACCATGGATCTTGATATTATTAAAGAGGAGGCTTTGTCTTTTTATATGAATTTGTTGAATGATAATATCCCCTTTTCTTAGGAGGCTATTGTTTCTTTGTTGGATTCAATTCCTAATAATCTCATCCCAAAAGAGGATTTCTTTAGCATTACTATGCCTGCTACTCTTCATGAATTGCATAAGGTTGTTTTATTTATGGAAGGAAATAAATCACTAAGTCTTGATGGTTTTTTGACCTTCTTCTTTCAACATTTTTGGGATACTTTCTTTGCAAATCTGCTTAAAGCCACTAACAAATTTCTCAAAATAGGTAACATTCTTAATGAGATCAACAACACTTTCATAGTGTTAATACTAATAAAAATGGAGCCAAATATTTTAAGGACTTTAGGCCCATTAGTCTCACCAATATGCTATATAAAAATTTTAATAAAACTTTGGATTTAATATTGCAACCCCTCTTGTTGGTTCTAGTTTCGAAACAACAAAGTGGTTTTGTCAAAGGCAGACTCATTCAAGATGGTGCAGTAGTGGTACATGAGACTATCCATCTTATGGAAAATATTAAAAAGGAAGGTATGGTCATGAAATTAGATATGAATAAATATTTTGACATAGTATCTTGGTTGTTCCTTGATAGAGTTCTAGAGAAATTTGGATTTTCTTCTCATTTTAGAAAGATCATCAATTCACGCATTTTTACTCCTAAATTTTCAATCATTGTTAATGGTTTTCCTATGGGATTCTTTTCTAGTAGTAGAGGTATCAAGCAAGGGGAACCCCTTTCTCCCATTTTGTTTATTATTATGGTGGACAACCTTAGAATATCTATTATCAGAGCCATTTTATGGGGATTTTTAATGGTTTCAGACCCACTTCACTTGATCTTACTATTTCTCATCAATAATGTGTTGATGATATAATTCTACTTCTTCCAACTAATATTTTGGAAGCTAAAATGATAAGGCATACTCTTAAATTGTATGAAGAAACTTCAAGAAAAAAATCAATTATGATAAGAGTTTTTTTTCCTTCAACACACCTCCTAACTAACAAAGGAAGATTTCTCAAATTCTAGGTTGTATGATTAACTCTCTCCCTACTACTTAATTAGGGCTTCCTTTAGGTATGAGGAAAGTTTTTATGATAGTTTAGAACACTCTTATTAATAGATTCCAAAACAAAATTGTTGGTTAGAAAGGAACTATTCTCTCTAATATGAGTAAGTGTTTCCTTATTAAGATTACTTTAAAAAATATTCCCATTTATATCATGTCCATGTTCTTTATTCCTTCATATATGTATGATAGAATTAAAAGGATTTAGAAGAACTTTGTATGGATTGGAACTGGCAATAAGAATATATTACATCTTTTGGCATGGGATAAGGCATATTCTTAGAAGAAAATGAGAGGCCTAAGTATTAAAAACATTAGGACAATAAATGTAGCTCTTATATTCAAAATGGGTTAGAGATTATTAAAGGATGATCAGCCCTGGACTAATATTATCATAGCCAAGAATTTACATCAAAAATATTATCAAAACTTTCTTATTGAGGAACACCTTTCGAAATGGCTCTATTTTCTAGAAAAACCTCATCAAAATCAGGGGTTACATTGAGAAGGGTTCTAAATGGAAACTAGGTGATGGTAAGGATATTCTATTTTGGAAAGATAGATGGGCTAATTTTAAAAAATTATAGTAGAATAGCTCTTGGACTCAGTTAGAGAGTTATCTTTCTTCCAATACTGGTGATAGAGTTAGTGATTACATTTACTACAACAATGGTAAGTTTCAATGGAAGGACCTCACTCTTATTATCTCTTATAACAAGCCTAATTTAAAAGATATGGTGACCTCACTCTAAGAGATTCTTATTAATATTCAAATCAACTAGTTGAGTCCTAGGGATGATTTTATTTGGGTCAACTCCTTTGATGGTTCTTATATTGTTAAAGCAAGTTATCAGTTACTTTCTAAGGAGACACCCACTGATTTTGATTGGAGCAGGATATGGTTCAAGGATCTCACTCCTAATATTAATCACTTTTTTGAATGGTGCTTAATAAAATGATTCTCACCAATGATAACCTTATCAAAAGAGGTTTTTTTATTCCTTACATGTATTGCCTATGTAGGGAAGTAACTAAGGACATTCATCACCTTTTCTTACATTATTCTTATACTAACAAGTTATGGTGTCTTATCTTTTCTAGATTTGAGGTTTCCTAGACCTTTTTATAAGATATTTTACAATCCTGGGAGCCATGGTAGACTCCATTTAGACACAACATGCTTAAACATTTTTGAAAACATATCTTCCCTCATAGCATTTAGAAGATTTGGAAGGCTAGGAATGTGGTAATTTTTAGATATTGCAAGAATTCCTATAAAAATTTAATAAAATACATCTTTATTGATGCAAAATAAAATGTGTTTAAGTTCAAACCTCTAAAAAATCAAATTCTCCCTAAAGATGAGGATAAATTTATTTCTAATTAGAATATCATTATTGGTGATTTTCATATTAGAACTCCTTCTATTGATAGATCCATTATTCAATGGATCCTTCTTCCAAAAAACTGGTACAATCTAAACTTTGATGGCACCTCTAAATGAAATCTAGGAGCTACAAGAGGAGGTGGGATCATCAAAGATCACTTAGGCAATCTTAGTACTACCTATGTTAGACCTATGGCCATATAATCTAATAATTATGTTGAGGAACTTGTTATTCTATGGTGGATCAGGTCAGTGAGAGATTTCCATATCAAAAATATAATCATTGAAGGGGATTCTTTAAATATCATTAATCACATCAATGATATTCATCTAGCTAGTTAGACTATTAGAAACTTCATCCTGGAGATTGTTAGCATATGTAGGGCCTTTTCTAATTATAAGATATGTCAAACCTATAGAGAAGGTAACCATGTGGCAGACTCTTTTGATAATATGGAGGTGATTAATAAATAGCTTCAATTTTGGTTTGCTCATGAACAAATCCCTCAAAATAATAATGATATCATTATTAATTAAGGGAAAATTGGATATGCTTAGCTATGGTATGGGGAATTGGATCACTCATGTGAAAGATAATCATTATTTGAAATTTACACACCTTTAGGATTGTTCCATTGGTATCCTTCATTGGACTTCTATGATTTATCTTTTTTTAGGTATTAGGTTATACAAAGGTGGTGTGGGAGTGATCTGTTAATTATTTACTATGTGCCCTTGTGTTGAGAACCTACTCCTAATGCCATAGGTGGCTCTCTATGCCAAATTGAGATGATGCGTGACTTGAATTAGAAGGAAAATGAAGAACTTTGAAAGGATTTAAATGTGGGAGGATTCACAAGTTTCATAGAGAAGATCAAGGGACATGACAACCACATTTTTGTCACTTTTACCAATAATTGGAAGAATAAGGTTGTCATCTATAGACGTAAGAATTTCTCTATTACCTAAGAATTCATTGCCTCAGTCACTGGTCTAAGTAAGGAATAGTTTGAAGTTTTTTAGAAATAAATTTGATAAGGTTGTGGAGGAGAAAAAGCTTTTAGAGGGTTTCATAGTTAATTCCTTGAATTTTTTCAAAGTTGGTATTGTGTGTTCCTCTCTCCCTACTCCTTTTGATGAGGTGGCTTGTATGTTAGTGAGGTATGTGACTTTGGAGGGTAGGTATAACACTTTTGTACTTCATCATCTAGTCCTTCTAAACCATTTCCATAAGGACCCAAGGGTTAGTCTCCTTTATTATATCTTATAATCCATGGAAGATTCTATTCATGATTTTCAATCTCACAAATGTGCCCTACCTCTTCATGAGGGGGTTATTTTTCTCTTACATTATCATTACAGTATTATCTTAATTAACATTATAGTTTTAAATATTCCTCCCCCTCTCCCATATAAATATTCTTCTCAGAGAAGGGTTAAGAATAATAATCCTAGATCCCATGCCTCACTTTTACCAACAATTGGAAGAATAAGGTTTTCATCTATAGAGGTAAAAATTTGTTTATCACCTAAGAACTCATTGCCTGTATCACTAGTCTAAGTAGGGAAGGTTTGAAGTTTTTTAGAAATAAATTTGATAAGGATATGGAGGAGAAAATGATTTTTTATGGTCCCATAGTTAATTCCTTGAATTTTTTCAAAGCTGGTATTGTGTGTTCCTCTCTCCCTACTCCTTTTGATGAGGTGGCTTGTATGTTAATGAGGTATGTAACTTTGGAGGATAGGTATAACACTTTTCTAATTCATCATCTAGTATTTTTGAACCATTTACATAATGGCCCAAGGGTTAGTCTCATTTATTATATCTTGTAATCCATGGAAGCTTTTACTCATGATTTTTAGTCTCACAAACATGCACTACCTCTTCATGAGGGGGTTATTTTTCTCTTACATTATAGTTTGAAATATTCCTCCCCCTCCACCATCTAAACCTTCTTCTTAGAGAAGGATTAAAACTAATAATCCCATATCCCATGCCTCACCTTTTCATCCTCCTAAGAGGGTACTTATAAGTAGTTATAAAGGCAAAGGTTTGACTCCTAGTTTCCACATGGGTAATGAAATTTCCATTATAGAGATTATCCTTGATGTGAGATAGGTTGATGTGTATTCTAGTCCCTCCCATAATAATTTCAAGGAATATAGACTTAAAGCCCAACTTATGCAACTACAAGAAAGAACTAGTGAGCTTAGAAAGGAGGTCACATAGCTCAACAAGATTATTGATAAGGGCAAGAAAAACGTGGTTAAATTCTCCCATTCTAAGACTAAAATAGAAGAAATTTATAAAATAATGAAATCCTTGGAAGACACTATGGTTTATATTAGGAGTAGGCAGATTGATCATATGTCCATACACTAGGCCATTCTAGAGTTCCTTGATTTTCAAGTTAGGCAATTTTACACCCTTAACAACTTACATCCGAGCTTGTATAAGGGTGAAACTAAGAAGAAGTATGCTCTAACCACCATTGAAATGATAGAATCATCTCAAAATAATGGTCTCAATCTATTTAATTAATTGGAGGGACTCAATAATAGCTTTAATAATCTCATAAAGTGAAACTTCCCTTTTTGATGTTGTGAAGTTGTTGATTTGTTGTTTTGATATTGTTATCTATCAGGTTTTTCCTTGTTACTCTCTCTTATCTTTTATAGTTTTTGTCATTTTTTGTAGCTAGGGGGTGGACCACACTCATCAAAAAACCACTATTTTACTTATGTATTATCTAGGTTTTAGGCCTTTTTTGGTTATGGGTTTTCATGTTTTTTCTATCTTTTGAGCCTTTTTGTATTGGGTATGGTCCCTTTCAAAACCATCTATCAATACTAAAAAAATCATTACAACCTATAACATGAATATAATATTGGAATATTGATTTGGGTAGAACAATTCTATATTATATATCTGAGAAGGGAAGATCAATTTCAAATGGTCAAATCTTTGGTGCATTAATAATGTCATTTTCTAGTCGACTTGAGAAATCTAGATCCAAATTATTAGTTTAATGAACAAATATAGATAGGCATGAGAAATAATTTAAGGCCTAAATGTCATGCACTTTATAGATGGGCATTTCTTAACCTACCTATAGAGAGATAGATTACTTGGGAAGCAAGGGTCAAGGAAGTGCATCAACATAATGGGTTAGTGGGAGAATGGTCAACAAGTGAATAAAAACATAGGTAAAATGTGAATAATAGCATGACATAATGATAATAGAGGAATATATGAAACAAAATAAATATCAAACATGGGGGTTAGTGAGTGCATGATTATAGGTAGTAGCATGTATGTCATACCCTACCTATCTAGATTAACACCTATGCATATTGATATTAACTGATAGGGTAACAAAAATTGGGTTTGTATGATCTCATGATCTAGGTTATTTCTATTATTTAGTTAAATTAATGTTCATACAATAAGAATCATAAGGTGGTACTCATGCTTTTTCTATATCAATGTATGGGGTTACTAAAGTGATTCACCTTTATCAATCTTTCTCCTACGTCATCATTGTGAAAGTAGATATTTATGTGTACACTAACATTGGGAGACAAAAGTGACTAGGAGGTTTAACCCAGAACCCAAATCTTCCTTTATCTTTGTTTTAATATATTATATATGCCACCAAATGTAAGTAATCAAATTTGAAAATAAAGAAGTAGGTGCAAAGCTATCACATATATTTTTAGGATTAGATTTATTGGTTGAGATAGGTTGATGCATCCGTGCATGATACATATGATCATACTATGTAGATGTTACATGCATGTTTACATAGTCATTATCTCTATCATTTGTCCTTATATCTATCTTGACCAATCCAAACCTAAGCCCCTATCTATATATATGGATCCTTATCTTTATCTTGACTAGTGACATCCATACTTGAGCTTAGATATTAATAACTCTAACCTTTTAGTCAATTTATAATCCTCTTGAGTTAAGTACCTCTTGATTGTATCTTGAGCTCAATATTAGAGCTAAGTGAGGTGGTTTGGGTGTTCTTATAATTCCAAAACCAAGACAAGGTAGTGTCATGTGTTAGTCCTAATGATTGTATTTAAACCTATGAAACTAAGGATAGTAGTACATATTTCAATTGGTGATTCCTATAGGGCCTTATAGTTCATCCTTAAACCATGAATAAATTGGGTTCATTTTTGAATATATAGATAGGGAATATACCCCTTAGTGTTATTAGTACATAATCCAAATTAAGGTAAACTCTTATTCTAGTTATCTCATAAAATGGGGAGATTAGAGTGACTATCTTGAGTTGTATTCTAGTTAGTGACTAACCATTCTAGTAGAGAGAAAAGAGTAAAGATATAGAGGGTGACTTTATTCTTACATGTAATAATTTGGCATTCCTCTCAAATATTTTTAACTCCCTCCATCATGGTTAGGTGTTTAGTTTCCCAGTTAAGGAGAGTGAAATAAAGAGTCCTATTTGGTCCTACATATATATGGCACCAATTCCCTATATCTCCATTCGGCCCTATATATCTATATGGCACCCCAACCATAGTTAGGGTGTCATCTCCTAGATAGATATATAAAACAATAGTATCAATTATATAATGGATCTACATACCTATTTTAATTTTAATACCTTATGTTTAACACTAAAATTATAAAAATCAAGTACTGACCAAATTGGATTTTGAAAAATGATCTTCTAAATGGTAATTCTTGGAGCTCTTTAATTAATTTTATAAGATACAAAGTGGACCTAATTTATTATATTTAGTAAATTAAATTAAAATTATAATAATATAAATGTAATTTATATTCCATATATATTCTTATACTTTTATGTTTATTTTACCAATTCCATTAAACACATTTTAATATATAAGCACAAAAAGGGCCTACAACATTTTCACTACAAACTGCACCCTTTGTTTGAATTTTTTGACTTTTTTTGTTTCCCTCCAAAATATCCATGGTTTTAGGCTTGGAATATTTTAACCTAAGACTCAAACCTGCACTAGACCAACACATAACTTTTGTTAAATTGATGATGATGATGATGATGATGATGATGATGATGATGATGATGATGATGATGATGATGATGATGATGATGATGATGATGATGATGATGATGATGATGATGATGATGATAATGATAATGATGATGATGATAATAATAATAATAATAATAATAATAATAATAACAATAATAATAATATGTCCATGAAAGCATTAAAACTTATAAATTTAACAAAATCTGTGTGTTGGTCTAGTTTAGGTATGAACCATTATTATTATTATTATTATTATTATTATTATTATTATTATTATTATTATTATTATTAATAATCTTTTTGATCATGAATCAAAAGTTTATAAAACTCATATTTTAACAATCTACATATCATTGGCTATGTTTTCAAAAAAATGGTTTTCATGAAATTAAGATCAAATATTTGTGATCATACACTTGGAATTTCAATTTTACATATTTATTGATTATAAAATTATTTAAAAACATTTATATATTAAAAAAAAAATCTATATATAAATAGTGGTCTTATATATAAAGACATAGCCAATGTATTGATATATGAAATTTCATACAAAAACTCATTTGTTACTCTAAAAACATGTGTCCGTACACATGAAATCTATTTATTTTTTCATAAAACATTATGACATCATTTTCATAAATGCTTCAATTTCACATATGTATATCACCTAGGTATTTTTAAGAATTATATATTTAGAAAATACATCCAAAATCCCATAATTCATCTTCTTATTTTATTATCAAATTATGTGTCTAAAAGTCTCTAAAAGTCTCTCCAAGTTCATGTATCACTGTTTTCATAAAAAAAAGTGGTGCTTTAAGACCCCTCTTTTGTCCCCCATTACCTTACATTTACCTTTTTTCTAAATATTGGTTTAAGTATTTTTAGTTTAGGAGATAAATACCATGTGTAAAAATAATTAAAATTAAGGAACAAACTATATCCATGATAAAACAACAAAACTATAATAATATATCTAAACTATTCCTAAAATAATAAAGTACAATGAAGCAATGAAAAAATAATGAAAATATATCATAATGGAAAGAGAGATACAAGTAAGTAGACATTATAATGAAATTAATTAGATGTTTCACAATAATGAGATAATATATCATATAATTAAGAACAAAACAGTAAGATCCATAAAATAATTTACAAATGAATCAAATACTTGATAATTATGACGAGGTTGATTTGAGGGTAAACTGACACAACAATGAAATAAGAGTATAATTAACAATATGAAAATAAAATACTAATCACTACCCCTAGATATACCCTACTTATCGATGTTTTTTCCATAGGATGGCCATACTACGAACATAGAGAAATGTAGTAATATAATAAAAAAGGTATGTAAGCCACAAGTTGGCCACACATATCCCTATATTTACTAAAAGTTAAGGGCATATCATTCCCTCCCATTCAAAACAACATTCCTTCAATGTTGAATCAACTCTGGATGTTGTTTCAGGAAAACTTCATCATCTTATGTTGTCTCTTCACAATTCAGACTCTTTCATTTGATCAAATACTCCTTAAGGTCTCATATTCATATCTTTTTTTTGCATGTGTGAAAGATCTCCTTATGTTATAAAATGACTCTTATTCATCCATTCTGGGTAACTCAATCTAGGTATAAAATATTTGTGCAATGACTTTATTCAGTAAAGATACCTAAAATAAAAAATGTATGTGAGTGAATTGGGGTAGCCCCAACTTATATGCTACATTTCCAATTTTCTATAAGATTTTATAAAGCCATAATACATAGGATAAAGTTTGTTATCCATTTTTTTTTGCTTCAATTAAATCTTCTTATATGTATTAAAGTTCACAAATACCCAATCACCAATATAAAAACTTTTCTCACTACGGTGTTGATCAACTTATTGCTTCATTATATTTTTTTTCATTATTAATTTTTCTATTAAACTAGCTAGTACCTCCTATTGATATTTAATGTGTTCCTCAACAACTTAAGCCTTGGGTTACACTTTCAAATATGAAGTGATGGATGGGGAATTATAATTATAAAATACAACAAATGGAGACATTTAACAAGAGGTATGGAAGGAAGTTTTGTACTACCATTCTACTATTGACAGTCAATGGACCCAACATTCATGTTTATCTAATGAAAAATAATGGAGATACATGTTACTAGCCCTAATATCCTTGGTGCATCCAAATGTACATATGGGTTTGAGTTTTTTTAAGAGCAAAGTGGGTGATAATGCATGGGATAAAGATATTTCCTCATTAATTTTAGGATTGGTGTTGGTTTATTCGAAGGACCAAGTAGTTTAACCATGTTTTACTCATATAATAGTGATTTTTACCACTAGGGGTTTAATTTATGTGTAGTTTCACCTGAATTCATTATCAGCTGAGGGAAACCTCATTCACTATTTGTTATTAATTCAGACCTCATTGATTTCTAAAATAGGGGAGAGGTGTTTTAAATATAAAATAAACATTTAAAATAGGAAGGTAAATTAGGGTAGAAAATAAATGGTTGTAGGCTTGAAAGGATGTTAATGCTTCAAGAACTGAGTTGTATGTGTGCCCTACCAGAGTTCGACCACTATGTGTTGAGTTTCATTAAGGGATCAAACTAATATTTACATAGGTAAAGTGTTCCAAGGAAAATTTAAGGGAATGTTTAATTTATAAACCCTTCACTAAATATAAACACTTAAAAGAGTCTATAGTAGATAACACATAGATTCCTCAATATAATCTATAACTAAAGTATACAAATTGTGAGTATTGTAAAGAGAGCAAGAAATGTTTACAAATGATTTATAATAAAAATAACATTATAATTATTTCATTCATTGGGATAAAAAATCACTTATTAAATTATTTAACATCAATATTTATTCAAAGATAAAATTAATATCACTTTAACAAACAAACCAACTAGTTCAACAAAAAATAAGAAATAAAAATCATTAAAATGGAGTTTATTTACAACATGTTAACTATGGAAGACACTTAAAGCTCAAAATGATTGAAGAATAGTAGCTATAATTCTATCTTAATTTGAACATCACTTTGAGACATAATTTTTTAACCTTTCAAAAGGATTGTAGCTTATAATATATAGAAGACTGGGTTCACCTCTAAATGGCATGGGATTCCCATCCTTTGCCATGATGTTATCCCAAATTTCATTACAACTAAATGAATTAAAAAGGGAGAGAATATCCTCCACTTCCCTCAAAATTTACCCAAGGTTACACTTAATATATACACAAATGACTCACTGAAAAACTACCTCCTAATTTCTTAGATTGTGCCTCCTTGACAGCCAACACGACTACTAGTAGGTCAAACTCTTGATTTAACATAGCCAAATTCATTGGTGGCTCTTAAAATATCACCTTTGATTGGGCCACTAATATTTCATATACTTATAGGTGTGACTCCATGGACACTTTTATATTTGAGACATGATTTATGCTAGTATTAGACTAAGTAGAGAGTTTGATCATATCATGGGCTCCAATGTTATTGGCCTTTACTACTTTCTTCCTCATGACCTAGTCAAAGTGACCAAAGTGAAATTTAAACTTACCTATATCTAGTAGAGTTCCATTTGGGTGGAATAGCACATTTATTTTGACCTATTATAATTAGGCCATCATCTTTTCCTTGCCTTCTTCTAGAGGCTCCTCTACTATCTATGTTAGGATTATATATTCTTCAATTGTATCCCTCATAGTCATGGCATATGTCAGGTAGGTTCAAGTTTGAAGTGAGTATGATATTTAATTATGGAAACATTATCTTATGTATTATCATTTATAGCTTCTTAAACTCTCTCCAAAAGAGCAATTCTCTCTAAATATTCTTGGGCCCTTAGAATATGTGCTTTATTATCTGCCAAAGTCTCGACCATTTTTCCTAGAGCTGATAAAATTTATAGGATGGTGTCCTTGACTCATCCAATCAAATCCTTAGGTAAGGGACTCTTTAATTATGATTTTAATTATTATACATGCTCTTATATATCATCCATCATCTTATCCAACATATCACGTATGTCCCAAAGAACAAACACTATGTTCTTAGTCACTTTATCTTCTCCCTTGGATGTCCTTAATTTGGTGAAGGAGGAGATGTCTTGCTAAATTTACCAGACCATAAGGTTTCCCTCTTAGATTAAATTTTGCGTGAGGATATTATTCAATTTCATTTTTATGTGATCAAAGTCCGACTATAATTCAAGATCACCCTTCATATTCATCTCAGGTGCTTGTGATACCATGGTTACTCCCATGGTACAAAGAGGTGTTGGTTGGGTGATAGACATGGATGTGATAGGTGGATGTATGGGTGGATTAGGAAAAAATTATATTAAGTGAATGAAGGAAGATATCAATGGAGGAGGAGAAGGAAAAGATAAAAGGGTAATCCCAAGGTAACATCTTCACCTCCCATTGGCTCTAGGTAAAATTAACTTATAGGGCAATAACACCAAGGAAGGGCATATATTAGAAGGGAAGAAATTGGTTAGTTTAAACTAAGTCCTTATGTTCCCAAAATAATGGATAAGGGAGGCATAATAATGATGTGAAGAATAATAAGAGATGGAACAGGAGTTTGGGGATTAGTTTACTTTTATTATGTTCTAGTATGTTTACCCAATTCAAATTTAGTTATTATAGTGGAGGGATCTAGGGTGGTAGAGGTTGCATGAACTAGCTAAGGAATATTTCAAAATATAAGGTATTAATATTATGGACAAAGTAAACATAATTATACACAAGGGTAAACTTATTATTGGGAAATAAGAAAAAAATTATAGAGGTGGGGGACCTACAGTCATTTACACTTGTGAAAGAACCAATAAGGACACCATGGAGATCATTACTTGTGGAATGGATTGTACAAATGGGAAATGAGAGGTGACAATGTTTTTCATATCTAAATCTATGGAAAATTGGGTCAATTATTGAATTGGTGTAATAGGTAAAAGTGGGGTCATAACTAGAGTGGGTTGTTATGGGTAAGGGAAACTAAGAGGTGTTGTACTAAGTTACTAAATAATGGTGGGAGTAAGTAGATGGATATACATAGATTTTGATTATTGGTCACACCTTGGGCTCTTTTTTGGGATAATATTGACATCAAATTGGAGTTCCTATGCATCTTGGGGTTAGGGTAATTGGATTTTATCCACTTAAGGTTGAGTTTCCTAGGTCTGAATTACTTGAGGTTGAGTTATTTAGACCATGGGAGGTGGTGAAACTAGAGTAGAGGGATGTGGGGGTGAAAATCATAGAGAAGGTATGGAAGGATAAGGAGTTAGGATCCCTTTTAAATTTATTCTTGATATCTAGGTGGAGATTCCTCAACATCCCCTTCTAGTTGACCTAATGTGGAGGGGGAAGGCAAGCTTGGGTAGATGGCCTACGATGAGCCATGTTTCCTTTCTTCTTCTTCTTCACCTTAATCTAAGTGAATTCCCCCTGATCATTTGTTGGGTTAATATATATATCATTCTCTTCATGGTGTTGATGTTCATATTGGATTTTTAGTTAGGCCTAGTACCTTTCCACATGGGCTTAGATAATGTCATGCATTTCCTAGTATTGTTGTTTAGCCTTGCCCAAGACATAGGAGTCCCTTATAACTACCATATTATAGAAAGGGGAAATACCCATATATATGGTTCATGATGGTGATCAATAGGGGTAAATAGCCTTTAGTTATAAGATGATGCAATGGCTCATGATGCCATTCAATGGTTGATATGAGATCTCCTGATCTATTAGGTAGTTTGAGACTTGATATGGTAGGTAGAAGGGATCCTTGAGGGTGTATTCCATGAAAATGATGGTATAATCTATATAATAATAGTATTCACCAATGGAGTTGATAGATTACTTTATCTCCTTTGATATGCAAGGCATGGTTTCCTTGTTAATAGCCATGTAGAACTCTAGGTAGAAGGACTTACATATCTCTTAGATTTGGTTTTGGTAATGGTGGCCATATAGATTATAAAAAATAAATGGACCATTGTGCCTCTAAGTAGATCATAATGTAAAATTTTCCTTCTCCCCAATAATATCCCACTACTGAGAATTCAAGCTAATCCCTAGGAAGAGTAGATGGCTACGAGTAGAGGAGCAGAGGCGGATGGCCCAGGCAAGGGTTTGAGTAAGGAGCGGTAGGTTCAGGTGGAGCCTCCCCATGGCAGGGAGCCGTTTTACTTCAGTGAGCGGCCTAGGGTGTCCAAAGTGAATGGCTACTTCCCATGCAGCTAGGAGATGCCTGTCTTGGTGATCTCTCAAGATTCTGTCAGGGAGGATGTGGAATATTTGTCAACCCATGATTTGATCTATAAATTTATGGGTATTAGAATATTCCAAATGGCCCTAGAAGCTTGGTTGAGGCGTACCTAGTAGGTCGAGGGAGATATAGACATTATGCTGGCAGCCAATAGTTATTTCTTGGTTAATTTCTCCTCAGTCTCTGATAGGAATTGAATCTTCGAAGGAGGGCCCTAATTTTATGACCACATCAGTTTGTTTATTAAACCATGGCATCCAAGTTTCAACTCTACTGAGGAATTTCCAGCCAAAGTCCCTATGTGGGTGCACCTTCCAAGACTCCCCTTGGAATTTTGGAGAGAGGATATCCTTAGACAGATTACTACCTTACTAGGAATGCCAATTGTTGTTGCGCACCAGTCCCTAGATAGGAAGATTATTTCTTATGCTAGAATATGCATGGAAATCAACCTTAATAATCCCCTTTCAAAATCTATGGAAATTTGCCTGGGGGCCTCTTCTTGGACCCAACAGATAGATTATGAATCGATCCCTTTCTGATGCAAAATCTGTCATGTTTATGGGCACCTACAACAGCAATGTCCCCTGGTTGAGAGATTCCAAAGGAAGGCTCCCAATGCAGGTCAGGAGGTAGGTCAATTGGCTCACTTGGAAACTTCAAATAGCCCACCTGGGATAGCAAGGAATTTGAGAGCACAACCAAGTTTAGGCAATGCACATTTGGGATATTCTATAGTGTATGGCTAGGACAAGGAGGGCTTTACCCAAGTTCATCATCGAGGCAAAGGTCATCCTCAAAAGTGCAGGTTCCAAGATCGATCTTTAGAAATGAGCTTTAATCATTTTGAAGCTTTGGATAGTATGGCCATAGAAGATGAAATACCACAGGAGGAGGTGGGAGTTCCCTCAGGGGAGGAGGAGAAAGACGCCTTCCTCAATGAATCTCAAGCTATGGTAATTCAACCTTCCCTGGAGATTATGAAGGCACCAGAGGACTAGAATCTGGTAAGTTCTTTAGCGCAACAAGCCCAGGATGGCAGCTGGGCTAAGGTAGTAAAAGAGACAGAAGATGCCAAAAAAGAAAAGGGAGCGTCAGATGCATTGGGTCTTTTGTAGAGACCTTTTAAGAAAGCTTCCTCTTCTCAGTCTAGACCAGGCCACAGGAAGGACCGGGAGAGATTAAAACTCATAGGTGATTTTCTGGTGGAGTCTGGTGTGATGAAGACCCTGGATCAAATTTTCACCCAACCTTCTCAATGATTGTGCTCTCATGGAATGTGAGGGGGATGCATAGTGCCCCCCAAAAAAAAGCTATGCGTTAGTTGATTTTGGTGCACTCCCTGGATATCCTCTATATCCAAGAGACTAAGTTGTCTGTAGATGATATGTTCACCTGTATGCCTAGTGTTTGGGTTGTGGGGCAGTGTCAGTGTGTGGGAGCTCTAAAAACTGTGGGGGGTTTAGCAATTTGTTGGGATCCAGGCAAAGTCACACCACTTTAGTGGATGGTCGATACCTCAGCACTCTCCATGACTGTTGCCTCTCAAAAGATAGGGGAGTTGATTCTGGTGACCAATGTTTATGCTCTAGGAGATATCTAGGGACACCTCAGGCTTTGGGAGCACTTGTGTTTTGTTTGTAGCTGCTTTCCTTATCTTTTGTGGATCGTGTGTGGAGATTTTAATGCTGTGCTTAATCTCAAGGAGAAAAGGGGAGGGGTAACTCATCTTGACTCCTTGTCTGATCTTCTTAAACACAATATGGAGTGACTACGCCTAACGGATGTCAATCCTATCAACAGACTCTTCACCTGGAGCAACAGAAGAATAGGTAAGGATGCCATCTCTGAGTGTTTAGATAGATTCTTAGTCTCTTGTTTTTGGTTATCCAATGCTTTTTCTCTTGCTTTGGAAATTTTGGATTGGAGAGGGTCTGATCATTGGCCCATCAAGCTCATAACTAGTTTTATTGCTGGGCCCAAGAAACCTCCCTTCAAGTTTCAGCTTATGTGGCTGAGGGACTCTTCTCTACATCCTCTAATGGCCCACTGGTGGAAGCAGGGAGGGCTTGAATATGGAACAACAATGTTTTGCTTTGCTAAGAATCTTTAGTTTGTTAAAATAAAACTCTAGGTTTGGAATAGGAAATTTTTTGGCAATCTTAATGCCATGAAGAAAAAAGCCCAAGATAAGCTGGATAGCATTACCAAACAAGGTTTGGACTTTGGCTGGTCTGAGGATCTCCGTAAGGCAGAATTTGGGGTGCTGAATGAGCTTAATGAGTGGGAACTCCAGGAGGAAATTTTTTGGAAGCACAAATCCCAGATTGACTGGCTCCAGGAAGGTGACAGGAACACTACCTTTTTTCACAAGTCTGTGCAAGCGAGATGCAACAGGAATTATATAGCTTTTATTTTGTTATCAGATGGTACTCGAGCTGCATCCTCTCATGCCATTTCAGAGGAGGCCTTTCAATTTTTTTCTGAGCTTCTATCAGCCAATGTGCCTACTGTTGAGTTGGAGGAGAATATGGTTTTGTCTTGCATCCCTCCAATTATCATGCCTGATATGAATGATGCACTCTTGAAGCTGATTGATAAGAGGAAGTTGAAAAAATTGTGTTTTCCATGCATAAAGATAAAGCACCGGGCCCTGATGGTTTCCCCATGGAATTATTCCAAGAATTCTGGGATATCATTTGTCTAGATCTGATGGAAGTGATTTAGGAATCTTATCACAACAAAGAGATGCTTAGAGTGCTCAATGCAAAATTTTTGGTGCTGATCCTAAAAAAGGAACATGAAAATCATTTGGACCAGTTCAAACCCATTGCAATCTACAATATGGTATACAAAATAATTTCTAAGCTCATAGCAGAGAGGCTCAAAGTGTGGCTCCCAAGGATTATTTGTAATGAGCAGGGAAGTTTTGTTATTGGAAAATAGATATTAGACGGAGTGGTGATTGCCTCAGAGGCAATCCACTCTATGAGAAAATCTCAGGAGAGAGCAATGTTTATCAAGTTGGATTTGTCGAAGGCTTATGACAAGGTGGACTGGAGATTCCTGCAGAAGGTCTTACTGGCTTTCAGGTTTTGTCAATATTGGGTTCGGTGGGTTCTAAGTTGTGTCTCCACAACATCTTATTTAGTTCTCATTAATGGGGCTCCATCTAGACTGTTCAGGGCTTCTCGAGGGCTTTGCTAGGGTGATCTGATATCTCCTTACTTGTTTATTATTTTGGCTGAGGGGCTAGGATAGCTTATAAAATCTTGGGCATCTCAGAACCTAATTCATGGATGGCGGTGGGGGAATGGGATTGCTAATCTGACCCATCTTCAATTTTTGGATGACACTATCTTGACTGAGAAAGCCTATATGAGGGAAGTGTAGGCCTTTTAAAATACTTTGGACACTTATTTTTGGGCTTCGGGATAGCAGCACAATGAGCACAAATCATCCATCTTTTTCTTTAATACTCATGTTGCTATCTAGCATAGAATTGCATCTATCCTTAGATTCTAGATGCAGTCTCTGTCGGTGACTTATTTGGGGGTCCCCATAGTGGTTGGGAGGCAACCCAGGCTGTTTTGGCAGAATATCCTAGACAAATTAAGACAAAGAGTAAACCACTGGACCCACCGATGGCTTATGATAGCTGGTCGGGTGACTCTTCTCCAATCTATTATTCAAGCTCTACCCATTTACCATAGTATGGTTTAGGCTACACTGATGTTTTTTCTCTACGAGTACGATGCCCTGTCTCGGCAATTTCTTTGGAGCGGTAATCTTCGGCATTCTAAATGGAGTCTTGTGAATTAGAACACTATTTGCAGACCTAAGAAGGAAGGGGGGCTTAGACTCAGGTCAGCTATCCTAGTTAGCCAAGCTCTGGTAGTGAAGCTATATTGGCATTGGTGCACCAACCAATCTCAGCTCTGGGCCCGGATCTTGTCATTGAAATATTTCCCAGGGGTTAGCCCGTCAGAGGTTCCCAAGCTTCCTTTGGAAGGGCGTGGGTTGATGGTGTGGAACACTCTTAAAGTGGGCACTTCTTTGGTTCAGTCCAAGCTTTTTTAGATATGCAATAGTGGTATAGAGATGTTATTTTGGGAGGATTCTTGGAATGGGGCCCTGCCCCTCCTATCCTCTCATCCCCACCTGCAGGTCCTCTATGATGCTTTTTATGCTGTTGGATGGTACACTGTTGATTTCTATAAAGAAACTTTTAATTTGGGCACTGCTATTGCTTATAAATGGAAGAGTGTGCCCAACTAGCCACTGGGAGGAATAGAGGAAAATAGATAGGAATTATCCCATCTCCTGGCTATTAGAGGTTGTAGCTCCTTGCATGAGTGTGACACCCTGGCTTGGGGAGGTGACTCAACTGGCCAATTTTCTATTTCATCTGGATATCTGGCATTGAAAAAGCAATGTTTAGGTGAAAATAAATTCCAATGGGGGAAGAGAATATGGAATTCAGCTTCCTGGCCAAAATGCAATTTCTTTGTCTGGACCCTAACTTATAATCGCTGCCTTACCTAGGATAATCTTTGCAAAAGAGGTTTTCAAGGACCTTCTATGTGTTTGTTTTTCTGTGGTAATGAGGAGAATGGTGAGCACCTCTTTTTCTATTGCTCCTTTGCCAAAAGACTATGGCATCTGTGGTGGGAAGCTTGGGAGTGCCCTTATTGGCACATTGGCTCCTTGGTTGAATTTTGGCAGCATCTAAACCATCCTCCCAATAGGGCGTCTATCTTGCAAAATGTGTGGTCTGTTGGACCTATTTTTATACTTTATAACCTCTGACTTGAGAGGAACATAAGAGTTTTTCAAGGGTGTTCTTTGCACATAAAGGAACTGTGGCTGAAGATTTTGGTTGCACTCGAGGAAACTATTCAGACTAAGTCGCGTGATGGGGGGGATTTGGAGCCAAAGGACACTAGAATTCTAGCTCGGCTCTCCCCTGTCATGACCTCCTCTATCATCCGTAGCCTACACACTTGCTCGTTGATCTCCACCAGACTTAGGTCATGGCCAATCAGCTGGGTGGGGAGCTGGACACCACCTGAAGAAGCTAGTATGAAGATCAATGTCGATGGTTCCTCCAGGGGAAATCTTGGTGCTGTTGGGATTGGCAGAGTTGGGAGGGATAATTCTGGTAATGTTCTTTTTTTGTTCTCAATTTTTAAGGGCCATTTTACTAACAATTTTATGGAGGTGATGGCTATCTTGGAAGCCTTGCAAATTAGCTGCCAGCAGGGGGGCATAGAGTTATTTGTGAGTCAGACTCATAGGTTGTCATTAACTTGCTGAGGAAGGATGAGTTTGAGAATGTGGATTGATAGCTAGCTATGATAATCAAGCAAATTCATCAGATTAGTTTGGTTTTCGATTGTATTTCCTTTAGGCATATTCCACGTGAGTGGAATGGTGTGGCTGACTGTCTTGCTAAATGGGCCACAAAACATGATTAGAATTGGTCTATTTATGATCAGGGTAGTCTCATTGAGGATTTATTTCCCATCCTGTCATAGTTGCTGGAGCAGGATATGATGTTGTAATCTCCCATTTTTGGGCTTCTTTAATAAATTTTTTACCCCCTTTTAGTTGCAATAATATCCCACTACTTGATCACCCTTGAGTATGATGTGTAACAGGGGAACTCATAAGAGGTTAACATGTAGGTAGTTGCTTCCCTTGAATAATTGGTCTAACAATATCATTCTAATATATCCTCCCTCCTTGAAAGTAAAAACTATGTGGGTATTCATGTATGTATTATTGACCAATTTTACATCTATATTTTCTACCCAATGTTTCAAGACATCATATATCTAGTAAGTGTCAATTCAGGTACTCATCATAGTCAAATCATTGGTGATTGTGTACTCTAAGAGGTTATATTGTTATTTAAAAGTGTCTCCCAAAATATATATGATTTGATGCCAAGAACTCATAGAGTATATCATGTCATGAACACCATCTTATGTTTTCTTAGCTATGAGTAGCACTTGTCAAATAAGTCAACATAGGGGAATAACTTTGACTTAGGTGTCACTCAATGTAGTTTGCAATTTTATCATGCCTAGAGGGCATATTCAAACTCAGTATCATCTTTGTCATCACTAGTAGAAGATTTGGGAATGAAATCAACTACCTTGAACATCTCATTGTAGTGCTTGAAACGTGTCATGCCATCTAGGAACATGGTATCCTATACTCAAACTCAATTTTAAGGTTAGAATAAGAATAAGTGATCATGGTGGAAATAGGTGGATATTTTTTGATAATGAGCTCTAAGGAAGGGAGGCACAAAGGGCATAGGAATGTATATAAAATAAGAAAATATAATAGAAAACTAAGATTAATAATGATAAATGAGCTCATCTAGAGGCACTTATAAGGATTTTTACATATCTCCTATATTTATGGCATATAGAGGATTACTTAACATGCACTAAAATTTGAGTTGGTGGATGAATTTCCAATTTATTTTTTAATCTATAATTAAAATCATTTATTTCAAATATGTGCCACTTATTAGATTTGGTAATTATGATGTGATGTTTTAGTTTTTCTAATTAGGGCCTAGTTCCCCATTTCATTAATGTTAGGAGTGTAGTATCCACATAATAATTTCATCCCAATGGCATCCTTGATGGCCTATTTTTATCCATGTGTCCCTTGCTCATTGATCTTGACTGAAATAGTTACCACCTAGGTAAGGCCTGATACTTCACTTTTACACTTTTTAGAGTAGGAGTAGCTAGCTAGAGGAATGAAGTGATGTTTGACATCTTTTGATTATGAATTTAACACTATTTATACCTTGTTATGGCCTCTTAGGGTTTTTTGGGCTTCCATAAATATGTACATAAGTGACACATGTCCTGGTGTGGTTTGTCAGTATTCACTAGGATCTGACATCTCTGTCAAGTCCAAGAGACTGATAGTAGGCCAATTTGGCATCATTTCATTTGGTCAGACTCACTTAGGGTCTAACATATTTTTCAAGTATAGGAGATTGACATGTCTTACATTGTGGCCATCCAATTGGTCAAATTTTTGAACCTTTGGTTACTGAGGCCATGTGACATGTTTTCATTTTGTTAGGCTATCCTAGGATCTGACATCTCCATTAGGTCTAGGAAAATGCCCATTCTAATAGATAAATGATTTGATTGGTCAAGCTCTCTTTATATTTGACATCTTTGTCAAGTTTTAGATATTGATGCATCTTAATAGTTGGAACCATGCAGTGCTTTCTTATTTTTTCTCTCAACCTATGAAAATTCATAAAAAGAGACAAAGTAAAAATTAAGCTATGTAATTAAATATAACTCACCAACTCATCAATGGAGCTTTACAAGGTGCCATATAGGACTTTGATAAATTAAGACTCTAGGAGAATATGACTCTAAGAAATTCAAACCAAGTCCAAATCTATATATTAGAACATTAGTACAATAAAATTATTCTAAGTGTGAAACTACATTATTCTATTTAGAATGCGACAAAGATTCAATTTCACTTAAACTCATAAGTTACAAGGGGAATTAATAGTGATCAAATTCCATTATGAATATATTAGACACATGGTAAAACTAGGTCAAAATAAAAATTCAAGCACTCTAAAAGAAAGGCGTAGCCATAACCACAAATTTGATAAACTTATAATAAGGTTCCCCCACTTCTCATAAGTATGGGTGTGTTGGTCACAACACATGGAAAATTCCATGGGGAAAGAGGTGTTAAGAACTTATAACCCAAGCTATAAACCTTCCTTCACAAAACATATAATGTGAGCAAATCCTTAGACATAGATAGAGAAAGAAGGGACCAAATTCAATTACACCACATGACATATTAATATTTATATCTAGAAAATACCATCCATGTGTGTGAGAGGTGATAAATTTATATTAGTTTTGGTTGGATTTAACTCAAACATGAATCAAGCTAGTTATTAAAACATCTAAAATTTGAATTTATTGGCTAAATGAATTGGATGAGAATGGTATGGGCATTGATCTTCTACCATCTAGGCATATATATCCTTGATAAAGATACCTTTGGTCTTATTATATACCTTACTCCATTATAAGTTAGGTTATAAATCTGTTGATGGAGGTTTACTTAATAGCCCTTTTGAGGAAGACTCATAATTTAGATTCTATATTTTTTTTCCAGTCATTTTTTAAATCTTATGAAAATATTTTATAGTTTTGTCCATTGAGGGTTTCAGATCAAGTCATGGGTGATGGGATGTTCAAAAAGACTTGAATACCTAGAATATATTAGATCACTTGAGTGATCTTATATTTCATCAAGATGTTTTATTAAGTGTAATTTTTATGGCTTCTATAGATAAATGAAGTTTTTATAAAATCCACTTATCATTTTACAAATCATTGTCCTTCAAGATATGAAAATTAAAGGACTACTCACAATCTCTGAATTATTTCAAAATGAAAGCTTAGCCTTCTAAACTATACCTTTTATGTTTTAATCACTCTTTAGATTGGTCATTACCCTTTTCTAAGCTTGGTTCCTCCTATTGAATCACATCGTCCTTTGAAGTAAAAACTAGGGAAAGGTGAGTAGGACACAAATGGATAACCATAAATAAAAAACCAAAATCAAACAACCAAAATCAAACTAGTCTAATATATACATTACAACCTTTATTGAAGTCACTCAAAAATTACATTGGAAGGGGAGTGAAGAAGTAATGTTCTAGGAATTATCCATTCACAAGTAATGGGAGTTTGTATGCTCGAGGTCATTGAGGTAGAATACATTCTACCTGAGTATCTTAACTATCTAGTAGGGATTGATCTAGAGAGGATCAAACTTGGTGTGCCATCCCTTCTTTACATAGGTTTTATCCCACAATAATATTATATTATAAATCCTAAAGGATTTGACATTGGCCCTTTTTTAAAACCATCATTTGATAGTGACTTGATGTTTTTTAAAGTTAACTAAGGTCTCATCCTTAGATTCTCCTAGCTAGGTAATGTCCAAGATCCTAGAGTTCATTTTTTCATCATATTTCATATACTATTACATAAAATTCTAGGTAGGGATTCTAAGTGTAAATATAATAATTAAATCTAACCCATAGAATAGTATAAATGGTGAGATTTTAAGTTCCTTCTTATATCTAAGACAATCACCCTAAGGATCCAATTTCAATAACAAAATACATTCTTGGGGTTTCTTCTCTACAGACTTCCTAATGGCATTAATCAAAATTTTTATTAGTAAACTTTACTAATCCATTCCCTTGATAATAGTAATTATATGATAATATCAATAAGATATATTAATTATATTCCTATTTAATGAATTCTATAGATTATAATGTTAGACCATTAGTCCACACTAATGAGATAAGGGTTCTGAATCAAGTGGTTATATTGTTCTCCATGAATTTGATGATTTTAATTGAGGTGTGTTTGTTTATTTTTGATACCTCTATCTATATTGTGTAGGAATATGTGGCCATGATAATAAAATTTTGGCCTACTAAGGAGTTAGGGTTTATGACCTCCATAAAATATAGTCCTCATTGGGTGAATGGTGTTGTTTATATAATTGCCTACAATGACATTATAGTGTGGGTTCTATTTTAGTGAAGGTTTGACACTGATGGCATGTCCTAACATAAGCATGGATATATTTGAATAATGTGGGCTAGTAATATCCTATCTATATTATCTTGTGTGTCTTTATATTCCCTATCAGATCACTAATGCTTATAATTACTTCTTTGGCTTCAGCTTTTGATAAGCATTTTAGATAGATGCCTTCATAATTTATCCTAAATATGACTCCTTTCTTCAACATATACTATGTTTCCTGTTAGGTTGTGGAGCTAAAAGCTTCAATGTATGCAAACATGGAGGAGGTTGCTAAGTGTCACAATCATTGGCGTCGGTCAGGCCAACTGGCATCAGTCAAGGGTGGACAGTAAGCTACCAACATCAGTCATGGATCGGCTGACATCGGTCATCTCCAAATAGATAGCGACCGACGTCGGTCGCCTATGCGGTTCTAGAACTACTAGTTTCATGAACAGTTTGTTTAACGAACCAGTTATTTGCATGTAAAGACTAATTTTAGTCTTGGAGTTACGTGTCTAATTATTGTAATTAGAATTCTAATTATTGTTTGCATGGGATCTTTATAATAGACTCATGGGGCTGTATTTTAATCAAGGACAAGGAAGAGATCCTTCTGATTGTAAGATCTAGGTTTGCAGTGTGCAAGACCAGGTTGATCTATAGGTGGTGCAAGATCAGGTAGAGATCTACATGGTAAGTAAGATCATTTTATTTTTAGGTTGTTGCAAGTTCAAGGGAGATCTACTTGAATTTCTTTGAGTACTTGTGTACTGGCAGTATTGTTACTAACTGGTGGAGGTGAACAATAACTCTATGTTTGAGTTGTTTGTTGTGACCGTAATTGAGAGAGAGAACTCTTGAAGGAGAATTACTGGGATCCATAGAGGTGTGGGAAGCCTCAAAGGTGTGGGAAGAGTGTGGCATCTTATTTATTATATTTTCTTTCTGGATGAGTTGAATACAAGATTGTATTGTCTCTCAAATTCTGTGTTGTTTCTGATTTCTAGTTACTTGTTACTTCTGGTTAAACTCCGTGTTTAGTTGCTTATACAAGGTAATTAATTATGTTCCTAATCCTGACAAAGTGGTATCAAAGCTATTTGTTGTTCTATATTCCTAACAAAGTGGTATTAGAGCTATTTGTTGTTCTAGATTCCTTACAAGATCAGATCACTAATGCTTATATTTTCATGGAAATTCACAATTACTTCTTTGGCTTCAACTTTTGATAAGAATTTTAGATAGATGCCTTCATAATTTATCTTGAAGATGACTCCTTTCTTCAACATATACTATGTTTCCTTCAATATAAGGGATATTTTCTATATTTGATTTACCCTAAGAAGTGTGTTCCCATAGAGCAGCAAATGTATGATTGAGGCATACCAATCCTATTTTAGTACTAGTTATTATTCTGATCACTGCACAAATATCTTTGGATCCATTTCAATTATTAGTTGAGTAAGTCCTTTCCCTATAACCATCATGTTAGGTTTTATTTATTGATCATACTCATGTAACTTTATCATCCATCGACCTCTACATTCACCCATATCATTCTAACCCAACATTTACTTGATGGCCAGGTCTAGTATGATTTAATGTACCTTTTTATTGAGAATACAATGTCAAAACTTCTTTACATATTTTATGATTGTATACACATTCTTGTCTAGGGTAAAATATTTCAATTTTTCATCCTTGACATTAGTTCTCATAGAATCAATAGGGTGTTATTCTATTCCTATATTTGTACAAGACAAGAAGTGATGGTGTGTTCGAAGGTGAAAAGATAAATTTATAAATACATCATGTAATCTAGTTTGATCATCATGGGGGATTACATGATAACATTTTTTATATCTTAGAAATCCTTCTTATATTTGGCATTCTATTCAAATTTTTCATCTTGTTTCAACATAACATTCACAAGCCTTACAAATTCATCAAATCTATAAATGAACTTCTAAAAATTTTGATTTTCCCAAAATAATATTCTAATACTTTCTTGCTTTTAGTATGAGGTAATTTGGAAATCACATCAATTATTTTGGGATCAATAATAATACCTTCCTTTATGATGATATTACTGAGAAGCTTACCTTCAATAAATCTACACATTCTCTTTTTAGGATTTAAAGAGATGCCATACCTACGTCACCTATCAAATACTTATGCAATTTATGAATGTGATCTAACCTATATTTCACAAACATAGTTGAATCATCCATGTAAATAATATGAATTTTCCAATTAAACCTTCAAAATCAAAATGAATATCCCTTTAAAATGTTGCTCTAAGATTGATCAGTCTAAATTAAATTTGCTTATAGTAAAACATACAACATTTATTAGCGAATGTGGTTTTGGATTGGTCCTTTGAATTGAATAGGACCTAATTATATTCTGAGAATCCATCTAGGAAGGACATTATCTAGGATATGATCACCATCTGGGTTAATTAATTAATGGAAGGTAATGGATAGATGTCTTTATCTAAATCTTGGTTCATATTTCAAAAATATATGCATAAATAAAATTCTCTATTATTTTTTTCACACAGTTACCTGGTTGGCTACCCAAGTAGAGTGATACACTAGGAATATTACTCTATATGAGAGTAATTTAGGAACCTATTTATGTATCAAGGGTTCCATGATTGGGTTCATAGGCTTATACTTCTACTTAAATGGATTTTGGTCTAGTTTTAATGGGATGGTGTGAGTAATTAGCTTCAAGTGAAAAAATTTAGGTCTTCATAGGCCCAATAAATCACATCCTTATATCTTAGTAGTAACTTTAGAAGCTGATCGAGTTATAGATCTATCTAGTCATGACCTATATTAAAAGTTTAGGGTCTTTATGAATAATTGAGATTAATGGTTCAACACTTTTTATTTTCAAACTTGGGATTATTAATTTGGGGTGCAAATATGAATGTATTGAATGCATTTTCTAGTTAATTCATCCATTTTAAGATGTGATTCCCATGAATATTTAGAATCTCATCCTTATCAAGTCCATCCTTGGGATTGTATCTATCTACCTTATCAATTATATGGTCTTAAAATACCCCAAAATTATTAAGTAATTAGATAATTTGTTGATAGTATTTAAATAATTATAAATTTATTACATTATATAAGACATAGAGTCAAGGAAATAGCTCCATAGAGAGCTCCTACAATTTAGTGTCATCAAGGGGAGTTAAGTTTATGATCGAGGATGCTAGTGAATGAGCAAATTTATTTTGTTCCCTAAGGATAATGATTAAATTGAATGCACTAAACATTTATATTAAATAAAAGGCAATATGATTATACTTTTTGAGTTATGATAGTTTAAACTAAAATATACTCTTAGCCTAGTTGACTACCAGCTCAGAATCACTAAATACTCTCAGCTATTTTGCCTTATGTTTTAATAAAAACTACAATCCTAGGATTAAAACCTCATACTTTAATAGGTTATTGGTGCAAGGGGGTTTTATCCTATATAAATATATTTATCTCTTTCCTTGTGTGTTTATTAGTAGAACACTTATTCCACTACATTTTTTATAATGATCTCCATCTAGATAAAGCAACCATAAGAATGACAACTCTAATCTTTTACTAGCTTTGTCTTTAGTAGGTTTCATGCTCAACATATAAATACATAAGTTTGAGGACACTAGGTTAACTCTCTTATTGATATAATTGTACCATTAGAATAAAAATAAATGAGAGGGGGTGAATAAATCTTAAAAACCCTTTCTTTCATTTATACTTAAGAATCGTGAATCATTCAAACAAATAAATAGATCTAGTAATCATAGGAAACTATCGACATAAACATGAAACACAAGAACACATCACATATGTGGGAAAACCTTAAGGGGAATAAAACCAACTAATTTTTACAAATGTAATAAATTAATCTAATACAAAAACCAAATTTAGTGAAGCACCAACTCCACATGGAGCACCAACCCTAACTAGCCAAGCACCCACTTGACAAGACTTTAGCAAGAAGCCACTTACAAGGAAGAACCAACCCCCTAGATGAATCATAAATAACTCATAAAAATAATTTATTTGATCACCTTCATAATATTATGTTTCTTAAACCTACATATTGTTACCACCTATTCATCTCTTCACACTCTTATCCCTCTTGAACTGCCTTCTAGGCCTCTTCGCTCAACTAGGTCTCTTCAAGATTGATTAGGTCATATGACCTTGATATTAATATGTAAAAACACTATCATATATTAATTATATATCATATATACTCATTTTATGTTATAAAATACCTCCTTATACTCAATAAAGTGTTATTTCATTCACTTGCACTCTACTTACTCTAATAGGTGTAAAACTACCTTGTATATATACCATACCTCTTGCTCATTCACCTTTTGTTCAACCACACACACTTATCCATTTAAATTTGAAATATAATAGGATTATTAAATGTTAAAATTAATAATAAATCTTTACATTATGTTAGACATAATTCAAATAAACCAAATCCTACTTTAGGTATCATAGAGACCTAATTCCATTAGGCCTATTTTAGGACACGTTACACTTTACCTTTGTTAGAACACTTTAAAAATTCATATATAATATATATATATATATATATATATATATATATATATATAAATTAAATATACCCCCAATTATTTATTCTAGGCTCAACAAGACATTTTACAACAAATCACTTCTTGAAACCCCTCATTAGTACTCAGTCCTATTAGGCCTGTGTACACCAAAAATATGCCTTTTAGTACTGAAGATCAAAATCACTTAATAAAATAAAAAATGATAAAAAAAATTACATATAAAAATTATATATAACCTAATTTTAATCACAATATTATTTAAACACTTCAACTTAGGGCAAAAAGGCTTAAACTCATCTCTTCAATATGCTCACTTGGAACTGCTAAGACTATCAAAAGCTAATTATGAAACTAATTGAAATTCAACACCTAAAAGAACACTTTAAATTAATATAAACAGATTAAAAATATTATATATCATATTAATAACAACATAAATCATAAAAAACATAATCTCTAATATCAAACATTGATCTTTCAGACCAATCTCTTGACCTTATTTCACACAGTCTTGCTTGAACCAAACAAGCCATTTGGGAAATAAAATTTTAATATATTATAATTAATTTAAATATTTTAAAAATAATTAACATGACTTTAAAATTAAAAACAAAAACACCATATGCATTATACATTTCAAATAATAATATAAGGCTTCAAGAACACCTCTGCAACTTAGAACTATCAGATTACCTCAAAACATAGTCTTGGTGACTTAGACCTCCAATACCTATGTATATATTTTAAATTAATTATGATTAATTTATATGATCATATTATATCATTATAACATCCTAAAATATACATATCATATGGTCTAATGACAAATATTGGTCTTTCAGACCAATCTCATGACCTTATATCTCACTGTCTTACCTAAAATAGATAAGCCAACTTGTAAGCAACCTTTCACTATAATAACTAAAATTAAAAACTTATTTCAATGATATACATGATTCAAAATTTCTTAAAAACATATACATGTACATATTTTTATAATTCTATCATGAAAATACATTCCAATTCATCTTCTTATTATTGCCTAGGTTTTTCATTATTTGTACCATTTGGCCTCTTAGTAAATCACTCGCTGGGATGACAAGTTTAGAACACTTGAGGAATATAAAATATCTATAAAACTTAATTAAAATTAAACATTAGTCTCTACCTTCTTCTTCCATCCATTTTCTTGATGTGTTCAATTCAAATTTTAACTTCTACAATAACTTCTTTAGAAGCAAGCCTATAATTCAACATTTTCCCTCTCCTATCTCTAACCAATACCACCTAGAGGTACCTGGGAGAGTCAATTATAATATCCAATATATTAAATATGAAATTCAATCCATCCTAATCACTTTTGAGAAACATATTCAACATCATGTCTTTATTAGGGTTTTAAGAGGGTTTAAACTTGTTTCCATTCATAACGATTGTTCATAAAGTATAGACCCTAAATCCAAAAAATAATCCATATAATTTTTAACTAAGACCCTTCCAAATATACCATGAATATATTAGGTTTCCATGTAAATTTTTAATGAGCTAATGAGCACAAGAAAATCCTTCTCAGGTTGAGAACCCTTCATTCTAAGCACTTGAGAGACCTACAAATAAATTTTCATGCCTTTTCCTTCAAAATATGAACTTAAACCACATGAACATACTTAAAAAAAATACCTTACCTATAAAAATGGTTACATAATCTTGAACACTTTGAAATATAATCATGACCCCTCATTAAGCCACACTCTCTCTCTAATCTCTAGCCCTTAACTTGTAAACCACATTAGTCCTTGACACTAACCTTTATGCCTCTTTCCATGCTCTAAAAATTTCACTATCATGCTCAACATATCACTATAATTACATAAAATCTCCACATTCCCTAACAATAAATCATGATACCTTAGTAGGTCAGACAGGGTTTAAGAGAGGTCTAGATACAAACTTAGACTAAAGGTCTTACCATTATAGGATCATTTTGAAAATATAATGAGTGTTCCAATGCCTCACATACATGATAAAATAACCTAATGCCTATCTATGTTCACTCATCTCACCAAACCACCATTCTCAAACCTTCTCACAAGGTCTCTTAACACCATGACTAGGCTTATACTACTTAAGCACTTGATGCCTTGACATGTTCCTTCCATGTCATGACCTCAACAAAAAATAAAACAAGTAGATATAAGACATTACACCTCACTTATATCATTTAAACATTATCTTTCTAATGACAACAATCTTCCATAGCCTCATATAGACCTAAAACCACATGACCAAACATCATATGACTTGACATCTTTCTTCCATGCATTTGAACACCTTTGACACCTTAAATTGTGTCTTCATGAAACCATAAGGAATTAGTTTCCTTGAAATTCTCTCTTTCCTTAAAATGTATCTTATGACATGGATTTTTTATCACATCAATATCATAATCCCATACCTTAAAAACCACTCACCATGCACCTTGACATCAATGACAACACTTCTCAAAAAACTTCCTCTTTGTCATTGATGGAAAACACACTACAACTTGATCATCCTTATCTCCTCCATTCTATTTTTTCTCCCCCTTTAACATTAATGACAAAGGGTCTTCTACAAACTACTATCTGGAATCACACCTTCTTGCAACAAGGCTCAACATATAGATTATGAAGTATTAAAGGAACATGTTCCCCATTACTCCATGCATACTTATTTTAGATGAACTCAGATCACAATACCATTCACCTTATCCATGACATGAATTATATGATTCAAACCTTTGATCACACACTATGCCACCATATTCTTGACATCAACTAAGGAATTAGGGACTGCCTCTTTGTCTTCATCTTGAGATCACCATATGAGTCATTAAGACTCTCAAACCAAAATATCTTGATACCAATACTAACAAGACTTCCAAATATTTTAACATTACCAACATGTCTTCATGATATCTACCACATTTCTACTCACTAATGAGTGTCTCTTTGATGCTTAATGAAGTCAACCCTTATCATAGGGAACTATAATGACACAAACTCAAGATATTCCAAGATCTTCATGCTCTCACAAGACTAAAGATCATTTAGGATCCTTTTAGGCTTGATTATACTCTTTGGCTTGGCCTCTTCATCATCTATGTGGTCAATAATCTGAGTTGATAATTAACACTCTTGATACTATTTAATATCTAGTCTATGCTCCATCATAACAAATAGTCCACTTTGGCTTGTAGACTGATCAATGCTAAGCTTGATTATCTTGGATTTCCACATCTTGGCTTGTCTTCTTTATTTAACTCTAGGAACTTGAATCTTCTTGTTCTGTCTTGATGATTCATGATGATAAAATATTGAAAATTGACCAATGTTAAGATACTTATATCAAACAACATCACTTATATATCTTGACATATGTGAATTGTGACTCCTTCCATAGTTCTATGACTACTCATTCTTGAAGGTTCTTCTACACTATCTTGATCTATGACCAAACTGACTACATGATAAATAGTAACCATTGAATGAATATACATACCTTATGGTGTTAGGCTATGTAAATTAATTTGTCTTCATATTTTTGTTAAGGTTGACCTTCTTATTCACATTATCATTCTCCTTGTTCTCATTTTGATCTACTTTGAAACCAAGACCTGCCTTATCATTGTTAGACTTCTAACTACTCAAAATTTCATCTGAAGATTTAATGTTATTTTATTTAAAACTTATCATAGGTCTTCATATTTCTAGTTTCTTGATCCAATGTTTACTTTAAGGACTCCATTTTTTATTCATACATGGCGCATTCTTCTTCCTTAGACTTTGGGCTAGCAATGACTATGTCCATCTGAGTTTCACCCTGATTGATGATATCATCATGATATTTGAATGTGTTACTCAATTTCTCTTCAAACAAACCAATATGCTATTCATATTCCTTAATAATGATCTCAGTTTTTTATTCTTCCTTCTTTGGAACTTTAACTCCTCTAGAGCACTCACCAATTATGCCTCAAGGTTTACTTCAGCCTCTTCTTCATCTAATTCTTCATCATCCGTAAGGATTTCCCTTTTGATCAACCCTCATTATATGTTTCTATAACCATGAATAAGGTTTCATTATTTTCATGATCATTACTATCATAATAACTATCAGATGTACTTGTGTCACTTACATTAGATGATATATTATCTTTTTTGGTATAGAAACTTATCTTGTTATTGAATGACCCTTTCTTTACTTCATAATTCTTGAAGTTTTTCTTGATTTTGTCAATAATATAGACCTTATATCATCCCTATGATATTTATCATGTTCTTCATCGTTCATAGTATTATCCTTATTAGGATACTTAGATGCAAAGTGATCAATCTTACTATAAATGAAATATTTGAAATGCAGCTTACCCTTGTACTTACCAGATCCAATCTTCAATTTATTAAAAAATATGGATATCAACTCATCATCATAAATATCTAAACATAAATCATCCTTGAACTTCATGGATTTTGAATTTTTCTCAACTTTGAATGTTGCTTCCTTCTTTGGAGGTCTTCCTTTAACTTTCTGATTTCATAGGCAGTCAAGATGCCATGAATCCCATCCATCTAAAGTGTATCTAGATCTTGAATTTATTCTAATGCATACACCTTTGAATCAAATTTATAAGTTAGATATCTCAATAAATTTTTAACAACTATAGACTCTTTCAATTCTTCTCCAAAACTTCTGATGACATTGACAACTTCATCAAACCTTAATAGGTAGGATGCAATGCTCACATCTTCTTTCATACTCAAACGTTCAAACTATCTTCTATGGGTCTATAATTTAGCCATATTCACTTTGGTTTTTACTTTATAGATAGTCTTCAAATTTTCCCATATCACCTTGGCTAACTCATAGTACATCACCTTCACAAACTCTACCTCTAATAGACTATATAGAATGGCATTCATTGGCTTGTAATTACTATCACTTTCCTTATTGCCTTTTGTATTAGTTGGTGGTATAGGAGGTGGAGTACATACATCCAAAAATTATAATCATATCTCATGATCCATTGAAATTAGATGTGATCTCATTTTGATTCTCTAAAATGCATAATCAGTCCCATTAAAGAATGGAGCCTTACTAGTAGAGAAACCTCCCTTAACTTGACTATTATCCATCCTTGCTTCTAAGATATCCTTTATGATATTAGACCTACTTAAAATGACATATTATAATAATAAAATTTGGAATAAAAATTACTAGTAATGGGGGTGAATTATTATTCAAAACCCTTTCTTTAAATAATACTTAAGCAATCATGAATCATTCAAATGCATAAATAGATCTAGCAAGCATAAGCAATTATCCATATAAGTATGAAACACGAACACATCACATATGTGGTAAACCATAAATGGGAAGAAAAACCACTAATATATACCAAGTTACTACACTCTAATAAGGCAAAAAACAAATTTAGTGAAGCACCAAATCCATAGGGAGCACCAACCCCAACTAGCCAACCACCCACTTGACTAGGCTTTAACAAGCACCCACTTGCAAGTATGAACCAACCCATAGATAACTTAGCATCAATTCAGAAACCTTATTGATTTTATAAACTTAAAAACACTATTTTTATTCAACCAACATATTATTACCACCTCTTCATCTCTTCACACTCCTATCCCTCTAAATTGCCTTTTAGGCCTCTTCACTCAACTAGGTCTCTTCAAGACTGATTAGGTCTTGTGACCTTGATATTAATACACACACACACACACACACACACACACACACACACACACACACACATATACATATATATATATATATATATATATATATATATATATATATATATATATATATATACATATATATATATATATATAAATATATATATACATATATATATATATACACACACACACACACACATATATATATATATACATATATATACATATATATATATATATATATACATATATATATACATATATATATATATATATATATGTATATATATATATATATATATTTCTTACATATAATATAAAATATTTTGATGGTGTAAAATATCTCCTTCTACTCAATAATTTTTTATTTCATTCACTTGCACTCTATTTACACCAATAGGCCTAAAACTACCTTGTATATATACCATTTCTCTTGTTCATTCACCTCTTGGTTAGGCACACAAACCTACCCAATTATATTAGATACAAAATATTCCTTATTAAAAATTACAATTAATAATAAATAAATACATTAGGTTTACCATAACTCAAATAGACCAAATCATTCTTTAGGTCTCATGGAGACCTAATTTCATTAGGCCTACTTTAGGACATGTTATACTTTGCCTTCCTTGAAACACTTTTAAAATCCACACATGGTAGTAAAATATCATAAAAAAATTAAATATATCCCCACTGATATATTATAGGATCAACAAGACATTTTACAACAAACTACTACTTGAAACCCCTCATTAGTACTCAGTCCTATTAGGCTTGTGTATACCAAAAATCTGCCTTTCAATATTGAAGCTCAATTTCACTTAAGCCACTAATAAATTATAAATAAAATAAATTTATGTATTATATATTACCTTAGGGTCATCACCATATTAATTAAACAATTTAACTCATGGAAAAAAAGCTTAAAATCATCTCTTCAGTATGCTCACTCAGAACTACCAAGACTGTCAAAAGCCAATCACGAAACTACTTAAAATTAAAAACATGAAAGGAAATTTTAAATTATTATAAATAAATTAAAAATATTATATAACATATTCATAACAAATTAAATCAAAATAAGTATAATCTCTAATATCAAACGTTGGTCTTGCAGACCAATCTCCTCACATAGTTTTACTTAAACTAGAAGAGTCATTTTGGCTTCAAATTTTTAGCCTGTTATACCAAATTTAAATATTTTAAAAATAATTATCAAGAATTTAAATTAATAAAAAATTAAACCATATACATTATACATTTAAACTCATAATATAAGGCTTCAAGAACACCTCTGCAACTTACTCAAAATTGCCAAAATACCTCAAAACATAGTCTAGTGACTTAGAACTCCAATACCTTTGTAGAAATTTTAAATAAGTTATGATGAATTTATATTATCATATGATATCATTATACCATATTAAAATAAAATTATAATATGTTCTAGTGACAAATATTGGTCTTTCAGACCAATCTCATGACCTTATATCTCACTGTCTTACCTGAACTAGACAAGTCATCTTGTGAGAAACCTTTCACCATATACCTAACCTTAAAAAATTATTTAAATAGTATAAACTATTTAAAGTTTATAATAAAAATCTACATTTTTTTTTTTATCATTCTATCATGAAAACACATTCCAATCCATCTTCTCACTATTGCCTGGGTTTTTCATTATTTGCACCATTTGGCCTGTTAGAGACTAGCTAACTTGGATGACCATTTTATCAAAATTTAGGAATATAACCTATCCATAAACCTTAATTAAAATTAAAAAATAATCTCTACCTTATTCCTCCATCCATTTTATTACTATGTTCAATGCAACTTTTGACTTCTATAATAACTTCTTTAGAAATAAGCCTATAATCCAACATTTTCTCTCCTCTCATACCACTTAGAGGTACTTGGGAGAGTAAAATACAATATACAATATATTACTTGATCAATTAAATTGATATTTATCACTTTTTAAGAACATATTCAACATTAGGTCTTTATTAGGGTTCTAAGAGGGTTTAAACTTATTTCCATTCTTAACGATCATTCATAAAGTATATCCCATAAATCAAAAAACTAATGATTATAATTTTTATCTAAGACCCTTCCCCATATAACATGAATATCTTATATTCCCATGAAAATTTTTGATGAGATAATGAGCACAATAAAATCCTTTTCGGGTTGAGAACCCTTCATTTTAAGCACTCAAGATACCTCCAAAAAACTTGTCATGCCTTTTAATTCATATTATTACCTCAAATTACATGAAAAAAATTAAAACAACATAACATACCTCTAAAAATGCTTACATAATATCAAACACTTTTGAATATTATCATGACCCCTCATTAGGCCACACTCTCTCTACTCTCTAGCCTTTGGCCTATAAACCATAGTAGGCCTTAACACTAACCTTCATGCCCCTTTCCATGCTCTAAACACCTTAATTTAATGATCAAAATCTCACTCTCATGCCATAAAACCTCCACATGCCTTGATAATAGATCATGATACCTCATTAGGCTAGGCAAGGTTTAAGATAGGTTTAGATATGGACCTAGACTAAAGGTCCTACCCTTTTAGGCTCATACTATAAATTTCATGAGTTTTTAAATGAATCACATAAATGTTAAAATATCCTAATACAAACACTCATGTTTGTGTGTAATCACCTCACCAAACCACCATGCTCAGACTTTCTCACAAGGTCTCTTCATACCATGACTAGGCTTAGACTACTTAAGCACTTGATGCCTTGACTTGTTCCTTCCATGTCATGACCTCAAAAAAATATCAACCAAGTAGATATAATATATTACACCTCACTCATATCAATACAACATTCTCTTTCTATTGATAAAAATCTTTCACAACCTAATACAGACCTAAAACCACATGATAAGCATCATATTACTTGACATCTCTCTTCTATGAACCTAAACACCTTTGACACCTTGACTTGTTCCTTCATGAAACCATAAGACATTAGTTTATTTCAAATTCTCTCTTTCCTTAAAATGCATCTTATCACATGGCTTCCATGTCACATCAAGCTCACAATCTCATACCTCAAATACTACTCATAATGCACCTTGACATCTATGAGGTTAACCTTGACATCAATGACATCAATGACAACATTTCTCAACATGTAATATTTTATCATGTCTTTCATGTGTAGTTACCTATCCACTGTAATTTTATTAGCTACCCCTCTCTAAGGAAACCACATATGAGATAAATTAGTGTCGATGTACCTATTTAAATTCTTGGACCAGTCCCTACCGAGGAGCATTATATATGCTTTTAGAATCTATGCCACCTATATGTCTATGAAATACTAAATTCTAGGTCAAACTCTAGCTACATGTGGACATTTAGAAGCTCACCTACTACCTTGACCTCTAACTTTTTGAGATGAACCACTACCTTGTCTGACTTGATGCAGACCAACCCTAACTTTTCATAAATTCGTACAAGAATTACATTCATAAAAACTCTTGAATCCATTAAGAAGTTGTGTAAATTATTCTAAAATAGCTTAATAGTTAAGATAAATAGAGGCACTCCAATTTTTTTTTTGGATGGACACATTGGTGTGGGATATTTTTTACTTATTTTGGGTAGGTTACATTGGATTTTTAGTTAGGGACTTTAGTAGAAGATCACATTGATCTATAATTTGAGTAATTTTATTAAGGGTGATATTTGATTTAATCTTATTAATTTCTTCTACTATGTTGTAGACTACCTTATTTTGGACTATTTGGGTCTCTACATGAGCTTTTGGTTCATGAGGTTTTGAGGGTTTTTTTTAGAATTATGATTTGGTGGGGTTACACTATTGTCTAAGGGAGTAGAGGTAGTGAGGGGATGTTGTTGTTTCCTATCCCTAAGGGCATAGTTGTTCTTATAGAACTATTGGAATAAATTAACCTCACTCATGATTTTTTCCAACCTATTTTTTTATTGGATGGGAAATTCAATTATTTCTATCACCATGGATATACTAGGAGGTATACCTATGGTGGATGATTTTGGGTGATTTGGTACCACCTCATACTCCTCCATCTCTCTTTGTAAGATCTCAAAGTCACTATATAACTATTTAAATTAAATCCCTCCGTTATTGGCATGTTATGCACTCAAAACTAGCAAGGTAGATATATTTCACACATGTTGACTTAGGGTAGCTTATTTGGGGAAGGCTCAGATAATTATTAGGGTGACTTTAATTTCTATTTTATCTTTGGTAGGTAAAGTTCTAATTTAAAATTTTAGCATTATAGCTTCCTATTATGACCAAATTTTTCACCCTAATAGAGGTTTTTCATGCCTCTACAAATTTGGTTAACATGGGATTACCTCTATACTTGTGGGTTACATATAATAGAGATAAACCTCTAGGCCAAAGGGCTAGCTCCCTTGATTTAACTTTTAGGATCACACACTACACAAGACCAATCACTATTAGGGGTAAAAAGGTAAGAAGGTAGATGAAAGTAATCTATAATAATGAGGTGATACACTAAAGATAAGTCCACAAACACACTTACATATACACTAATAAACAAGGCTACTAAAACTGACCTCAACTCTATGACCTTATAGCATAAATGTTTCTCATAGAGGAAGATTATTATGAATATTAGAGGTGGGTGAAAATAAGATCTGATACTAGACACTAGTAGTCTCTCTCATACTTTAAGTACACATTAACAAACAATACACTTTATGAGACCTTTTATAAGAGATACTACTTACACAATGCATACAAGAGCAAAATGGAAGAAAGGAAAAATAATCCTCATCACTTATCATCCAAATACACTACTTGAAATACTTAGGCAAGATGAGAAGAGAATAAATCAACATCAGAACTTTTTTCAAAGGCAAAATAAGGTGTCAAACCAGTAGGGCTTCACCATACTAGGTGTGTACTAGATATAAATGCCATAATGGTTTGCATATATAAATTAAAAGCCAAAACATATAAAAAGATAAGTTGGAGAGTCAAAAGTCCAAGTGTTATGCTATGAAAACTAATTAAAATGAAAGAGAATGAAGTGGATAATAGGTCAAGAAATTGTCGTGGACAAGTGTCCACTTGAAGTTCATCATTCTCCTTCAAGTTGGCATAGAGACTCTTCATATTCTTCTTTGAAACTACCTTCATGATTATGAGTATTCCATGTATAATTAACTTACAAGGTGTTTTCACTTATATTTTCACCCTTTGAAGAGATTTCTAATCTCTCCTCATCCAAGTGGCATAATGAAAACACCTCTAGGCTTATGGGTAGCCTAAGGATGAGGTGAATCTCTAGATAGGACTAGCTCCCTTGATGTACCACTTTGGATCACAACTACACCTAAAATTGTTGGGGAAAAAGGGAGAGAGATAACTAAAAGAAAACTATCCTAAGGGGGTGATACACCAAATAAGATGATGACTTCCAACTAGTTGTATGTTACACATGAAATCAAGGAACAAAATAAACATACACTTTTCCAATCTGCATCTTCTCACATCAATGTTACATTATGAGGTTATGAATTAATGTTTAGGCTATGAGGACTAGAAAAGAGGTCTTAAATGGAACTAGTGAATATACTAAATCACTCAACCTTGAAACTTCCTAGAACACTTCACATGCCCTACAAGAAGAAGCTTTCCAATTGAAAATAGATGATGGAATGAAATAATCATGCTAAGGAAACAAGAGTTATCACTTATGCAAAATAAAAAATTCTAAATGAAAACACTAATAAAAATCATGGAAGAGGTAAAAATAAGTAGTATTATTGATCAAAAGGTATGAAAATGAGCAAGGATTTGCCATACTTAGGTGGATCATAAGTTATAATCACCAAAATGGCTAGTTATTAAATAACGAGAGAGAGAGAGAGAGAGAGAGTAAATAATTATAAGGGTCACAAGGACACTTATCAAGATAAGATAATTAGTTAATTATGCATGAAAAGAGGATATGGGATGAACCATGTAAGGTCAGAAGAGACAAGCGGCTATCTAAGCCATCAAACTCATGAAAAGTGGCATGAAATGCCTAATTCTAGCTTAGAAAACTGCCTTCATGATTTGGACCTATTTTAAATTATAAAAAATAATTAATGAAATATATAATGATTATAATTAAGATGAAATTTATCTTACATGCCTCTCCATGTGTTGGTTGTAGTCTTGGTCATCTAGAATCATCTGGGAATGAGCCATCATCAATTATAGTCTAAGAAACCCCTCTTTCATGAAACCTACACACTTGCCACCAAAAATGCATCTATTTTCCATAAAATTCCATAATAGTGAGTTTATGACACATTTAAATACCCTCCATGGTCTTAGAAGCATCAGGGATACCTTAAAAAAGCTCACACTTGAAGTTTTCACCCTTCTCATTATTGTGTTCACTATGCCAACTTTGATTGGCTAGGATGAGAGTTTTTTTTACACACTTATAAGTTTTTAAAAGGAATTAAATATAAATAATTATTTATTAAAATTCCTAATATTTCACCCAAACTTGATTGAAGCTCTTGAAAAATCTTGTAACTTGAAAAACACATAAAATAGTCAAAAGTACCATATTTTTTACCCTGTCCATACAATTTTGTACAGTATAAAAGCATGGGAAGTATATTTAAATATTAATATGAAATTTACAATCATCATCCTGGTTAAAAAAATCCATTATATTATATTTATAACTCTATTTCTGCAAACTGGTCACTAACAAGGGTTTTGGAGTGTTTAGGCCTGTTTTGACCTCTTAATCTTTGTTCATAAAAAACTGATGATAAACTTGAAAAAAAATAAAAATAATGGTATTTAGGACCATATATAACATATAAAAATTAATTTATTCTCCATGAAAATCACCAAAGGAGATATGATCATTCAAATTTGACCTATCGAGCTTGATTCCTCATTCCCATAGGCCTGAGTTTATCCTTGAGTCAAAAATGGCATTCCTTGTGTTTTGTCAACACACCAAGGATTTTATCACATCTTTCATGATCCCATAATCATTCAAAAATTTATTTTAAAGCATATCCAAATCTATAAATGTGAATGGCTCTCCATTTGGCTTTAGGCATAAGCATGCCAAGTAGGCTTGAGTTGTCCTTGAAGCTCAAAATGGGTTTTTGATGGTTCACATACATCCAAATTATTAATACACATATTTAATAATAATTTATAAATAATTATTATGGATATAATTTAAATTGGTCTCAAATTTGGTCATTAGGCCAAAATCCTAGCTTTAGGCCTATTTACAAACCTTATGGTCTAGGACACCCTATTAAGATTCACCCATTCTTCTATGTCTAAATATTGTTTATATATATTTAAAATATTTATTTAAATTTACCTTATCTCATTGGATCACCTTTTCACCTCTTTTTTCCAAAACTATAGGTTACATACACAAAGGGAGTGCCCTTTGTCTAAGATAAAATCTAGGGCACTCCCCTATTTCCTTAGACAATAGTTATCATTTTAGGATATTTTATATATTTTTGTAACCTCCCACACAAAAATAAATCTTTATATCACGTCATTATTCCTTAAAATTTCTCCAAAACCTAAAACAAACCCTTATAAAGAAGACTGTGTGCAGGCTTCCTCATGAGGACTGTGTACTACATGGTTTAAACTCCTTGTGCATGATTTTCATTAGATAGAGAAATTTCAAGGTATAAAAATATATTTTATATTATTTAAATAAATTTATAATTTCAACTTACCACATCCCCTTGATACTCCTTACTCATTCAAATTGAGTTTCCACTCTTCACTGTATTTCTTGCTTTGAGCTCAAAAATGGTTCCTATAGGTGTTAATAGCTTAGTTAGACTTTTATTATGATATATAAAGACATTAATTTAATAAATAAGTTAATTTATCAATTTTTTTAGACATTTTCATCATGTTTATACAATTCCAAAACTAATAAATATCATTCTCCATGCTCACTACTTTTCTTAGTCAACACAATCAACTATGTTATGACCAGTATAATCCTATAGGTGTGAATTATTATATTGAAAGGTTACAAATACATTTACAATCTCATGAAACATTTTAAAACATATATAATCTACCAACTTAGGTGATTCCATCTTAAACACTCCATCTTGGACTGTGTACTATTATAGTTAGTTGTAGGTGTGTATCTCCTCTTGAAAGGAGACCTGTAGGTATACATGAGACCCTAAAATAATGAAATTCACCCTATTTAGTGGTTTATTTATGTCATGAATGATAAATTGGACCATTTTTAACTATCGCCATATGTTATCATGATCTATCTTTTCATCATTAGTGTGAGGGCTCTTTAGAACTCAGCCTATAGACTTCACTACCTATTCTCAATGTATAAATGGGCAAATTTAAGGTTCCCAACAACCATCTTTCAGTAATCCTCTACCCATTAAAAATTAAATAGTCCCTATCCTATATATGTGATATAATATTTAATTATCTTTATGCCTTAAATATTATTTCAACCATGTCATAATTTATTCACAAAAGCCCCCAGACCTCTATTTTGCATTTTTAGGTAAAATGTCCTTGTATTCAATCATCACATATTTGAAAGTGATTTATAGTTCCATTTTACATATTTAAAATTCAAACATGGTCTATCATGGTAAAATTATCATACTAGGAATTCAAAATAGATCCAACACTTGTTCAAATTCTTTCATCAAATGCCCTTAGTTCTCTGCCAACAAATCTTGTAGGTGGACATTCTCAAGTCTGTAGACAGTAAATACAAAGATGAACAATCTGAATTCTTTGACTATTTCCTAATTTGTGATCCAATATCAACCTTAAAAATTCCCTATTCATGTCTCAAAGAGATTTACACCACTAATAAGGCTCTTATTATATCATGACATCATCATGGAAACCCTTGTAGGTACACATTGAAAAGTATGCATGTAGTGTATGCAAGTGTGTACAATGAGCATTATTTATCCTTAAATGAGTTTAATCATATTAAAATATCTAAAAAATAATGTTCAAAACCTATAAATTAATTCAAAAATATATTCTCCTAGTTTTCACTTGGTATTCTTCTTCAAAACACCTATAGGGAAGCATGTTCATGGCTACCTAACTGCAAATGTTGCATATGATTTTAATTTGATGAAGATTTGCCTTGGAAAAATATATTTATAGGTGAAGATGATAAATATAACATGTAATATTGTAAACCAAAACATATTCACCCTATAATACTACCATCAAAACAAAAAAATCTTTTAAATGGTAAAAAACATGTTTGTTGCACAAAAAAGTGTTCCCTCCTACAACTTAAGATAATTATCATATAAAAACACATTTTAATTATAAAAAAACATATAGGGGATTAGAGAAAGAATAAAATATCATCTATAATCAACTTTATTAATTGGTTCATATGAACTTGCCAAAACTAAAGCAAAACCTATAGGGTGCATGAAACAAGTAAAAAAGCACAGTCGACTTCATGAGATGGTTCATAAAGGACAGGATGCCATTATTCAAAAAATTATAATTTTAATTAAGTTATATAAGTACAATACCACCTAAAAAATTATTTTTTCTTGAAACCTCTTCATCTTTCTATACTAAGTATGAACCTGAATACTACTTTTGCTTGCCAAGAAGGGTAAAAAAGGATTAGAATGGATTTATCCAAATTTTGACACTTATAGATCATTTAAAACATTTATTTGAACTTTGAGAAGATGAAGAGACATTTCATGATCTTCTCCCACATGGCACACTTCCCCATGGGCCATACAAGTTCCAAACTCTTCCTTTTTCCCAAGAAAACTACTTTTTCTTCTGAAGCACTTGCCACTTTTAGTTACCAATAGTTGATTAAGCCCTGTTAGGACACATGTCATAATAAATCACCTTTTAAACCTTAAAACCTCCTAATAAGTATATACAATTCATTGAATGCCCCTTTTTGACCTCAAAATGACTCTTAAGACTAAAAGGATTATAAAGACTAAGGACCAAGTCCAATATAACATTAAATGACATAGATTAACACACAATACACCTTTATACAATATATAATAGACCCCCAAATACCTAAAAAACAATTTTTTACCTATAAGGGTCCTAATTTGACCTGTAGGGTCAAATTTGGTCAACAAATTGGTGACTCATAGGGGTAGTATGCCTACTATACTAACTAGACTAGTAACCTTATTAGTTTATTGTACTTAGGGATTCATCTAAAATGTGAAACAAAACAAGGAGACCTTTGACCACAAGCTTTGATCAAGACAGGATCACTAATTGACTACCTCAACCACACAAAATAAAGGACATACACAAAGCAAAGAAAACACACTAACAAGACACTTTCATGTGCTCAAAGCACTTAGGAAAAATAGGAAATGGACAAATATATACAACTTAACAACTAATCATATCTCCCTTTCTAGGATCAAAAGGAAAGTTGATTCCATATCCTTCTTCATGAGATGAATCATAGTTCTGAGCATGTTTCTCCTTGGATTGGATGCTTTATAGATTAGACCTATTCCTTGGCACTTCACTTGATCTGACCTCAATTAGATCATATTGTAATAGGTCTATAATTTATATATATTCCTATTTAACTTGTACACATACCTCATACATTTTCCCACTCTTCATCTCATGGTAAACTTGCATCTTCTTTATAGGCATGGATTTAAGAGGATTGGTTTCTTGTTCTTTAGAAGATTGAGGCCAATAGGATCTTATTCCATCCTTCAATATTTGATGTGTTTCTCCCAATTTTTTTTGAGGATTATATCCCATATTTATTACTTCAAACATATCATCATGAAATATATATTCTTCTTGAAAGGACATATTTGAAAGGTTGTTCTTCCTTTACATACTTACTTAAGTGCCAAGGCTGCCTTCTCCATATTTGACTATATCATATCCTCCTTCAAGAGGAGTATATCATGCTCCAATGATTTCAAAAAATTAATCCAAAGTCTTATTAAGAAATTTTTCTTTCCCATCCATGATATCTTGTATAGTTATAGAAGAGCCAATGATGGTTTCCTCTTCTTTGGCAAAAGGAAAACATTCTTCCTCATTAACCTAATATGAAATTTAAACACAAGAGACCACCTATTACTTATCATTTAGAACCTATTGAGGGATATTAAGTTTCATTTAATCTATCACAACATGAATTTGGTTCTTAAGGGCTTCAAGATCTTCCATCTCCTTCTTTGTGATTCCAAGACTAGACATCTTGAAGTCATGTGACTTAGTTCAATGACACTGCCAAGTACCTACATTATCTTCAAGAAAAAATTATGACTTTTTATAAACCAAATACTCCTGTTTAGGTTCACATACAAAATTCACATCAAGTTAAAGGGTTATAGGGTGAGGAAAATATGAACTAGTTGGTGGAGGTGGCACATAGAACTCAAAATTAGATTGAGAGTGAAGTGTAGGGGATTATTTTGGAAGCTCTTAAGAAAAGGGAGGAAAACCTTGGGATAAAATGTCGTGGTTTTCTTCCTTATATTTTATAATCACTTAATTCACATATGATTTATATTTATCACTCTCTTGATGGATGTTATATGGGGTGTGTTTAGGCATAAGGTCTTCTTTTGGGTCTAAACCTTCCATCATACCTTGACTTAACAACTTCATTATTGACTATAACTTTTTAATTTTCTTGGCTAGATTCTCTTGGAAAATTATTTCTTGAATTTAATAGGATTATTCATGATAAGTAGGAGTACAAGAGGGTTGACATGGAATACAATAGGTTTCTTGAGGAAGGGTAGGAGGGACTTACAAAGGATCAACTTCGTTCTCAACTTCACACTCCTTAACAATGCTTCTATCCTCTTTATTTTCCCATGATCCCACTATCTTAATTTAGTTTATGATTTTAGGATTATAAGTCTCTTATTTATTTGGTGATGTAATTTGAGGATTGGGTGAAGTGTTCAATAAACTTGGGATCTCTTTAGGCTTGGACTCTCCACCTTGTCTCCAACTTGAAATCTCATATCTAGAAGTATTCTATTGAGGTGGGTATATAATGTGAGAGGGAAATTATGGATTATATTCCACTTATTTTTCTTATTACATGGATTTATTCATATTAATATTATCCAACTCCATTTTCTTATCAATATTAGCTTCAAAAATAGGGTTTCTCTTTTCAACTCTCTATTCCAACTAATTGGGAAAAGGATGACTTTGATAAGCTTTATTGGGCTCATGAGTGGGAACCATGTAGGACTAATATAAATATAATTTAAGTGGAAATTAATGATTATATGTTTGGTGAGGCTACCATTCATGAATTCTTATCCTATCCTCTAAAGATGAAACTAGGCCACTCACATCTAGCATCTCACTTATGAGCCTTTACCAATTAGCTCTCTCAATAGGTACCCACTCTCTTTTGACCAGATCTAATGCATCTCTCACCTTATGAATAATATGACTATGAATATCTAGACCATATCCCCTTTGTGTATCAAGATCTAACATATACCTCTCATAGACCAAGAGTGTTTGCTTGAAGGTTGAAATAGATTGACTTGAGAAGGGATTAGGTTGACTAAGAGAAAGATATGGAGAAGTATTATTGTAGGAATGATACAAATCATGACAAGGCTATTTATAGGGCTGATAAAACTCATGAAAATGGTAGTAAGAATCACACAAAATATAATTAATAACTTTTTCTTATTGATAATAATACCATAAGCTTGGAATGTCTCAACAACTTGTGTAAAAAAATACTCAAAACTAAGGTTAGACATCAAACTTCATTAGGAATAAATAACACAAATAAATATATTACCAATAATATTAAAAAGTAAACTTGGGCTATTTGACCTGCTGATGTATCTTCAGAGTCACCATTGATGCTTTGATAGATGTCTCCAAAGGCTAATTATTTAAAGACAACACTTAAAATATTTCAACCTCTTGGACTAAGAGTCCCACCAAGTATGCCAAAAACTATTATCACTTATATTTTCACCCTTTGAGGAGATTCCTAATCTCTCCTCATCTAAGTGGCACAATAGAAACATTTGTAGGCTTGTGGGTAGCCTAAGGATGAGGTGAATCTCTAGATAGGGATAACTTCCTTAATGTACCACTTTAGATCACAATTACACCTAAATTTTTAGGGGGAAAAGGGAGAGAGATAAATAAAATGAAACTATCCTAAGGGGGGTGATACACCAAATAATATGATGAATTCCAACCAACTGCATGTTACACATGAAATCAAGGGATAAACTAAACATACACTTCTCCAATATGCATCTTCTCACATAAATTTTACATTATGAGGATATGGATAAATTTTTAGGCTAGGAGGAATATAAAATAGGCTTTGAATTTCACTAGTGAATATAATAACTCACTCAGCCTTAACACTTCCTAGAACACTTCACATGCCCTAAAAGAAGAGACTTTTTAACTACAAATAGATGATAAAATAAAAAAATCATGATAAGGAAATAAGAATGATCACTTATGCAAAATCAAAAATTAAAAATTAACACACTAATAAAAATCATGGAATATGTAAAAATAAATAGTCGTATTGATCATAAGGTATGCAAATGAGCAGGGCTTCATACTTAGGTGGAGCATAAGTTACAATGGTCAAAATGGCTACTTCTTATAAAACTTGAGAGATAGAGGAGAAGATAAAATTCTAAGGGTTAAAATTACACTTTTAAATATGAGAGAATTAGTTATTTTTTCATGATAAAAGGGTATGGGATGGACCATGCAAGGTAATAAAATATAAGTGGTTATCCAAGTCATCAAACTCATGAAAAGTGGCATGAAACTCCTCATTCTAGATCAAAAAACTTCCTTTATTATTTGGACCTATTTTAACATATCAAAAATAATTATGGATAGTTATGATTATTTTAATTAAGGTTAATTCTATCAAACATGCATTGGTTATAGGCATGGTTATTTGGAATCATCTAGGAATGATCCATCATCAACTATAGTCTAAGAAACTCCTCCTTCATGCACCCTACACACTTGGCCTCCAAAAAGGTACTATTTTTCCATGAAATTATATGTTATGGAGTGTATGAAACATTTAAATACCTTCCATGGTCTTTGAATCATCAGGGATACATTAAAAAGGCTCACACTTGAACTTTTCACCCTTCTCACTATTGTGTTCACTATGTCAGTTTTGAGTAGCTTAAATGAGAGATATTGTTTTCACACTTAATTTTTTTTCCAAGGAATTAAATTAAAATAGTGAATTATTAAAATTCCTAATATTTCCACGAAAATTTATTGTATCTCTTGAAACCTCCTATAACTTGCAAAACACACAAATTTGTCAAAAATACCATGTTTTATACCCTATTAATACAATTTTTTATAATAAAAAAGTATGGTTAGTACCTTGAGATATTAATATATAATTTAAAATAATAATAATAGTAAAAATATTCCATTATAGTAGCTTTTTAACTCCATTTCCACAATCTAGTCACTAGCAAGGGTTTTGGAGGGTTTAGGCTTGTTTTGACTTATTAAGCTTCGTTCATAAAAACACAATGTTAAACTTGAAAAAAAATTCCAAAATAATGGTATTTAAGACCCTATATAACATATCAAAATTCTTTGAGTATTTATTCAAATCACCAAGGGAGATATGAGCTTTCAAATTTGAGCTATCGAACTTGATTCCTCATTCCCATATCCCTGAGTTCATCCTTGAGTCAAAAATGGACCTCCTTGTGTTTTTCCTACATTTCAATGGTTTTATCACATACTTAATTATTCAATAATCATTATAAAATTGATTTGAAATCATATCCAAATCTATAAATGTGAATGACTCTCTATTTGGCTTTCGGCCTAAGCATGCCAAGTAGGTCTGAGTTGTCCTTAAAGCTCAAAATGAATTTTTGATGGTTAACCTACATCCCAATGGTTCATAAATATATTTATTCATACAATAAAAATGATCCAACATGGTATAAATAATTCCTAGGTCTATAAGTGAAATTGGTCTCACATTTGGTCATTAGCCAAAATCCTACCTTTAGGCCTATTTGTAAACCTAATGGTCTAGGAAACCTTGTTAAGATTCAACCCTTATTTCTTGGTTTTATATGTGTTAATAAGTGTTATATATATTATCAATGTTTCTTTAAATGTCCCTCAGCTCCTTGGATCACCCTTTCACCTCTTTTTTCCAAAACTACAGGTTACATGCACAAAGGGAGTGCCCTCTTTTTGAGATAAAATAGAGGGAACTCCCCTATTTAATAAGACAATATTGATCATTTTATTATATTATATATTTTTTTAATTATCTCACCAAAAAAAATCTATCTTTAGATCAAGTAATTAGGCCTTCAAATTTCTCCAAAACCTAAAATAGACCCTTATAAAGAAGATTGTGTAATGAATGGTTTAAACTCCTTGTGCATGATTTTCATTAGATAGAGAAATTTAAAGGTATAAAAATCATTTTGGATATGATTTTAAAAAAATTATAATTTCAACTTACCACATCCCCTTGATACTCCTTACTCAGTCAAACTGAGTTTCCACTCTTGAATGTATTTCTTGCTTTGATCTCAAAATTGGTTCTTGTGGTGTTAATAACTCAGTTAGACTCTAATTATGATATTTCAAGACCTTAATTTAATCACTAAGTTAATTTATAAAAATTTTTATAATTTTTTATCATTTTTATATAATTCCAACACTAATAATTATCATTCTTCATGCTCATTACTTTTCTCAGTCAAAATAGTCAACTGTGTTATGACCAGTATAATATTTTAGGTGTGAATTCTTCTCTTGAAAGGTTACACATCCCTTTACAATCTCATAAACCATTTTATAAAATATATCATCTAAAAAATTAGGTGATTCCATTTCAAACACTCCATTTTGGACTATGTATTATTATATTCAGGTGTAGGTGTTTATCTCCTCTTAAAATGATACATGTAGGTATGCATGAGACCTAAAATAGAGAATATCAACCTATTTAATGGTATATTTATGTCATGAATGATCACTTGTACCATTTTTTAACTATACCCATATTGTATCATGATCTATCTTTTCATCATTAGGTGTGAGGGCTCTTTAGGACTCGGGGCTGTAGACTTTACTACCTATTCTCAGTGTATAAATGGGCAAATTTTAGGTTCCCAAAAACCATATTTCACTAATACATTACCCCTTAAAATTTAAATAATCCCTATCCTATATAGGGGATATAATATTTAATTATATATATTACTTAAATATCATTTCAACCATGTCATAATTTATTCACAAAAGCCCCTAGACCTCTATTTTCCATTTTTAGGGAAAATGTCCCTATATTCAATCATCACATCTTTTCAATTGATTTATATTGCCATATTGATACTTAAAACATGGTATATCATGGTCAATGTCTCATACCAGGACTTTAAAATATCTCCAACACTTGTTCAAATTATTTCATAAAATGCCCTTAGTTCTCTACCAGCAAATCCTATAGGTGGACATTGTCAAGTCTATAGATAGCAAATACAAAGATGAACAATGTGCATTTGTTTGAATATTTCCTTAGTTTTGAACCAATCTCAACCTCCAAAATTTACTCCCCATCTCTCAAAGATATTTACACCACTACTAAGGCTCTTATCATATCATGATGTCATCATGGAAACCCCTATAGGTGTACCTTGAAAAGTATGCAGGATGTGTATGAAAGTGTGTATAATGAGTGTTATTTAGCCTTCAATGTGTTTATTCCTATTAAAATACATAAAATTAATTTTAAAAACATATAAATTGATTCAAAAATTTATGCTCCTATTTTCTATGTGATTTTCTTCTTCCAAACACCTATAGGTAAGCATGTTCATGGCTACCTAGCTAAAAATGTTGCATATGACTATAATTCCATGATGATTTGCCTTAGGAAAAGAGATTGAGATGTTAATATGATAAATATAACATGGAATCATGTAAACCAAAACATATTCACCCTCTAATACCACCATAAAAATAATAAAATCCTTTAAATGGTGAAAAATTACCTATTGCATAGAAAAGTGCTCCCTCATACAAATTAAGATGATTAGCATATAAAAACACCTTGAAATAATAAAACACATGGATATCATTATATAAGGAAGTGAATATAATAAATAATCAAATTTAGAAATTGGTTCATATAGAATTACCAAAAATGTAGCAAAACCTGTAGGGTGCATGAAACAGTAAGTTGAAAAGCACAGTCAACTACATAAGGATAGTTCATAAATCAAAATACACCATTATTAAAAATATTTTAACTTAAATTAATTTATCTAAGGATAATACCACATAAAAAAAATCATTTTTCCTTAAACCTCTTTAGATATCCATACTAAGCATGAACTTGAAGACTACTTTTGCTTGCCAAGAAGGGTGAAAAAGGAGTGGAATGGTTTTAGCCAAATTTTGACACTTCTAGATTATTTAAAATATGGATTTGAGCTTGGGTAATCTAAAGAGACATTCCATTATCTTATCCCATGTGTCACACTTCTCCATGGGCCATACAAGTGCCAAACTCTTATTTTTTCCTAAGAAAACTACTCTTTCTTCTGAAGCATCTACCACTTTTAGTTACCAACAATTTATTAAGACCTATTATGACACATGTCACATGAAATCACCTTTTATAACCTTCAAACTTCTTAATAAATCCATACAATTCATTAAATACCCCCTTTTTTACCTCAAAATGACTCTTAAGACTAAAAGGATTAAAAATACTAAGTACCAATGCCAATATAGCATTAAATGACATAAATTAACCTATAATACACCTTTAGACATAATATATTAGACCCCAAAATTTCTAAAAATCATTTTTTACCTATAGGGGTCCCAATTTGACATGCAAGGTCAAATTTGGTTAACATAGAGTCTTCATACATATCATATGAATTGAGATGGTAGAGATATGATTTTGGGAAGTCATATATACCTTCAACTTATAGCTTTATTTGTTACATTTGTTATTCACTTGCTTATAATTACTCACTAGCTTTCTAGGTTTGTCTTCATAATTGACACTGTGATGACTTGCATTTTTCCAAAGAGATTCATTTCAAGGGTGTTAGACACCTGTTAAAGATAGTTTTTTATTTTGGTGTATCAAATAGACCTCCAAATATTCAGTGTCCCACTTCTCACTTTAAAACTTAGACAGTCACATTCATTCTCACTATCTTGTTTAGGACTGTCTATAGTGATCAATTGAGAAAAGGAGTTTTCATTCTTAACTAAGGTGAGAGAGTAGTATGGGAGTTATAACAAGTCCCTAAACACCTCTTACAATGACTTGCATTCAATAATCCCCTTTTGCACATGTATAACAACTCAAATCCTATAAGAAACTCAGTATTAGGCTTGTCTAAACAAGAAACAGTATGAAATATCTAAGTGGTGAGGAGCCTCAGAAAGTGATGAATAAGTTCAAGTAATTTTTAGGCCTTTTTACCACTTTTGGATGCATCTCCAATGATATTTTCTCCATTGGGTTCATACAAGGGTTTTAAGAGGGTTTTCTTCTTAGTGATGATTCATTAAATCTAGATGCTCAACATTCAAAACAATTCCACTAAGATCAAGATAATAACCCCCTAAACTATGCCCAACTCCTTGAGGCACCATGCACACTATCCATCTAGATGTGAGAAACATAAAATGACTACTCAACTAGTTGATTACATTCATAATAGGCCCTAGATAAGTTTAGGCCAAAAGGACCAATTCTATGATGTTTTTTTCAAACCAATGTTTCCAAATAGGCCTATAATCTCCACTTAGTGTTATCAAAGTTTTTGGGAAAGTTTCATGATCTTATGAGTGGCATTAGGCACCTTGAGGGCTCATGTTCTTTTTTTAGGCCCAATAGGCCTAGATTGTGATTTTGTATATATGACCACCACTGAGTGGTTCCAAAGGTTTTATATGTTCCTAAACATTTTTTTTCATCCAATGCAACTATGTACATCACCCTACATCATTTTTTACTCTCCTTTTCATTATTTCTTCACTCACATACTTTTTATACAGGTTATCTTGCTCATGGGGTGTCTCATGTCTGTGATAGAACAAAGACCATCTCCCCTATTGGTATGAATAAAATTAGACTATGGAAATATTTTTCAAGTCATTGATATCTTCTATACCAATCTTATAACCTTGGTTATTCTCATAGATATATCCACATCACATATCCTCAAAATTGGTCTCCTAGACCTATGACTATGTGCAAGGTTCAGATAAATTGAGTATGACATTTGAAAACTAATTTAGTATATTATTTAAATTTTAAAATCACATGAAATTATGTTATACAAGTGTGATAATTTATTAAACATGGTTATCCATATTATCCCTTCCAATCTTTCATCATGCATTGGTCTAGACTAGTCTTCTATATGTACTGACTATGTCACCTGTAGGTGGTAATTAGGAAGAGTTCAACAAAATATTGTAGGTTATGATGTATGACTTAAAATTTTAATTCAACCTATTTGATTCCTATTAAGGTTAGTGATACCATTACACACCTATATGAGCTCATCTTATGCTTTATAACCATGCTCTTATTAATTTACTATAGTGCACTAGTTTCATTTCAAGTTCTAGTCTCAATGCAATGTAGCTTTCACTAAGTGGTTTTAGTGGAAATTTTAATGGGTTGAAAACACTCAACCATCACCTTTTATTATCCCAAAAACATTCTCTTTGTGTTCAATTGATACTACTAGGCCTAGTCTATAAGAGAGAAACCATTAGGCTTGTCAAGACTTCACTATCACTTGCCAAGCAATGGAACTATGTCAGGTAGAGACCTATTTTAGAGAAACTAAGGTAAATATTCCCACTTTACATCTTTTATAACTTTAAACCTTTGTATGTTGCTTGAAATGTTCTAGAATCAATACTATGAACCTTTTATAACTTTAGAAACTCATTTTAGTAATGAAATTTTATACAACTTGTGTTTTGGGTTTTTAATAGCTCATATATTCTCCATACATACTTACAGGTGACTCTAGATGACTATATACATTAGAACTCTAGTCAGTCTTTACTCATGGTCTTAGAACCTATCTCAATCAACCTTTATGGATCTCAATAAAAACCCTCCATGGATAAATTTACTTCCATATTTTGAGAGGATAAACATTGGTATTTTACCTTGACCTTGAAGCCATTTCACAGAAGACAAACCCTACCAATGATGAAAACACTATCTTATGGACGAATGGTGCTCATTTATAGTATAATGAGTGTGATCCTATTTATAAAATCATGATTAACATGTGAAAATAGATTGAAAAAATATGAATAGGATTAAATTTCTATATAATAATACACACATATCTTGGAATAATCAAATCAATCCAAATAAATGAGAAAACTGAGGTATTAGGATTATGAATGTAATTTTGAGATACTAACAATCTTAGTGTTTTTTAATGAATTAAATTACACCAATATTGTAAATATGACCATGAAATTAGATATTATAGAGACTAATTTCATCCCCCAAGTGCATTCATCTTAAATCTACCCCACCTATCCATACTAGCTGCAAACCAGCTCACTTCTTTGAGCTGCCCAAGAGAGCAATGAGAGATAGGGACTAGCTTTCACAATTTTTGGAGATGTCAAATCCACTTGGGATTGGAGATGATTTTTTGGGTATCTTAGGGTACACTATTTAAACCTTTAAATGTGTTATAATTTTCCTACAATTTGTACAATAACTAAAACTCCCCTTTTCAAGTGATTTTCTTGCTTTTTAATGTTGAACCTACAAAATGTCAGTTTCAAAACTACTTTATGATATTCCCATACATTTAATTTGTTTTATATCCTCTTTATACACTTTTATTCTTTTTAAAACTATACAATTTCATTAAATTGCCCAAAATATGGACTAAGATGACATAAAGACAATTTAATAAGTATGACAAAGGCTTAAGCACATTATTTAACCCTCACACCATGCCTTAAGCTCATTAATGACCATGGTGTAAATTTCACAACATAATAGACCCTATTAGGGTTGGAAATTATGGGGGGTTTACTTATTTTTACCATGGGGTATAATTAGTCAACAATTTAGCAATTTCCTAGGGGTACCAAACCTACTATGCTAAGAACTAGTTACCTTTTCCTATCCTTGGGTAATGAATTCACCTATACACCATTGTGACACTAAAATGCATATTAATGGACCAAAAAATCACACCAAAAAAAAAAAGGAAACCAACATAAGATAAGATAATAGAGTAAACACACTTGTGCTCTCAAGAACACTTAGGGAAAACACACAAACAACTTAAGCAAACTAGGTTATGTACAAAAAAACCTAAAGCGAATGTCACCTCCTAGATGAAAAGGTAAATTTTCACCATATATTTCTCCATGATATGGAATATTAAATGAATCAATTTTCCCTTTGATCATTGGCTTTGATGTCTTAAATGTCTTGATGTTTATCAATCTCCTTGGCATGATCTTTAATGCAATCATAGTAGCTAAAAAATATCACTTATGAAGGTGAATTATTATTTCATATAAATGATAATAATATTGTCATGAGACTCCCTAGCTAAAAAATTACTCAATTATGTCTCAAAAAATCATGTTTCTTTGACTTTCATGGTATTCTTAATGAGATCAAACTTATTACCTGTTATAATCTCTTTATGCTATTCAAGGAGATTTTTGTAATCAATCCAATCTTCATCATTATCCTTCATGATGACATATTTTTCTATCTTATTTTAAACTTGACCTTCACCATTGAAAAGGTCTTCAAGTTCTTGGAGAATCTCAATCTATTGGTGTCAATCATCCTTGCCTTCCTTCTCTTCAAGAAACACAACCTATTTAAAATCATATTTTTGACCATATTCATGAATGTCATAGTCATCATAGATTACTCCATGATGTTCCTAAATACATGTTTGTTTAATAGGAACCAATAATCTCATTTTTCTCTTCTTCAATAACTAGATTCTCAAGGCCTTCATATTAATTAAACATGTTTAAGTAAGTCTTCCACATACCTTGATCAAGCTCCTTATGAATAATTGTAAATTCATATATATCTTATCTTTCTTGACTCAATAAGGTTGAATTGGGATTATCTTCAGCAAGTATAGTACCTATATTGAAATATTCTTCATAGTAGCTAGAAACACCTTTTTGATCAGTTGTAAACTGAGCTTGTTCTTGTTTACTTGCCTTCCATAAGATGGGTTCTTCTTCAAGAGAGGGTGAGGTGGGAGGGTGGTGAATTGGTTCATGGTTTGGAGAGAGAGTAATAGGTGTGATGGATGGATCATTAATGGGTATGGATATGGAAGGTGACACTTAAAATAATTATTAGAGAGAGAGAAGGTTTTTTTAAGCTATAGACATTTCATTTTCTCCAACTACCATATCATCTTTCTCATTGTCTTCTTGAAGTTCATCAATATCTATAACTTGAACATACATCTTCTCAACTAAGGAGTCCTTTTAATGTTTAAAATCTTCTTGGATAGACCTCCAAGATTTATATGTTGTAGGTTCTTGAGGAAAAAACAATATATCTTAAACACACACAAGGTTTTATTCCTTGACACCAAATTCTTGGTCTTCACTCTCTTCATCCTTGTTTTCCCAAGACTTCACTACTTGGTTCCAAGTTAGAACCTTGAGGTTATTAGGATATTTTTATGGTTGAATTATCTCTTTATGATAATAAGGAATATGAGATAAATGATATGGAATAGAAGAATACTCTTGATGAGGGGAGGTAGAGACAATGTCTTCAACTATATTTTTAACTTCTCCATAGGCCTCTTAAGGCCCTTTAATAGCTACAAGTTAATTCCAATTTCTTGGTTTTACAACCTTTAAATCCTATTAACCCACCATTGAATATATAATCTCAATTCACAAATATTAATTGATGACATGGTTAGCTTCTTCCTTAACCAATCTCCACTTATTCATACGAAAATGAATTGACCTTCTCATTTTCTCTATGAAAGGAATATGGATCACATCAAGCTCTTTATCCCATTTATTCATTGAACTTTCTAATTTTATCATAGTTGGCATGAGTAACATTAAGGATTTATCTTGAGGTGGAATTGAAGTAAGAGGAAATAAGAGTATGGGTTTTGGTATTGACCTTGGAAAGGTTGTCTACAAGCTTGATAAGATGTATAGGGTTATTGGGGAAGTGTACTTACAAGAATCCACATATTAAGAGCTCAGATTTCTCCTTCAAGAACCTGAGTCTTAAGAGTTTGTATTTATTCTTCAAATTCTTTAATCTTCTCTTATTTATATAATTCTTCATGGGATTCTTCACAAGGGTGTTCAATAACTTCATGACCATATGGAGAAGGAATGAAGTGATAAAAACTTTGATAGGGAGGTGTGTAGTAAGAAATATCAATATATCCAACCATATTAACTTCATTAGTAAAATGAAACATAATAATTGATAAAAATATTTGACAAAAATTAATTGAGATGCTTATAACTATATGATTGTGTTTGCATTAAAATCCACTCACCCTACTAATTATGTTAATTTATGCTAATTAAACCTATAACTACATTTCCTATCTAATTTCCCATTGACTCACATCTCATTTCCTACATCCTAAAAACCTTAACCCATCTCATAACCAATTAATCCCTTCATTAATCCCCTAACAATACCTCTTTACCCATTAACCTACTCTCTAAGCCACTTGACAATTTAAAAATGCAAAATATTCTACCTACCCATCTACCACCATATTCTTAGCTATTCCTAAACCCCTAAACCCTAATAGGATATTTATATAATTGGAGTATTCTATAAATCTCATCCATTTTACCCCCTTCTCCTCTAGAATTTTTTATTCTAGATATCTCAATGGAATTAAAAATTTCATGGAAAATCCCTAGCCATTGATCTCAATGGCTCAAAATTAAATTTGACCCATTAATTTCTCCCTCTATTCCTATATAACTAAGCTCACTCCCTCCATGAAACCAACATAAAATATTGAATCCTACTTTCTATCTCACATCCATAACCAACCTTTTTGTATCCATTAAAATCCACTATCAATCCCAAATCATCCATTGGAAGCCATTATCCATTATCAAGTAAGCAATCCAATAATCATCAATTTGGCATCAAAGATCAGTTTGAAAATCTTGGAAAGGATCCATAAAGAGATAAAATTATGGTAAGATAATTCATACCATTTTTATTATCTCTTTTATCCCCTCTTATTTATGTGTTTATATTCTAGGTTTTTATTGCTAAATATAATAATAGGAGTTGAATCTAAAATTTAGGATACATTTTGGCAACCATGGTGGGACATTACTCCCTAAACCAACCTTAAAATCTAATTGGAAGTGATTTGGATGATTGTAGGACAAAATTGACATGAATTAAAGACAATATTTTAAAATTTCATCATGTATAGGCAATTTATGGTTTTGTACTGATATATACATTATTATAGTTGTTGTTTTGTAAGGGAAGTTGTGATATTGACTAACCACCAGGCTTATCCACTAATGGTTTCTGACATTTGAAATATTTTATCTTTTGAAAAAATCACAACTTCAATAGTTTCAATTTTTCACTATTAATATCAATTTTATAGGATAAAGTCATGACTTTGTGAAATCTAATAATTGGGCTCATATTTTTTTATTTTGCTTATTACTAACCCCCTTTGTAATATAATTAATGTTGTATCTATCATCTATAAGTGTCTTAATATCTTTCTTGTAGGAAAAAGAAGGGAAATCCAAAGTTTTGACTATTTTTACCCCCAAAAATTGTAACTCTCGAATTAGAAACTTTACCTTGGTAATAGTTACCTTATAATTAGAGTCACAATTTTTTCAAACTTAGGTTTGCTCTATATCTTTATCTCTCATTTCTCATTAATCTTTATGTAAGTTATTATTATTCTATTTTGTTTCTTTGGGGAGGCTTTTTAGTTTCTAGTGTGCAAGGAAAGGATATTAATCAAGCCTTGACTAATTTAAACATCTTATAATATCATACATTCCTATCTATAGTTTTGCTCTAATAACTATGATTTTGTCTTAGAGAATTATGGTTTTGTCTTTCTTGATTAAACTAGTAAAACCTATTAACTATCAGTTTTTAATTTATAGGCAAAAGGTTTTTTTTATCCTACTAGATAGATTAAAGGATTCTTATTATATGTCAAGGTTATCTCTTACTCATATTAATCATTTTTGAATCGATGAGATGATCCACATGCAACAAACTAATAAAAATGCATGAAATCATAGATTTATAAAATTAGTAGAATCACTAAAAGGATTATATTAATTACATGCCACTTCAAGAGGGAAACCTCATTTGAGAAATCTTAATACAATAAATTTGTGGATGCCTTCATTGGCCTCAAAATTTACTTATATACTAAGTCTAATCTAAGAAACTACTACTCCCCATGAATGTAGGATACAACAAAATGATCACAAGATGAATTACAAATCATATGCATCCATAATAAATATTACACTTAAAAAATAAATATAAGGGGTAGCATGGGTTCCTAACATCCCCTCCCTCTTATAAAAAGCTTTGTATTTAAATCTTTAGATGTGGGAATTGGTGTTGCATTTGAAATAGTGGTTCCCATGTTGCATCCTCTAGGTGTATTCTGTGCCACTAAATTAAAACCTTTGAGATGGAGTGAGAGTGAAGTTGGTGTGTCCACCTATCCAAGATTTCCCCCATCTCAAGAAGTATGGATCCTTCATTATCATATTTTGGTAAAATAGTCTTCACTCTGATATTTATGCCAAGAACTTTATTCAAACAAGAGACATGAAATACTGGGTGAACTTAGGAAGAAGGTGGGATCTCTAACTTATAAGAAAAAAACCTAATCTTATAGATAACCTTATATGGCCCATAGAACTTGGGAGCTAGCTTATGATGGCTTTTGAGTTTTAGGGAGGATTGATTTTATGGTTGTAGGTTAATAAAAACCATATCACCTACTTAAAAAGTGCACTTGAAATGGTGTTGATCAGCCTATTTTTTAATTTGATTTTGTGCCATATGAAGATTGTCTTATAGGCTGTTAAGGATCTGATCCCAAGTTCAAAAAATCATGTCAACCACCTAAACTAATGAACTACTAGGGGTGTATGGAAGGAGCACTAGTGGTGCTTGACCATAAACTACTTCATATGGAGTCATTTTCATTGAATATGGTAGGAGGTATTATACCACCATTCAGTGAGGGGGAGCCACTTTTCCCATTGATGTTATTATTCTAAGGTGAAGCAATGAAGGAAAGTCTCTAAGCATTTGTTGATAATTTTAGTCTATCCATCTATTTGGGGATGATACTTGGAACTCATCTTCAGTTGGATACTAGTGCAGGAAAATAGTTCTATCCAAAAATGGTTGGTGAAGGTTGCATCATGATTTGAGACAATGGATGAAATAATGCTATGAAGATGAAAACTTTGGTCCAAAAAAATTTGTGTGATTGTGGAGGTGATATAAGGATCACTGAGGGCACAAAAATGACTATATTTAGAGAGGTGATCAACCACAACCAATATCACTATTTTCCCTCTAAATTTAGGGATCCCCTCAATGAAATCCATATAAATATCAGTCCAAATCTTGGTAGGGATGGGCAAGGGTTTAAGCGACCCAGGGATGAGTGTTTTTTTACCCTTGTTACATTGGCAAGTATCACATTTAGCCACCATCTATTGAATAACCTTTTTCATTCCCTTAAAAAAGAAGTTTCATCATGCCCACTCAAACATTTTAAGAAACCTTGAGTTACCTATAAATAAAGAAGCATGGAGTTCATAGAATATAACCTACTAAAGATTTGTGCTCTGTGGAAGCACTAAGAAACCCTTGTATCATAAATAAGCACCATCATAAGAATAATGTGGTACAATAGAGGGGTTAGTGGAAAACTATTTAATGATTTGAGATAATGAAGATTCATTGGCATACCCTTATTTTATAGAATCCAACCAATTTGGTATAGGTATGGGAATACATGAAAGGGAAGATTGGTTTACAAATGTGCGAGATAAAGCATCATCCATAGTATTTTCCTTACCCTTTTTAGTAGTCATAACCCATGATTTTACTGACCCACTTATATTTTTATGGGGTAGAGATTCATTTTTATAGGAAATATTTTAAACTCTGGTGATCAATTTTTATGCAAAAATGATTCCCCACTAGGTATGGCTATCACTTTTGTACTACATGCAAAATGGCCATAATTTCCTTTTCATAAGTAGAGAGTAATAAATTCTTACCAGATATGGCTTTTTGGTGAATGCAATGGGGTGTCCATATTGGAGGATAAAAACACCAAGTCCATTTCCACAAGCATCACTCTCGATAGTGAAGGTCTTGGAAAAATCTAACATAGCTAAAATAGGTGTAGTACACATAGCTTGTTTCAATTATTCAAATTCACACTCAATAGCTTATATCCATATAAAAGCATAATTTTTCAACATAACTATCAGTGGAGGTGAAATCTTCTTGTAATCCTTGAAAAACCTGTGATAGTATCTAGTTAACCCTAAAAAATCATGTAGGCTCTTGAGTATCTAAGGATGAGGCCAATTTGCCATAACATCTATTTTTTTAAGATCTACCTAAACCCCTTAGGATGAAATAATATGCTTGAGATACTTCATTTCATCCTATACAAAATCACATTTGAAATATTATACACAAATATGATGTTCAGAGACAAATTTTAATATGATCTCCAAAAGTTGGAGATGCTCAGACCATGTTTTACTATAGATGAGTATATCATTGAAGAAGACTAGAATGAATTTCTATAAGTAGGGCCAAAATATTTTATTAATCAATTCTTGGAATGTTTAATGATCATTAGTGAGGCCAAAGGGCATGAATAAAAATTCATAGTGACTATTATGTGTGTGAAATGGTATCTTAGGTATATCATCCTCATGAAGCTAGAACTAGTGATATCCAGAGTGAAAATTCAACTTGGAGAAAAAATGAGCACCATGAAACTCATCAATTATAGGGATCAAAAAATTATCCTTGATTATGATGTGATTAAGTTCACAAAAGTCAATTCAGAGGTGCCATGACCCATCTTTTTTCTAGATAAAGAGAATCAAGGGAGAATATAGGTTATTACTAGGATGAATAATGCCTTGCTTCAATAAATCTCAAATGAACATCTCAATATTTGTCTTTTGCTAAAATGGGTAGTAATAAGGCCTAATGTTGGGAGGAACACTCCTAAAGAGGAGATGAATATGATGGTCCTCTAGCCATGAATGTGCTAATCCCACTAGTTTGGAAAAAACACATGTATACCTCTACATAATGGTTTGTAGATAAGGAGTAGTGGAGACCATTTATGGTTGCATTTGAATGTAATGAAGCTAGGAAATGATGCCATATGAATTCTTATTAATAAAATTTTCCATGAGATGTAAACTTATGATCCTGAGAGACCCCATTTTTAAGCCTTTCAATGTGTACTTTTGCCCATTGTCTAAAAACTGCATCCAAAGTTTAGAAAAATTACATAAGATGGGTCCAAGTGTACATAACCATTAGACTCCTAAAACATCACATCCACCTAAGATAAAGGAAAACATATCTGAGTACAAGTTATAATATCTACTAGAGATACACACATTTTGACACCTCCATTTACAAGGTAATATGCCCCCATTATAAATCATGACTTCAAAGTTAGAGCAAGGATGGATAAAACAATCAACTTATTTAGTGATCTAAGGATCAATGAAATTATGAGTGCCACCTGAATCAATGAGTATTGTGAGAAGGAGCTTCTTAAATTAACCCTTGACCTACATGGTTTGTGGGATGGTTATTTCTACTAAGACATGGAGAGATATATATGGTTGGTCTTTCTAATAAGCAGGTTCTATAATTGACGAATCTTCTTCTAGATCATCTACTATATCTTGACCATATTTGAAAATTTTAGTTTTAGGTAGAGAATCCACATATAATAAGAAGAGATTTTGCTCTACACATCAATGTACCTAAGTGAATTTGTCATCACAATTATACTAGATTCCTTTTTCTCTATGGGCTAACATTTTTTCTTTAGTCAAATGCTTGATAGGATTGATTTTAGGGCATGGCATTATTTAAGATCATTATGAATTTATATTTTTGAATGGAGTAAAATTGGATTTGAATAGCTATTGAGATATGATCTTATCCTCTACAAACTTAGACAACCCTAGGGCTTCCATCATTATGTTGGGCCAGAACATTTTGACCTATGATTGAATTACATCCTTCATTCCACTAAAAAAATAACCCTTGAAGAATTCATTAGACATTCCCTCTGTGTGATTGACCTATTTTTCAAATTTTGTTTGATATTCTCTCACTATTCCTATTTGGTGAAGTTTATTGAGTGCTCCAGTAAAGTCATCAAACACTAAGGCCAAATAATTACAAAATAAGGGTGCAAAAATTAGTTGATATGGGCTCATCACGACCTTTGGTATACCAATGATACCATTAAAGGGCTTCATGTTCTAAGTGAAAGGATACAAGGGGGACCTTGTTGGCATCAAAAGTATTATGAAAACTAAAATATTGTCTACCTAATAGATCCATCTAGTCAGATATGTACCATTGAATTGAGGAAAATTAAGCTTCAACCCATGAAAATTTCTAGAAGAAGAAAACCCAATGTTTGAAGAGGACTTAGGATGCCATATTTTTTGCATGGTGATATGTTGAATACTAAGGTCAAGAAGTTTTTCATCAAGATATTTGATGTGGGTCTTGAGGGTGGAAATTTTATTCTCTATGTTTTTGGCTCATGTTCAGGTTACTACCATGACCAGAATAAGAGATTTTTTTACCAATGGGTGGGAAAAATAGAGTTAAGACATGTTTAGTAAGTGAATTTTTTAATTTGGGTGAAATCAGAATAGGTAAAAGTAGTTATACTAATTTATTTGTATAATGGGAGTATGATTGATGAAGGCAAGGATAATTTTAGGAGTGAAAATGGAAAATTTTGAAAATTTATCAAAGAGGTTAAAAGGAGTAGAAAATGGAGATGAACAATGTGGAAAAATATCAAGGAAAATGGATAAAAATATAAGTTATGGCAAAACCCAAAAAAGGGAAAATTTGAGATTTGTGAGAATTAGGACTAGAATCAGGATATGGGACCTCAATGAAAAAAATGTGGGGAATGGAATTTTAGGTGTTTGAATAAATTTTGAGGATCAATGGAGCTATAGATGAAGAGATATGTCAAAAAATGAATCTATGGATTTTTTTTTTAATTTCTATTTTTAATCTGTTTGTAAGTCTTCTGAGAGTCTTCTAAGAATCTATGGATATTTTTCTAAAACTGATAAAATAGAGATTTCTTGGTTTCTAGTTTCTATCAATTATCTAGTTACAAGTCCTCTAATAGTCTACAAATACTCTGCCAATTAATATTTTTTATAGTCTGCTATAAATATTTTAAAACTGACAGAAATGGACCCCAAGTTTCAATGCCTTCCTAAGGGTTTAAATATATCACTCTAGCCACCAATGTCTTCTATGAAAGTACCACTCTCTAAAACTTTTCTAACCATGGGTTTACCTCTCAATGATATATCTTGGTTTTCCTCATGTATGGGAACTACTCAATCAAGAAGGGGCCATTGCTTGTTTCATTGGTAGGTCCTCCCAATGGGCCAACTACTTTGGGGTTCTTATGGCACTCTTCATAATGAGTTTTATGGATTTCAACCAAGCACTTCCCATAGTTATGAATTTATGTTTTTACCATGATCTGAAATAGATTATTATGATATAAAAAATTATTTAAATTAATTATGCCATAGAACTGAGTTAAGATTTTCTAAAAAATTATTGAAAGGAATTATGCAGTAGAATAGAGTTAAGACTTTTTGAAGGAAAAAAAATTTGGCCCTAGAAAGCTCTTTGATACTAGATGAGAGGATCCTCCTACAAAAAATTAATAAAAAAGTATGAAATAAAATATTTATAAAATTAGCAAAAGCATTGAAAGGATTATATTGATCACATTCCACTTTGAGGGGGAAACCTCTTTTCAGCAAGCTCAATACGATAAATTTATGGATTCCTTCATTGACCTCAACACTTACTTATATACTAAGTCTAATCTAAGTAAATAATAATTCCCCTAAATGTAGGATAAAATAAATCTCACAGGATGAATTACAAAGCATATGCATCCATAGTAACTATTATACTAACAAAATAAAGAGAAGGGGTAGCACAAGTTCCTAACAATCTAGTTATTGGCCTAACTATGTGCATTTAAGAATACTCATTGGTTTGTCATCTATGTATAGGAATAATAAATATAATAATAAAACCAAGGAAAACACCACATCATAAACCTATTTTAACCACTTTTAATATCATAAGTCTCAAACTTGTGATTTCAACCTGATAATAGTGGTTTTGTAGTTTACAATTATAGTTTTGTGTTTAAGCAATAAATAGGATAATTTTACTAATCTACATAATCCTCTTAGCTAAACTTTGTTTATCTATTCTATCTATAATTTTTTTATTTGATTTATTCTATCTATATATCATTTAATAAATTTCATTCATCATATAGTCCTAAAATCTGTTAGTGGTCATAAGTGGCTGAGAAACTTTTTTTGGTGATCTATCTATCTATAATTCTATGGAAGACTAGTTATCTCTATAATATCCACTTGCCTTAGACACATTTTATAATTTTCCCACTTTCTACAAACTATAGATTGTGAATTTTTAAAAGTTTCAATTTTGTATTTATTATTACACTTTTGTCCAACTATCATAGTTTTGCAAGTTAACCATCATGGTCAAATAACTTTTACAAGATCATAACTCATGATATATGATTTTGTTTTGTAGTTGTGATTTTTTAGTTTATAATTATGATATTTCACTATATATTTGTGAATTTAAAAGAAGTCATGGTTTTGTAAAAATTGAACTACTAACCCATTTTGGTGCAAGACCCCTCAAGGCCAAGGCACCCCACTTTGTTTTCTAACCTTTGTGCTTATAGAAATAGGTGATAATAAATATATTATTTTAGTTTTCATTATACATGCTTACTTTTTATGTGTGAGTTTTTTTTCTTGATTGTATATACTTGTGTTTATCTCACATACATAACTAGTTGGGAAAATTAATTATGATTGCCTATATGTTACCCCCTCCTAAGTCTAAGATGACACATGATGTGGAATTCATCCCCACACATAGTATTAGAAATTAGGGGTTGGTGACATGTATTTCACCACCATTTAATAGACCAAAATTAATGTTCCTTTAGAGTATATAAATTAGGAGAGTTGTCATTAGGTTCCTAAGTAAAAATCCCTATAAAAGGTTCTATGGAATGAGGGATGGTTAAGCCCCAATATGTAGGGAAGTTATATAGCATCCTATATGTACTTGGGCCCCATTTTACCTTCATGTAAGTAAGGTATGCACCTATAAATAACTATGTAAACCAATATTATGATCCTTTAGCCATAACAAATGTACTAATGCTAGAGTTAGTATTAACTCCTAAGTAGCCATCGTGTAGAAATGGGGTTGAGAGGGTTCACTAAATTCCATAATGGGTCACTAGCCTATAGCCTCACCCACAAAGCCATCTGATGGTGTAATCATTGAGTTAAAAATACTTATTAGTTAACTAATTTAGGATTTATGATTATGTGTGTGTTGTTTGAGTGTTGTGATAAACCTATATTGTTTGCAAACCAAGTTACTCATACCTCATTTTATGTGTGTCACCTTAAATACCCCTAGGTTAATATCCATTTTCATCTCATCATTCTAAAACCACACTCATCCTATGTTTCACACTCATCTCATATCTTCCACATCCTAATATTTCATCTAACCTACTCTCCACCTTATAGTCTCTATCCCCCCTCTATATCTTAAACTAAATCCATCCTATATCATCTACCCATCTTATATTTTATAAACATATAACATTGTCTACTTCATATCTTATACATAATATAATATCTATCCTCCATATCATACTCATATTACATCTTTCCCACCCTTCATATCCAAGTATATCCATTATATATTCTTATTCTAGGTAACCTCTAATATCCCTCTTGTCCATCCTATATCTTCCACCATATATTACACCCACCTAATATCCATTATATGGCTTCTATTAATCTCATATATTATTATATGTCATAAAAATCATACACTCCCATCACTTTTTAATATTATATTCATTCTTGGAATCAATTTCTAGTGGTCATCCATCCTTTTAATCCTTATTGTCACTTACTACATCCATAGACTAGGTATTATCAGCGTACATAGTCTTATTGAGATTTTAATCTAGCACCCATCACTCATCCTTATCAAGTGCCTTCTTCACCTAACATCCATCAATTTATCCCTTTATTGGTGGATAAGGTATTTAATCCCATCACTCTCTTTTATCCTTGCCATATTGGTCTCTTATAAGGATTTGTCTTTTGGTAATTCTTAGTCAACCCATCCCTTTCTAAAAATCATCACATCACTCTCTTTGACCACTAGCTGATCTGGTTTATAGACTAAGTTAGTATTCAAAACTTTCAAATCACCTATAACACCTCATCACATATTTCTCTCATTCAAAATGGTGATCCATATCCATGCCTAACTTAGGATTGGACAAGCTTTTAACTAAGATAATTATTGTGCCCCATTTACTTATCACTACCAGAAAGAATTCCTGTTGTTTGTTGTAGAGCACTTCTGAAGGAAGAGAAGTGCCTTTAGTGATTTCACCAAAATTCTCCTATTTACTACCTAGGAAGTAATTTGGTTTTTGACTAAGTATTACTTCTAAAAAAAGATAAGTACCTCCAGTAATCACCTAGGATTTCTCCTTTGTATGTGAACATCATCTCTAAAAAAAGAGAGATGGATGGTGTTGTCCTACCCCTGAGTGTTATTTTCTACTTATATATATAGTATATAGCACCTCATATTTATAAGGAACCTCTGCTTGATGAGAGGAGATATTTTTCCCCTTTTGATGTGGTAAACCTGCACATTTATAGGATTTGCTTCTAGTTGATCCAACTCAAGATCATGATGATACCCCTAGAGATATGCATACCCTTAGAGGATAATATGAATGATTTAATCCCCTCTATAATTATGAGGTTAGAAATCTAATTGAATAATACCTTTATGAAAACCATGATCATTTATTAGCCCACACCATTGAATTAGGGGGCACATTACCCTCAATTTTTTACCATAGCCTCTTACAACATATAGTTCATCCTCCCACCTATCCAAATACACCACATCAAAATGCACATACCAATAAAATACATAAAGAAGAGGAATGTGTGGACAAATAATTTGTAGAAGAAGAATGCCTTACACCCCTCTGAAATAATCATATTGAGGCTAAGAGAAGGAAAACTATCTTATAGGACTGACTAGACAAACTTACACAACAAATAAACCTTTTACTTCATGCCCAAAATCAATATCCTTCATTCCCCCATCAAAAAACCCATATCCCCCATAATAGTCATAATCATACCACAAATCCTCTTGGGGATCCCACATTCACACAAAAATGCAAATTGATAAAGGAGACTATCCAAAAAATAAACCCATGCTCACAAGATCTAAATTACAAATATGAAGACTTTTTTTCTTCCCCCTTAGACATGAGTGTATTTCAAATACCTTTCCCACCCCATTTTAAAGTACCAAAATTTGAAAAGTATAGAGGAAGAGGTGATCCCCAAGATCATGTATAAGATTTATATGTGGCTTGTTATGAAGTAACATATGAAGATGCCTATTTATTAAGACATTTTCCAAAAATCCTTACTACACTAGCTTTAGAATGGTTTATGCACCTACCTAAGGGGTCTATATCTAGCTTTAGTAAATTCATTAAAAAAAATATCAAACTTTTTTCATTCAATATTGAACATGATATCTCCATCATAGACCTCTATAATACAAAATAAATAAGTGGAGAAAGCTTGGCATACTTCTTGCAAAGATGGAGAATATTAACAAGCTATTTATGATGCACATTACTTGAAAAATATTTAGCCAAAATATTTGTGGATAACCTTAATGTTGAGCTCAAATATCAGTTAAAACTTCAATGTGTTAAAACATTCAATGAGATAATTGAGAAAGGTATGCAAATTTAAAAAGAACTTATTGAAAAAGGGATGAGTAAATTATACTCTTGAAATGAGAAAAATCATAACCAAAATGACTCCTTTTTAGGGAAATTAAAAATCTTCAACAAAAAAATAATGTTGTGGGAGATAGGGTGATTGATTCCAAAAAGTAGAATATTCAAATAGTAGAAAAGAAGAACCCCATTAAACAATCAAATATCTCCTCCATTCAAGTTCCATGAGGCAATCCAAAGCCTCAGATTAGAAAATGAGCACTCACTAACTTGGGAGTACCCACTAAAATGGTCCTTGATCAATTAATTATTGTTAACATGATTACCCTTATTGAAATTAAACCTATGGATAATTGATAACCTAAACCAGATTGGTACCATGAAGATGAATTTTTACAATACCATAGGGTCAAAGGTCATGATACAAAAATATGCATTTAGTTAAAGCACTACATCTAGGACTTAATTGAAAGATATGACATTTAAATAGAAGGGGATAATCTTCCAAATCAATCTACAAATGGTAAATTAGGAATTTACAAGGACTCTTTACCCAAACATGATCAAAGAAATAGGAAGACACTAAGAGACTAGGGTCACGACTCTTCTTCCAACCATACTAATTACCATGCCATGCCATTCCACTATGTCAACACCATTCAAATCCAAATCTCCCAAGATCCCAGTCCATCATCACCCACCATTTTAAAAATCAACTAGGCCACTGTTGATTGTGTGGTTACCACTAGATGTAGCAAAATTGTAGTGCCTAAGGTACCACCCAAGGACCCAACTACTTCTATTAATCAAAAGGGAAATATTTCTAAGAAAGTATCAAATTATTTTGATAAGTCTTATGATATTATTTAGTAGCTTGAGAAGATTCCATCTCAAATATCATTAATGTAACTTCTCAAAACATCCTCTTTACATTAGGAGATACTTAACCAAGTTTTGAATGATCTTAAGGTCCTTAGTGATCTAGACACTAATCATTTTTAGGCATTAGTGGGAAATTTATTCCCTTCTCAATAGATTACCTTTTGTGCCCAAGACATGCCTCTGATTGGCCCCCACCATAATTAACTATGCAATCTAGACTTCTTAAAGAAATTGGGATATTTAAAATAATATTTGTATGAACTCATAGATCAACATTAAAAGTATGTAATCTAGACTTCTTAAAGAAATTGGGGTATTTAAAATAATATTTATGGCCTACCTTAATTATGATAAAGGCATATGATGATAATGAATGGCTATTTTTAGGAACTATCTATCTTCCCATTACCATGGGGCCCATAGTAAACTAAACTCTTCTTCATGTTATGGATGTTGATTTACCTTATAACATGTTGCTAGGTCAACCTTGGATCTACGCGATGTGAGTTATCAAATCTACCCTACATTAGTTTCTAAAATTCACCCACTTTGGTATGGAAGTCACCGTTCTTAGATAAATTGATCACTTTTGTAGCTATCAAATAGATCAATCCTCATCATCTTATCACTATCCTAGCATAAAAAATTCCATTTTAAGTCCAATAACTGCCAAGTATATATCCCCTGATCATCTTGTACTAGCATAAAATCCACTACCTAAGGTTACTCACTTGAAAATCACATCTATGATTTTTGGAGTGTATGAATATAAAACCTTTTAGGTAGGAGACTTGCCACTCTCCCCATGTAGTTATGGGTCCCTGGCCATGTGGAAGGACAACCCTATCAAGTATAAATTTGGACCAACAATCTTCCATAGTGAAGTTATATTATTAGAATAGTATATTGATGACTTAGATGACTCATGGCTTATTCCAAAATAAGAGGCCCTAACATATCCAAGAAGGTGAAATCCATATATCTATAAAATGTTAAAAAAACTAATTATCAACGAAAAGGACTTAGGAGACAATAAAAAGGTAGGCTGGAACCCATATCAGTTTAAGAGCATCCATAATATCTTGAATTAGGATACAAACTAATTTATGATGACTTAAACAATATAATTATGGATTGTACTTTGATCCCTAAGCAATCTCTCTCTGATGATGAAGTAGAAATAGCTTTAGTTTATAGATTCTTCAAAGTGATTTTTACCACCAACCTTTTTACTAACACCACTATTTACATCATCAACATCTCCCTCCAATACCCTTCATTCATAAAATGGGATCAAAACTAGGATCCATTTTTTGATATATTTAAAAATGATGAAGCAATCTTGGAATTCTTGGGAGCTCAAGATTTTATGCCTTCTAGAGACCATGAGAAAAGTTTTTAATAAATATTTGTTAGTCTACATATTGTAGGTAATAATAAATCCCCCATAAACAAAGTGATGACGATCAATCTAAAGAAGAAGAGCCTCCTCAAAATCTGGAAGATCTATAGCATGCCTCACTAAAATTAGAATAATATATGGAAATTGATATAAAACTCCCAAATTGTTTTACTTTGGATGTTCTAAAAATATTTTTGCCTCCTTATCTATAAGATCATTAACCCTCTCTTTTTGAGGAAGTGATAAAAGTTTATATTGGGAATGAAGAAAGTCCTAAATGGTCAAACTAAGGGTATTTATAACACCTAAGGAGTATAAGGTTATAATTGAGTTTCTTAAATAATTTATCAACATATTTATATGGAGTTATGCTGACATGCCTAGATTGGATGCCTCTAGTAGTACACCACTTGGTTGTGTATCCTAACACAAAACCAATCAAATAGAAATTAAAAAAATGTAGCCTAAAGTGGCCTTGTTAGTCAAGAAAGAGTTATAAAAGTTATTAAAAGTTAGGTTCATTTGACCCATTGACTATTCTGATTGGATTTTTAATATTGTGCCTATCACTAATACTTAAGGAGGAATTTATTTTTGCACAAATTTCTAAGACATTAATAAGGCATGTCCCAAGGATGACTTCCCCCTTATAAATGTTGGCATGATCATGCAATCAGTAGTAGGTTATGAAATTTTATCTCTCATAGATAGTTTTTTGGGTTACAATAAAATTAAAATCATACATAAGGATCAACATAAAACAACTTTCATCATTCCATGGGGGACATTTTGCTATAAATTCATTCCCTTTAACCTTAAAAATGCTAGTGCAACTTATCAATGGGACATGATAGTTATATTTCATGACATGATGCATGATATAGTCAATGTTTACATGGATGATATCTTAGGGAATTCATGACTCAGGACAAAACATCATTTGGTCATAAGGAGGATCTTTGATTAGTTTTGTGAATACAAAGTTAGATTAAATCCCAAGAAGTGCATATTTGACATTACCTCAGGGAAGTTATTGGGATTTATAATTTCTAGGAGGGGTATACAAGTGGACCCAACCAAAGTAAAACTAATTTATAAATTCCTCCTCCTTACAATATAAAATATATTATAAGTCTTCATGGAAAGCTATAAACCATCAAGTGATTTATCTTTCAACATTTGAACAAATTCTACCACTTTACTCATCTCTTAAAGAAGGGGACCACTTTTAATTTAAATTATGAATGTTGTAGGGTTTCAATAATCTTAAAGAGTATTTATAAAACTCACCTATGTTTTCACCTCTTGTCTTGGGAAGGTCCTTGCTCTTGTATATTTCATTAACTCTTTATACAATAGGTGCCCTCTTGGCACAACATAATGATCAGGGCAAGGAACAAGCAATATATTATCTCAGTCTCATTCTAATTTATTATGAGCTTAATTTTACCCCAATTGAGAATGCATACTTATCCATGGTCCTTACCTCTTATAAACTTAAACATTATATGGTTAATAATCAATTGTAGCTCATTACCAAGGTTGATCCTCTTAAATATATACTATCAAAATCAGCGCTTACATAATGAATGGCCAAGTGGATCATATTACTCAATGAATTTTATTAATTAAAAGGACATTTAATTAAGAGTCATAAAATATCAACTCATTGAAGCACCTCTTGAAATGAATGAGCCTCTTATCACAACCTTCCTGGATGAGTCTATAATGAATGCTTCAATATCTAGTGGCTAGAAGTTATATTTTGATGTCTCATTTACTATGCATGGATTAGGGGTAGGAATCCTCCTTGTCACCCCAAAAAGTGACCTTATTCCCAAATATTTTTTCCTTACCTATCCATGTACCAACAATGTCTTGTAATATGAGGCCTTAATAGTGAACCTTCAACTAGCCATCTAATGGAATATCCAACATCTACAAGAATTTAATGATTCATAACTCATAATTAAGCATATTAATGATGAGTTACAAACTAAGGATGAGAAACTACTCCCTTATAAGTAATTGGTATATTAATTGCAGCATAATTTTCAAACTATCACATTTGCACAAGTACCAAGAGGGAGTAATAACATAGATGACTCCATGACCACTATTGGCTCTCTTATTTATCTCCCTGAAGACATTTTATAAGGGAATTTTATAATATAACATCTAATTCTCCTAGCTCATCAATCCATTGCTCCTTTACAAATTTTCATAATCACTAATCCTAGTCTTCCTTAGTACCACTATATCTATAAGTACCTCTATGATAAAATATTACCACATAACCATAATTATCACTAATGAAAAGCCTTCATAAGCCACACTTCCCATTACATAATCCTTGGTATCATGCTCTATTATAGAGACAATGATGGGAATTTGTTAATATTCCTAACCTCAAAGGAGGCCTCTCTCATGATCAATTAGGTCCATGATGGTATTTTTGGTGATCACATCAGTGGGATGACCTTGGACAAAAAATTGCTCTAGACTAGATATTATTAGCCTGCCATAGAATAAGACTCCTACCAATACATGAAGAAGTGTGTATCTTGTCAAAATAATGGTAGTCTCATTCATGAATGAACACATGAGTTACATACCATCATAATCCTATGGCCATTTTTTATATGGAGCCTTGATTTGATTGGCAAGATAAATCCTATATATTTTGATGGTCACAAGTTTATCATCAAAACAATGAAGTATTTTACTAAATGGGTAGATAAATTCCACTTACCTATAATATAGGCCTCCATATTTCTAAATTTATTCTCAATTAAATCATTTTCTATTTTAGCATCGCTTCCAACATCATCTCAAATAACAACAAATCTTTTAAAAATTAAGAAGTCAAGGACTTGTGTTAAAAGTATCACATCAAGTAACATTTATATTCTCCTTATTACCCCTAAGGGAATGGAAAATATGAAGCAACAAATAAGACCCTTATCAAAATTATTAAGAAAACAATCAATCAAGTAGGTCAAAATTAGCACCTACAATTATATCAAAACTTTGGTCTTGTCGCACAAGTGTCTGAACACCTACTAGAGACACTTTGTATTCCTTGGTATATGGGATAGAATAAATCTTGATTATGGAAGTAGAGCTCCCCTCCTTACACATATAATTAAGGGGAATTATCACTAACCATAATTATAGAGAAGAATGGCTATAGGAAATTGATCTTCTAGATGAGAAATGTCAAACGGCCCTTGATCATCTATGGGCATATCAAAATAGACTAAAAGGATAATATCCTAATAAGATCTAGTCCAAATAATTTGAGGTTAGTGATATAGTCTTGAAAGAGAATAAAAAATACTAATGCTGATAATGACAAAAATGGAAAATTTTAAGCCAATTGGCTTGGGCCATACATTATAATTGCCATGTTTAAATCTAGAGCCTATCAATTAGCTACATTAAATGGTGAGGATTTTGATGATCCCATAGATATAATGCATCTAAAATTATTCTATAGTTGATAGGTTCAATTTTCCTCCATCTATGAGTCCCCACTTTTAGGGGCATAACCTTTTTCAATCCATCACACTATCACCATCACATCTCCTCAACAATTTAATAAAATAAAATAAATTCCAATGGTTAAACCAGTCTTCTAGCACCTTGGGTAAGTACCATGATTAAAACTAGGTTTTATAATCATGGTAAAATAATCCATTCTTGACCTTGGTCTTAACAATTGGCATCTATCATAGGTTATTATGCAAAAACTAGGAGACAAAATGTTTAGCACAAGGAAGAATTTAGTATTTGTTGAGTAACAAGAATGTTTTTTAGGGAAGTCCCCTGGAGTCTCTTATACATGACTATCATTTATATGTCCCAAAAACCCTATCAAATATTTATTACCATCCTTATATACTCACCCCATCATATCCTCTTTGACAAGCATGTCTCCTTTTAGCCTCAAGACACATCCCACCTCCATTTATCCCTTGTTGTCTAACACCATGGTTCATACCTTCCCACTAGCATTGTCATTATGGAAGGGACAAAACATAGTCTGCTCTATTTTGGGGATTAGAATTCATTATGATATTGAATATAAATAAATAATTTTAAACCCCATTTATGATTAATTTTGGACTAGGTGGGAATATTATTCTGAAAAAATAGCTTGGGCACTATATGCCCCATGTACATAGTCTCGCATCATCATTAGGCTCATTGTCTCTAATAATCTTATCATCACCACATTGTCCCTTGTATATTCTTATTATTATCCTCATTTATAATCCCTATTATTTTATAATTTTCTTGTGTGGCCATGTGTTTATTTTTGAGTCTATGTGTGGTTGTTTGGTTAATTAAGTACATATTAAATTATCTTTATTATTTAATAAGTTTTGTTGGCATTGTGTATATTTTATCTTGTTAAATTTTGGGGAACAAAGATGACATTAATGACTCCTAACACTTATTTGGGTTAGGCCAATTTGAAATGGAGTTCTCTTTTGTATTGAATACTTAAAGTGCATGTGACTTGTTCATGTTCTATGGAACATATTTACTTGCCAGTGAAATATTAAAATGGATTGCAAAAATTTTAATGGCTTCCAAAATCACCACTATCCCATACACCCCCTAATCTTATCACTTATCCTATCCTAACTATTCCCATCCCATCTAACCAATCACTATCCAATCTAAAACCTAATTATATCACATCCCATTATTATCATACCTCTATGGTGTAGGAGGATTCTTACCCAAACCCACATTGTGAGACAATGAATTACAAAATGGGATTAATATTTTTATTAACACATTAATTTTTATTCCAACATATATTTCATTATCATTATTACATCACATCATTATAAACATATAAGTAAATGCATGTTATATTACATATCATAATATAATAAAAATATCTAAAAACATGATATTATGATCATCTCCCATCTATCTAAGTCATGTACTCCCTATTACATAGTCATCTCTAAGTGATGATATTATGATCATTGACAACCATGACATAGTCATCTCTACTCCCTATGTATGTATCATTTCTATGGTCATCATCATCATTATATTGCTCATGGCTCATTATGAATTAATATTATTCATATTATATCTCATATTTGGCATCCCATACCCTTGTCTATACATTTCATCTCACCCATCATTTTGAGTGGCCATCTATCTCATTCTTCCCCACATGTCCCCTCAAGGGGGAACAATATCCCCTAATATAATATACTAACATTAATTCATGACAGGGATTTTATTTTAAATACCATTAAGCCTTCCATTTCACTCCACTCTCAATTCCCTTTCAAAGAGGGGCAAAATGTATGCACTAAAATCTGCTCACTCCACTAATTACACCAATTCTACTAATTTAAACTTATAACTATATTTCCTAGATAACTTAACTAATGTCCCATTATCCCACATATTAAAAACCTTACCCCATCCCATAACCAATTAATTCCTTCATTAATCCCCTAACAAGACCTATTTACCCATTAACCTACTCCTTAAACAACTTACCAGTTTAAAAATACAAAATATTCTACCTACCCATCTACCACCCTATTCCTAGTTATCCCTAACCCCTAAACCCTAAAAAAATATTTATATAATTGGAGTAATATATAAATCCCCTCCATTTTATCCCCTTTTTTCTAGAATTTTATATTGTAGATATTTCCATGTAATTAAAAATTCCATGGAAAATCCCTAGACATTGATTTCAATGACTCAAAATTAAATTTGAGCCATTGATTTCTCCTTCCATTCCTATATAAAAAAAATCATTCCCTCCATGAAAATAACTTGGAAAAATATCAACTTTTTGCCATTATCTTTCATCCATATAGCCTTCTTGCATCCACTAAAAGCCACTATAAATCTCAAATCATCCATTAGAAGCCATTATCCATTGTGTAATCCTAGAGAGGAGATATAAAGAGGTAAAGTGATGGTAAGATCATTCCATCCATTATTATTATCTCTTTATCCTCTCTTATTAATGTGTTTAGATATAGGTTCTTATTGATAAAAATAGTAATAATAATGAATCTAAAATTTAGGATACATTTTCATGAACTCACACCTACAATCCTGCAACCAATATCTATAGTGTTATAGCAAGAGTATGTGACCTCCAATACATCCTATCACCAAGTATTGACAAGTGAAATATCTGATAAATGTCAACTAATGTCACTATCATCTCACTAGTGACAAATTAGAATGTGTTGGTCTTAGAATACCAACACTCTACCAATGTTATGATAAGGGCCCAATCAATCTATATAATTGGCATCATCACCACATCATGCATCCTAATCAGATATAACACTCCATACTCTGACTTTATTAACAAATAAATCTCATGCAGTCCTAGTAAATGTTATGATCAAGATTCCATCACTCCTAAATCCTCTTTCACTAGTCACCATAAACCTATCCCTATATATATCATAAATCACCTTTCACATATATCATAAATCACCTAAATTACCCTTATCCCCCTCAAAATGAGTCCATCCTATTTTCATTTACAATACCTCACCCTAACCTATCCCAACACATCCCTAATCTTATTTGTATCCTATACACCCCCAAAACTCACCTATACCAACTTCTTACTCCTTGCCCCAATTACCCTTACCCCATAATTACCCTTAACTATCCATCCATCCTACTTCATTGCTCCCTCTTCCCAATCACACTAATACCTACATTACCCTCATCACCCCTTCTCATTCATATTAATATCCTAATCTACTAACTACATCCAATAATATCTTATTTATCTCTAAACATTCCCTAACCCATCCCTTGTTTCAAGTTTTCATCAATTTCATGTGTCTATCTATTATCATTGATGTCAAAGGAAGTATGAGATCTTGAGAGTTCAAGAAGGCATGCATAGTGAAGTCTGATAAATTGAATGAACTGTGACTTATGAGTGGTATGTGTATTTATTTAAAGCATAGTATGACATTAAAGTACATCTATAATAATAATAAATTATCAATAACATAGTGGTATGGTTTTTTGTTTAGTTCTTTGAGCATGAACATAGCTTGTAGAGGCATAGTGACGTTAATACAGAGATGTATGAGCATGAAGATGAGTAATCAATGGTAGAGAATTTGAGAATATGTTTTGCACATGTGAGTGAGGTGGAAATTACATATATAGTGATATTAAGATCAGGTATTGAGAGCATCTATATTGATGATGGGGTCAAACTCTAGACCTAAAGTGACTTACAGCTAAAGGCCTAGTGTGTCAAAACACCTAGTGAGGCTAAATGGAGGATTAGAATCAGATTCCAAGGTAAGAATGATTGTGTGATCATGGTATTAATGTATATAGATATTTATTACTTTTTGAGAGAAATAAAATAGGTTCCCAAGTGTGTTTAAGGGTAAACATAAAACTAGTAGTTCAAGGCCTAACATGCATAAAGACCTAGTGTGACCTAATGAAGGGGTCAAGGTGAGTTTTCAAGGTGTTTAAGCACATTTTATCATGGATAAATTTATTAAATGTATTTTAAATCATGTTTATGAATTTTTATGTTTTTTATTGAATGAGAAGACAAAAAATCATGCTTTGATGTCTCATATGCATGTAAAATGAAGAGATGAGAGTTCAAGAAGGAAGTTTAGATGCTTGTTAGCATTTATAAACCTTTAATGGTGTATTTAATTTTTTTAATATATTTTTAATGTTCCTAATAATTATTTCCAATCATTAATTTTTCATTTGAGGGACAAATATGTATGAATAATTGTTAAGGAGGTTAACTGGTCTAAAACCCTCACAAAACCCTCATATTGACCTCATGGTAAATATATTGATATAAAGTTACAAGAATGGTTATTTGAAGATATTTTTATGATTTTATTTTTTATATGACTCCTTTAGTCATCTATATGTGGTAGTGATGTGTCAGGATAATGAGCAGAACCTATAGGAAAATAATTGTTTTTTAAGAATTTGATGGTACAAATATGGTTGACCAAGTCTATGTATAAAAATAAATGGAGGTTAAAGGTAAATAATTTTTATTTATTTAAATTATGATATTTTTCTAAATTTAAAAAAAAATTGTCAAACTTTTTTTCCAATCAAGTTGACCAATTGTCAGACTAACAAAGAGTGAAAATAGTGAGAAAAATCTAGGTAGAGTGAGAAAGTGTTTAGGAGCTGGATTCAAATTATTAGGGATGAATAAAATTTATTGATGTCATTTATAAATAATTATACCTATTTTTAATTTTTATTATATTATTTTAAATTAATTTTATATGGTGAAAACAATGCTCTCAAGATGGCTTATCTGAGTGGAGATGAACAGTGAAAGAGTAAGTTTCAAAGAGCGATCTATATGTTATAGATTTGATATTTTACCTCTATAAATTTGTGTTTTAATTTGATATAAATGTTTTTAATTATCATCCAAATAAATTTTGATTTCATTAAAGTGTACATACATGTGTTAAAATTCATGATCATCATGACTGTGTCTTAAGCCAAAATGATAATTCTAGGTCTATCACATAAGTGAAGGGTTTGAAACTCGATGACAAGATTCATTACATATAATGAACATATTTATGTTTTTATTATAAATAATTTACCTATTAATTATTTATTTAATGTTGATAAATATTTTAATTGGTTGACATATGAAAGCCAAATTGGCTTGTATGTTTGTGTTAAGATAGTGAGAGGGTGGCCTGAGAGATCAGTCTATAAGACCAATGATTGTCTATAAATTTTGATATATATAAATTTTTAAGTTATATATAAGTCTCATATAAATAATTCATGTTCATTATATGTCATTAAAGTGATATTAAAAGTGATAAACAAGAACTTTTACATGACTATGTTTTTGAAGGCTACAGGCAGTTTGAGTAGTCACTTTGTAGAGGTAAATTTAAGGTTTTTTAGAAATATTTGAAGATTCCAATGAGTTTTAAAATTTTAATTAGTTTAAAATTTTTATTATAATTCTATTATAATATTTTTTTATCCCTATTCATTTTTGGAGAGTCAATATTTCTTGGTTGTACTTTGATTGTGTTTGACCATTCTGAGTGGTCATGTTGTAAGAGTTGGTTTGAGGCCCTTTGGCCTATGAGGTGATGTTTAATGGACAAGGAGATGTTTTTTAAGTAAATAATTATCTATTAATTTTTTTTAGTGTTTTTTTTATAAAATTTACTATATGCTTTAGTTCTATGAGATAGAATTTTAGGAATTGATAAGGCCTAATGGTGAGTAGGGATAATAACTTGATTCAAGTGATGATTTGAATGTAAACATTATATGGAACTATATGGAATATATCATGATTTTATTTGAGGTTAATTATAAATTTTTAAATAATTTCTAAAGGCCAAATATGTTCAAATGGGTCATATTGGTAACATGTTCTTAAGATAGACCTAATTGCATTAGGTCTCTTTTAGGCCTAATGGGGTTTTGGCCCTTAAGGGTATCAAAGACCCATGGAGGTATTTTTTATTTTGTTTAATATGTTTTTTGACCTATTAAAATTATAATTTAATTTTTTAAATGATCTTGTCTGATCAATATGGGTGAGATCAAGAGTTGTGTATAAAATCAGGGCTTAATTATCCTATTTAAGAGAATTAGATATATGAGAAGATAAGAGAAGATAATAGATTTTTAAGGAGAATAATTAGGTAATTTATGATCATAATATGAAAATAACATTATTATTATCTAAAAATATTTCTAAAAGTGTATTATAAGGTCAATAGACCTAATGAGCCTAGAAGATGCATGTTGAGTGAGTGAGCTTAGAAGGTCATTTGAGTGGGGTAGAAGGTTGAAGTGAGTTTAATGAGGTGAGGTAAAATAAATATCTTCACCATATGATTTTTATAGGTTTATTAAAAATATTGGAATGAAAATAGTGAAGAAAGAGATCTGAAGAAGAAGTCACCATCAATTTTTTGAGCAACAAGTTGTTGTGAAGGTGATCAAGCTTATCTTGGCTAGGTTGGTGGTTAGTCAAGAGGGATTTAGAGTTACCTTGTATTTTTTATATTTAATAATTTTCCTTGAATTTTTTTGGTTAGTTCCAAATAACTTAGGGGGTTTTATCCTCCTTGTAATTTGGTTCTTGCTAAATACTAGTTGAGTGGGTGCTTGACTAAGTAGGGGTTAGAGCTCCTTGTGGGGTTGGTACCTCATTAAATTTTATTTAATTAATTATATTATAGTATTAAAATTTGTATTAAAATGGTTTTTATACACCATGAGGGTTTACCACATATATATGTTGCTACTATGTTGATATCGTACGTCTTGTCTATGTGATTGCTTCTTTATGCATTATTTGTTTACTAGATTGGTTTGAAAGGTTAATGAATGAAGTAAGGATTTGATTCATATGTTTTCAATAAATAAAAAAGGATGATATTTTTTAAATTTTTCAATGATGTCATGTTTCTATTCACTATCATTTATGTCAAATGAAGTATGAGATCTTGAGTGTTAAAGAAGGTATGCATAGTAAAGTATGATAAAGTGAATGAGCTAAGACTTCTGAGTGGTATGTGGAGTGTTTACCATCAATAAAAAAGGTGTAAATTATTTCAATTTTTCATTTATTTCATGTGTCTATTCATTGTCATTGATGTCAAAGGAAGTATGATATCTTGAGTGTTCAAGAAGGCATGCATAGTGAAGTATGATAAATTGAATAAGTTGAGACTTGTGAGTGGTATACGAAATTAGTTGAAGCATAGTATGACATGAAATTACATATAAATTATAAATAAATTCTCAATAACATATTAGGTTGCATTGATGTTCTATTTCCTTGAGCATGAATATAGCTTGTATAGGCATAGTGATGTTGATATAGAGATGTATGAGCTTGAAGATGAGTAATAAGTGGTAGAGCATTTGAGAAGATGTTGTCAACATGTGAGTGAGGTGTAAAGTACATATATATTTATATTAAAATCAGGTTTTGAGAGCATCTACAGTGGTGAGAAGGTCATACTCCAGACCTAAAGTGACTTATAGCTGAAGGATTAGTGTGCCAAGACACCTCGAAAGGCCAAAGGAGGATGAGGATCATATTACAAGGTAAGAGTGCTTGTTTGAGAATTTAATGAAGGTATATAACATTTTTATGACTTATTGAGATCAATATGATAGCTTTCTAAGTGTGTTCAAGGGTCAACATGCAACTAGTAATTTAAGGCCTAGCATGCATAAAGACCTAATGTGGAATAATGAGGGGTCAAGGTGAGTTTTGAAGGTTTTAAATCACATGTGATCATGGATAAAGTTTTTACATGTTGTTTAAAGTATTTTTATGAATTTTTAGGTCATGGATTGAAGGACAAGACAATAAATCATGTGTTTAGGTCTCTTGTGCATGTAAAATGAATAGACGATAGCTTGAGAAGGAAGTTTAGATGCTCATTTGTATGGTGTCCTAATAATTTTTTATATATTTTTAAGTTTCATAATAAGTATTTATAAGAATTATTTTGTCATTTGAGGGACAAATCAGAATAATTGTTAAGGATATTAACTAGTCTAAAACCCTCACCAAACCCTCATATTAATACGATGGTAAAGATATTGATGTAAAGTTTATATAATGGTTTTTTAAAACTATTTTTATTATTCTATGCTGTATATTATTCCTTAAATCATCTTTATGTGCTTGTGGTGTGTCAAGACAGTGAACATAACCTACAAGAAATTACTTATTTTTGAAGAATTTGATGTTATAGGCAGGTTTGACCAAGTCAGTGCATTAAAATAAATGTTGGTTGAAGGTAAATAATTTTTATTTATTTAAATTATTATATTTGATAAATTTATATCCTCTATGTCAACCATTTTTGGTTAATCAATTTGACCTATCGCTAGATTGGCAAAGAGTGAAAATAGTGAGAAAATGCTAGGTAGAGTGAGAAAGTGTTTAGTGAATGGTTTTATATGACTAGGGATGAATAAAATTGATTTAGGTAACTTATAAATACATATACCTATTTTAAATTTTTATTATATTCTCTATAATTCATTGTATATGGTGAAAATAGTGCTCTCAAGATGGCTTGTCTGAGTGGAGATGACCAGTGAAAGAGTATGTTTCAAAGAATGATCTGTATGTTCCAGATTTGATATTTGACCTCTATAAATTTGTGTTTTAATTTGATATAAATATTTCTAAGGATCATAAAATTACCTTTTAATTTCAATAAAGTGGCCCTATAGCTATGAGAAGTCATGATCATCATGACTGTGTCTTAAGCCATAATGATAGTTTCAGGTCTATCAAGTGAAGTAAAGGGTTTAAGACTCTATGAAAAGATTTATTACATATAATTAAAATATTTACGTTTTTTCAACCTTTTTTATATATTAATTATTTATTTAAAGTGGATATATAGGTTAAGTGGTTGAGATATGAAAGCCAAATTGGCTTGTATGGCTGTGTTAAGACAATGAGAGAGTGGCTTGAGAGATTGGTCTATAAGACCAATTATTGCCTCTAAATTTATATATATATATATATATATATATATATATATATATATATATATATAAATTATTTATTTACTTATAATACTCAAATAAATTATTAATGTTAATTATATTTCATAAAATTTATCTTATGAGTGATAAACAAGAACTTCTACATGACTATATTTTTGAAGGCTACAGGCAATTTGAGTAGTCACTTTGTAAAGGTGAGTTTAGGGTGTTATGCCAATATTTGAAGAATAAAATTAGTTTTAAGTTGTTAAGGAGGTAAAAAAATTACATTATAATTATTTTATAATATTTTTTTTCTTATTTAAGTTTGGATATTCAAGAATTCTTGACTATACTTTGATTGTGTTTGACTGTTCTAAGTGGTCCTATTACAAGAGTTAGTTTGAGGCCCTTTTGAATTTTATATGATGTATAAAATACATGGATATGTTTTTTATGTAATTATTTATATATAAATTTGTTTTTTTTATGTTTTTTTAATAAAATTTTACATATGCTTTAGTTCTTTGAGATAACTTTCAGGTAGTGATAAGGCCTAATGGCAAGTAAGCCTAATATCTTGGTTAAAGTGGTGATTTGAACATACAAGTTGTATTCACATATATATAATATATAATTTTTATATTTTATCTTAATTATAAAATTTTAAATCATTTTTGAATGCCAAATATGGTCTAATGGGTCAGACTGGTAATGTGTGCTTAAGACATACCTAATTGCATTAGGTCTCCTTTAGGCCTAATGGGGGTTTTAGCACTTAAGTGTCATGACCAACCTATGGAATGATTGTTTATTATGTGTAATTTTTTTTGTACATATTTAAAGTATAATTTGAGTGTATAAAGGATCTTGTATAACTAATATGGGTGAGATCAAGAGTTGTGTATAAAAGTAAGGCCTAATTAGCCTATTTGAGTGAGTTAGAGATATGAGAAGATAAGTGAAGATAATAGATTTTTAATGAGAATAATTAATTAATTTAGGATAATTATATGAATATATAAACCATGATTACTATATAATTTTTTTTGTGTAGGTAGATGATAAGGTCAATGGACCTAATGAGCCTAGAAGTGGCATGTTGAGTGAGTGAGCTTAGAAGGCTATTTGAGAGGGGCAGAAGGTTAAAGTGAGATGAATGAGGTGAGATACCATTATTAAATTCATAATATGATTTTTATATGTGTATTAAAAATAGTGGAATTTAGATATATAAGAGAGAGAGAGAGAGAGAGAGAGAGAGAGAGAGAGAGAGAGAGAGAGAGAGAGAGAGAGAGAGAGAGAGAGAGAGAGAGAGAGAGAGAGAATTCATCATTAGTTGTTTGAGCAACAAGTTATTGTAAAGGTGATCAAGCTTGTCTTGGATAGATTGGTACTTAGTAAAGAGGGAGTTGGAGATGAATTATATGTTGGAGATTTAAAAATTTTCCTTGAAGTGTTTTTTTGTTCTAATTTACTTAGGGTTTTTTATCCTCCTTGTAATTTGGTGCTTTCTAAAGACTAGTTGAGTGGGTGCTTGACTAGGTAGGGGTTAGATCTCCTTATGGGGTTGGTGCCTCACTAAATGTTTTTTAATTACTTATATTATATTATTAAAATTTGCGTGATACTTTTTTATCCCCCATTATGGTTTCTCACATAGATATTATGTTCATATGTTGATATCTTTCTTCTTGTCTATGTGATTGCTTCTCTATTCATTGTTTGTTTACTAGATTGGTTTGAAAGGTTAATGATTGAAGTATATATTTGAATGAAATGTTTTAACACTTATTCATCCCCCCACCACTCTCAGTGGTTGTGACTCCAACATCCCTAACAATTATCTAATACCATCACCTATCCTAAATAATTATCCTCACCATCTAACCACATCCTATGTAATCATTATAACTATCTAATACCATACCCTATCCAAACTATCTATCATCACCATCTAACCACATCTTAACTAATCATTATAAATATATAATACCATATACTATCCTAAATAACCATTATAACTATATAATCCCACCCCCTATCCTATCTAACCATCTGACATATCTATCCAAACCTCATACTTATCTAACTAATCCACACTTAGAAATTTTTTATAGCCTTAACAAAACTATAACTTGTAGGCTTTCCCTAACTTGCATCTTTGGCAAAACAATGATTCCTAAATACATGATATTGAAAAATCATGTGTCTAGGCTTATGGTATTTTAATATCACAGCTCTAGACTCATATTATTATAATACCGTGAGTCCCCTACAACACCATAGTTCATGATGATAATGTCATGATTGAGGGAATTGTCATTGGTTGTGTTATTATCCTATAAAATTAAATGACATTATTTTCTACAAAAATTCCAAAAATTCAAAAAAAAGTTGAAAAAAAATCACAAAGTTTAGGGTCAAGTACTCATCAAGGGTCCTGGCACCCTCTAGAACTCCCACAATTATTCATCATGATGGAAAGCTTAGGGAAGCTTGGTCCATGTTTTTAGCTCAGAGCTTAATTTTAAAAAAAGATAAAGAGCACAAATGACCCTATTTTTACTCTTTTATCCTATTTGACCCCCCATACCCTCCTAATAGTCTTTTACTAACAAATCCTACATATAATCCCATCAAATTGACCAATTATCCAAATTAGTGATCTCTCTCATCATCTAGAGCATGTATTTCCCATCTGCTCATTATCCACTCTTGATCCTTAATCCTAAAGACATCAGCCTAAGGATTTTTAGGACTATGTAGGCATCACCTAGTCTCACATTTGCACCCAAGGATAACTTGGCCATTATTCATCCCTCATCACCATCCATTCCCTAGACTCATCACTCGATAACAACATGATTTTTTTAGGTTATGAAACATACCTAAAGTAGCTCATTATCATAAATCAATAATATTTTATCTCCCATATTATTTTTTAAGCCTTATCTAGCATGTATTCTTTCTACAAGAATTATCGTAAGCTTGAACCATCTCCTCCCAATCAATTTTGACTTATCAATAAAATCACTTTCTAGACATTGGTCATTTATTTAGAACCCATCACAATAGAGTTACTTAATCCCTTTGTTTTGGACCTTGGGGAATCTCAAAAATAACACTCTCTTGATCACTTGGGCATCCCAACCCCCTTTTATCCTCTTGGTCCTATGCCACCCCTGGGAATTCTATTTTAGTGACCATCCAAGTTGGTTCTCCCTAAAAGCTCCCTTAATGAGGCATCATATCCTACCCTTACTAACCTATGACACCATCTAACATTACTTCCACATGATTATGACTCTTATTTTAGAGACCATTAATTATTCCACTTCACTCCACTCAAAATTCCCTTTCAAAGAGGGAAAAAATGTATGCATTAAAATCTTCTCACCCCACTAATTATGCCAATTTTCACTAATTTAACCTATAACTAGATTTCCTAGAAAATTTTCCGTTGTCCCACATCCCATTTCTTATATCCTACAATCATGACACCATCTCATAACCAATTAATCCCCTTATTAATCCCCTAATAAGACCTATTTACCCATTAACCTACTCCCTTAGCCACTTGCCAATTTAAAAATATAAAATATTCTACCTACCCATCTACCACCCTATTCCTAGTTATTCCTAAACCCCTAAAATCTAATAGGATATTTCTAAAATTTAAGGATTTTATAAATATCCTCTTTTTTATTCCCTTATCCTCGAGAATTTTATATTCTATAGATCTCCATAGAATTAAAAATTCCATGGAAAATCTCTAGCATTGATCTCAATGGATCAAAATTAAATTTGAGTCATTGATTTCTCCCTCCATGAAACCAACATGAAATATTGAAGCCTACTTGTTATCTCACATCCATAACCAACCTTATTGTATCCATTAAAAACCACTATCAATCCCACATCATCCATTGGAAGCCATTATCCATTATCACGTAATCAATCCAACAATCATCAATTTGACATCAATGATCAGTTTGACAATCTTGGAGAGGATCCATAAAGAGGCAAAATGATGGTAAGATCATTCTTAACATTCTTATAATCTCTTTTATCCCCTCCTATTGATGTGTTTATATTTTAGGTTTTTTATTTATAAATATAGTAATAGGGTTTATATCTAAAATTTAGGCTACATATTGCATTAGGAGTCACCATTGGTATTTACTTGAATGCTTCTAAAATTTGATAGTAAGAAGAACACACCAACAATCCTTCCACTTTTTTGTACCTTGGTCCCACAAAGCATGCCAAAAATTTTATGACCAATTTTTTCACCATAGGAGAAGTTTTTCATGACTCTCCAAATTTGGATAATATGGGATTACCTCTAAGCCTATGGGTTACCTATAGAAGAGGTAAACGTATAAGTTAAAGGGCTAGCTCCATTTATTTATCTTTTAGGCTCACACACTACACTAGACCAATCACTATTGTGGGTGAAAAAGGAAGAAGGTAATTAAAGTAACCTATAATAATGAGGTGATACACTAAAGTGAAGTCCATAAACACACTTACATCTACACTAAGAAATGTGGCTACTAAAATTGACCTCAATTCTATGACCTTATAGCACAAGTATTTCTCATAGAGATATATTTCTATGTATATTTAGATATGGGTGAAAATGATGTCTGATACTAGACACTACTAGTATCCCATACACTTGAAGTACACATTAGCAAATAATACACTTTATGAGACATGTTAAAAGAGATGTTACTTACATAATTCATACAAGAGTAGAATGAAATCAAGGATAAATAATATTCATCACCTATCATCCAAATAAACTACTTTAAATACCTAGGCAAGATGAGAAGAGAATAAATCAACTTCAAAACTTTATTCAAAGTAAACATAAGGTGTTAAACTAGCAAGGCTTCACCATACTATGTGTGTAATAGATACAAATACCAAAATGGATTGCATGTATAGAGCAAAGGAGAAGAGAGAGAAGAAGATAATTTAGAGGGTCAAAAGTCTAAGTGTCAAGCTATGAAAATCAATTAAAATGCAAGAAAATTAAAAGGATAATAGGTTAAGAAGTTGTGCTACAAAAGTGTCCACCTGAAGTTCATCATTCTCCTTCAAGTTGGCATAGAGACTCTTCATGTTCTTATTTGAAACTACCTTCATGATGATGAGTATTCCATCTATCTTGAACTAACTTAGAAGTCCTTGACGTATATAATATGAATTGATAAGGTGGAGATATGATTTTGGATAGTCATTTATGCCTTCAACTGATAGCCTTCTTTGTTACACTTGTTATTCACTTGCTTGCAACTACTCACTATTCTTCTAGGTTTGTATTCACACTTGTCACCATGATCACTTATAGTTATACAAGGATATTAATTGTAGAGGTGTTAGACACCTATTCAAGACAATTTTGTCTTATGGTCTATCAAATAGACATCTAAAGATTCAGTATCCCACTTCTCACTTTCAAACTTAGGCAATCATGTTCATTCTCATTATCTTGTTTAGGACTAACTATAATTATAAACTGATTAAAGTATTTTTTCTTATTAAATAAGGTGAGATATTAGAATGGGGATTTATAATAAGTCCCTACACACCTCTTAAAATGACTTATATTCAATAATTACCTTCTATACCTGTACAAAAACTCAAATCTTGTAAGAAACTTAGTATTAGGCTTGTCCGTATAAGAGAGTATATAATATCTAAGTGGTGAGGATCCTTAGAGAGTGATAAATAGGTTTAAGTCACTTTATAATCCATTTTACCACTTTTTGATTCATCTCTAATGGTCTTTTCTCCATCAGTTTCATATAAGGTTTTTAGGATGGTTTTAGGAGGGTTTACTTCTTAGTGACGATTCATAAAATATGTATGCACAAACTCCAAAAAATTAAGGACCCCCTTATCTATACCCAAATCCTTAAGGAACCATACACATTTTAAATATAAATATGAGAAAAATAAAATGAGTCCTTGACTAGTTTCTTGCATTTTAGATAGGCCTGAGACAAGTTTAGACCCAAAAAACTAATTCTATAATGTTATTTGAAAAATAATGTTTCCAAATATTCCTCCACTCTAAATTTAATTTTATAAAAGTTTTTGGGAAGGTAACTTGATATTATGAATGCTATTATCCATCTTGAGGGCTCATGTTTAATTTTAGGCCTAATAAGCCTAAACTATGCTTTTATGCATATGACCACCACTGAGTGGTTCTAAAATATTTAGATGTTCCTAAACATGTTTTTTCATCTATTAAAATTGTATACATCACCCTACATAATTTTTTACTCTCCCTTTCATTCTTTTTTCACTCATATACTATGTCTATAGGTTATTTTGTTCATGGAGTGCCTTATGTCTGTGGTAGAACAAATAACATATCCCTTATTGGTATGACCAAAATTAGAATATATAGGTCTTGGTCAAGTCATATAAACCTTTTTTACTAATATTTAAACCTTTTTTATGCTCATAGATATCTCAACATCACATATCCTCAAAATTGGTCTTCTAGACCTATGACTATGTGCAAGGTTCAGGTAGATTAAGTATGACATTTGAAAACGAGTTTAATCTCTATTTTTTTCATCTAAGAATCACATTAAAGTATGATATAAAAGTGTGAAAATTTATTTAACATGTTTATCCATCTTATCTCTTCAAAACATGCATCATACATTAGTTTAGACTGGTCTTTTATATGTACTCACTATGTAACCTGTAGGTGGCAATTAGGAAGAGTTCAATAGGCTCTTGTAGGTGATGATTTATGAATTAACACTAGAATTTTCTCTCTTTAATTCCTAGTTATGTCACTAAGACCATTATACACCTATATGAGCTCATCTCATTCCTTAGAACCATGCTCTCACAATGTATTATTGCATTTCAAGTTATAGGCTCAATGCACTGTAGCTTTCTATAGACACTCAAAAACTACACACAATAGTTTTAGATGTCAAAGTGCCTTTAACCCCAACCCCACCCTAAAGTTATTTGACCACCTACTTGACTTAGCCCATTTATTAATTTACTAGCTTAACCTTTTAATTCAACTCCTTTAAACCTATCTTCACCCATTGTTTCCTAGGAAATTGACCACTAATGGCCAACCTAACCTCTGATATTTAGTCAAATAATTAATGGTCAGGTTATCAAACTTTCTTTAAATCCAATTCTAGCTATGTATAAGATAAGCATGGAATAATATAGCAACTTCAGTTATATGGTGCTAACAAGATTTAAAGCATCATAATAGGAAACTTTATCTTTCATCCTGATTGGAAACTTCCTCTTATACAATTATCAACCTCATCCTATAAAAGGAGAGAAGTAGGAAGTGAAAAGGATTGAGAAATCCACAAGTCTACATCTAAGCTATCAAATCTACTTAGACACAGGTATACAACTTTCCCTTAATAATAAAATAGCAACAATGGAGATCTAAACCTCTATCTGAGTTTCTCTCAAGGCCAAAGTACTGTCACTCTAGCCAAATTGCTCTAAACTTCCACCATTAGCAATCTAGCAAGTTGCAGGTAAATTTGTGTTTCTTTTTATAGTTTTAGATGTCAAAGTACCTTGAACCCCCACCTACCTTAAAGCTAGTTGACCACCTAGTTAACTTAGCCCATTTATTAATTTACTAGCTTAACCTTTCAATTCACCTCCTTTAAACCTATCTTTACCCATTTTTCCCTAGGAACTCAACTACTGATGATTAGCGTAATCATTGATCATTATCCTGATCATTGATAATTAGGTTACCAAACTTACTTTAAAGCCAATTCTAGCTATGTACTTGATAAACATGGAACAATTTAGCAACTTCCCTTAAATGGTGCTAAAAAGCTTTAAAGCATTGTAATAGGAAACTTTATATTTCATCTTGATTGACAAATTCCTCCTATACAATTAGCAACCTCATCCTATAAAAAGAGAGAAGTAGGAATTGAAAAGGATTGAGAAATACATAAGTCTACATCTGAGCTATCAACTCTACTTATACACAAGTATCTAGCTTTCTTTCAGTAATCAAGTGGCAAAAATCGAGATCTAAACTTCTATATGAGTTATTCTTGAGGTGAAAGTATTGTCACTCTAGCCAAATTGCTCTAGAATTCCACCATTAGCAATCTAGCAAGTTATAGGTAACTTTGTGCTTAGTTATTTATTTTACTTCATTTGAATTTCTTGACCTAATCAAACTTGTTCACCCACCTTATATTTTTTACCATATACATATTCAAACCCCTATCCTATCATCTACCTAGTCTGCCATTCTTTTTTTGAACATTCCTAAAAACACATAAGCAACCATTGATGGTTAGCTCAACCGTCAATGGTTATCTTAACCATTGATAGTCATCTAACCACCTACAGTTATCCCAACCACTAATGGTTCACCCAACTATCAATGGTCACTATGGAAAAAATAATACTAAGTTATTTTTAGTGCCCCTACCTCAACAAAACACTATTTACTATGTTACTACCTGTTCATAGAGACTTTCCTAATTTTTTGAACCTTACTCCAACTATCTTAACATAGGTATTGACCCACTTTTGATATTTTAGTATTTTTCTTTGAATAGTTATTTTATTTTCCTCATGTTTCATGTATTTACTTTCATGTTATGGAATGTGATTATCATTTCTTTTCATCTCCATTAAATTAATTGGTATAAATAGTGGATTGACAACCTTCTAGCAAGCATATGCTACTTGGATGTAGCTCACACTAGGTAGTCCACTCAACTATTTGCTAACAACCCCTCTTTTAGTGTCTTTCTTATCTATAGGTTATTCCTTCCAAGCCAAAGAGGAGTTCCCATCATCATCTAGATAATTCATGCACTTTATCGGGTATTCCTTTGCACACCCCTTTTATTAGTTTCTTACTTGCTTCCAAATTAAGAAATGAGTAGAAACTAAGAGAAAAATATTGGCATGCCTAGTGGGACCTAGTATCCCTTTTTCTTCCTTTATTGTATGCTCATCGAATGAAATCTAAAGTTCCTTTTGGGTTTAAAATAAATATTTTACATACATTGATTTCTTGCTTATTTTAGTTTATCTAGTAACTTAAAGGCAAAGTAATTAATCATAACTTTCATTATTGTTATCACACACTTATCCAAACCACATAATCAATCAAAACATCAAAACATATTTGAGACAAGATCCAATTAGGATTTCATCACTTAGCGGTAAACCTTACCCTTTTTTTTAAATCCTACTTGGAGATCGTTACCAAGGGGAGAACCAACTCAGCTCTCTAGTTGAGTATAAACTCTAAAATTCAATATATTTTGGCTAAGCACCTGACACCCCTATCATTATAGTGTGTGAAGTGAGGGGGTAGGCCCCAATTCCAATCCACATACTAAAGTTCAATATATAATTCTCTCTTGAGTACCTAAACATAACTTGAAACCAACCTTAGATTTCCTCTTTAGTCCCTGATCTACAAGACAAATTTATTTTTCACATTTTTTAAGGCATAAGCCAAAAGAGATCTAAAAATGACCCTAAAATTGAAACACACTTTTAGTTTATGTTTGAATTTCCTTGAGTTATTTTCTTTTTCTTTCTCTTTATTTGAGGTGTGAGTTTCACCATTTTATCTCCTATTTCCTCTCGTGGTCTTTACTAGACAATAGTTGAGGAATCAAACCAACCAACAACCACCTTTTTCTTCTTCCTCCATGGAGTATACTTCTAATGTTGAGGTTTCCCCTCATTTTTCACCCCCTCCTAATAGGTTTCATATTTTTGTTGAGGGTGATGAAGATTTTGTTGCCTTCCTCCCTAATAACCCTATGGATCTTCAACATTACCTTAACACCTTATCTAACCTACCTTTCTTGCTTCATATCCTTCCATGGATCCTCCTTATGGTATGCCTCCACATATTCTAGTGGGTTCCACCTCAACCCAACCCATGATCACCCAAGCCTCTTCTTCCAATATCCCATCCAGTACCACTCCCCAAACTCCATCTAATATCCCAACCAATAATCAAACACCTATTAACCAAACTAATACCTCCAAAATTGGATTAAATTTACCTCTCATTAACTATACTAATTTTTTTGTGGGAATATATTCTACCCCTATTTATACCATTCCCCTTAGTTAAACCAACCCAACAATTTCCACCCCACTTTAGAGTTTGGTACTTTTCATACCTCAAACACTTCCACCCATTATCACTAGAGTTACCACCCACCAATAACTAGATAGAATTTTCTTAGCTCTAACCTCATCTACATGCATACAACCATCCACAAACCCAAACATACCATACCCCCAACAAGTAGCCATGACATCTTACCCATATGTTTCTAACACACAAGGATACATAGCACCTTCCACCTAACCCGTGTGCCAACCAACCCTTATGTGGTACCATCCAAACCTCCTATGACAACTTGCCAATATGTGGCTTCTTCAGAATCCTCTACCAATTATCCATACGTTGTTTCTACCCAATCTCAACAAAATTTACCACTTAATTATATAACTTCCCAACCTCAAACATATTTGGTCAAGATGTTAATTGATAAAATGACCAACCTAAATTCATCTATCTCTAGGTCTCATAACCTTTTATCATATGATCAAATCTATAATGAACCCATCCATCCATCCATTTATATCCATACTTATCATCCTCAATGAGAATTACTTAAGTTTTCTAAGTTAAAAGGTAAGGAGAACCCCCAACAACATTTGAGAGCATTTCATCATTCTTGTTATTTGATCACATATGATGATGCTTTCCTCCTTTGTACCTTCACAATATCTTTATCAAGACCATCCCTTTATTGGTATAGTGTTCTCACCAAGAACTCCATATTTTAATTCTCCCAACTAGCCCAAATATTTTTATAACACTTCTCAGTAAATATATCTAAAAAGGTTTCTATTACCAACTCTATTCTATTAGGAAATTTAATGATGAATTAATTACTAATTTGATAGCCAGATGGAGAGGTCTTATCAACTAGATTTATTTTTCCTTACCCCAACCTAAGTTTATTGAGATATTTTCTTGGGTTTGTTCCAAACATATTTCCCCCACTCTTCAAGTTCAAACTTTTAGAACATTTGATGAGGCATTCACCATGACACGTAAACTTAAAAACTAAGCCATTCATGAAGGGAAATTGAAACTATGGAACAAGAAATCTAGATTTAAATACAATGAACCTCCCTCCACCAAAGCCACTAACCAATACAACTATCCCAATACCAAAAAAAATCATCTATAAACTTAATGGTCCTAAAAACTGCTCCACCACAAACTGTCAACCAACCCCATCAAACTAATTCCTCCAACCCTTTATACCAACAGAACTAAAAACAAAACTGAGCTCCTCCAAAATAATATGCCCCCATATGGGAGTCTTATGCTTCAATTTTGGAAAATTTTCTCAAAGCTATCCTCATCCAACTTTCACATATCAAACCACTCCAATAATTTGATGCTTATCACCCCGTGCCTGATTGGTATAATGAGAATGACCATTGTGACTTTCATTGAGGTATAATACATGACATTAGTAGATGTAATACCTTTAAAATTCTTGTCTAAAGATTAATTAATAGTGGAGAACTTGAATTTGATAATCTTAATGCACCTCCTAATCAATCCCTTGACATATTTCCTAAACCTTTTCCCATCATGCTCCTTCTACCCATCACCATGACAACAAACTAGAATCTTCTCACTCTCATGAGGCACATATGATCAATTTTATTATTAGTGAGCCCACTATTGAGGAGACCACTACCACAACCACTACTTCCTCCATTTCACTCATGAAAGTAGTGGACTCACCTTATATTCCTTTAGAAACCCAAATGAATAGATCAACCACCCCTCTCTCTTCACTTGATGAGACCTTAGCTTTATCTACCTCTCCTTTGATGGAAATACCAAAGGAGACAATCTTTGATTTAACCATTTCTTCTTCTTCCACTCCACCCATTGAATTGGTATAACTACCCTCCATTCATTTGGACACCCAAAAAAAGGTAAGAACCATTCCTACCTCCCCCATCATAGAACCTTCCATTCCCTGTTTGGAAAACATCCCACAAGAGGGTATTACCTCATACACCTAACCACCAATTTTAGAACCCTCCATCAAAAATAAATATGAAGGGGCCATTTCCTCTCCTCCACCTAGGAGATTAATTTTTTAAACCAATGACCAAGGAACTAAACCCATTTATAATCCATTTTCTAGACTAATCTAAAGTAAAAAGTTCACTTCTCTACCCAACTTTGATAGAGCCACATTTTAGGATCATCTTGGACTCCCTTACCAAAACAAATCTGAATCCTCAACCTCACTTGAATCCACCCTCAAACCCATTATTACCTTTTCATCAAACACATCTTCTTCCAAAACCAAAAGTGAACCATCCTAACCACCTCTCATTAACATTTCCAAATCACCTGATGCCTCTCTTACCAAATTGGTCAAGAATCTATGAAATCTTCCCACACCTAGCCATACTCACTCCTCTTTGAATTTAGACTTAATTCCATCTAGTCTATTGAAGAAACCCCCAACTAAACTAATTAAAAAGGTAGAATTACCCAAACCTCTACCTCTAACTAGACCTATACCACCTCCTTCCCATTTACCTTATATCTTAGGACCCCATCCTTCTACCATTCCAATTACCTATTCTTCATCTACTAAACCACCCTCTTTTCTCTACCTACACCTACCCCTACCAAATCATCTAGTTCTCCTTCATTCTTAACTAGTCTATCTACCTCTACTTTCCCACCTATATCCAACCCCTCATCATCTAAACCTTCCACTTTCAAATCATTTACCTTGAATCCAACCATAAATAAGCAATCCCAACCCCTAATTAAAACCATTCCACCACTTACAACTTCTAAGGTGAAAACTACTTCAAAGAAGGGTCCCATCCCTAAAACTATGAATCCATCACCTCCAACACCTTTTAATGAATCTTATTCAACCATCCTATAAATGTTTTTGAAAAATTGTTCCATTAAACCATTCAAACCATTCTACCCTTCCAATGCCAAACCATCCTCATTTAATTATATATTGATTTGTAAATACCACAGGGCATCATGACATGACACTGATAACTACAAATCTCTTCAATTACTTTTTCATAACCTATATGATGAGGATGATCTATTATAAGATGAACCTCTCCTAGCCACATTACCAAATCAACTACCCAACCAACCTACCCAACATCTACCTACTTCCCCACTCTTACGCAAGAGTGAAGAGGAGGAACCAAAACAACCATCAAACTCAAAAAATCCCCCCATCCACACTATTCTTATGGTTACCTGATCTCAAGCCCAATAGAAAAAAATGGAAAAGACAAAGTTTCCATTCCTTATACATTCCTTTCAACCCCTCAACCATCTAACCAAACCCAAAAACCTAAAACTTCACCTTTGCCACCACCAAAACCCAAAGTCTCCCTTTTAAGACCCTCTACCTCTAACCATTCTAAATCTATCTAGCATATCATTTTGAAATAACTTCATTAGACACTTGGTGAAGATGAGCCTTTATGAACTAATCAACACCTCACCCCACCATCATTAGGCATTGATAGAGGCTCTATAATATATATAAGTTTAAATATATGACCCTCAACCTCTTGTACCCTTTGTTTGATCCCTCCAACATTCCACCTTCATCACCTTTTATGATTCTAAAATTCTTCTTATTCATAATGAGGATCTTGGTCCTCCCCTCTTCATCATGACATATATCAATCAAACTCACATCAAAAGGGTAATGATTGATGGAGGAGATAGGATCAATATCATCTGCTCCCATGATTATGACCAAATTTAGATACCCAAGAACATCATGTTAGAAAGTACAATAGTCCTTCACTCCTTCAATAATACTATGGCCACTACCTTAGGGATCATTATCTTTCATATCTACTTGGGACCTTGTACTTTTCCCAAACTATTTAATGTTATAGAGGGTGAGTTCTAATATAATGTCTTACTTAGATTCCCTTAGATCCATGATATGAGTTGTGTCTCTTCTACCTTACATCAATGCATCAAATTTGAGAATAAAGGTCAATTTTTTAGCATCAAATCTAAACCTAGTCCTTTTGCCTCTTGAAATATGACATATCAACATAATGATGTTATTATTTTCCCCTCATCCACATTAGACTCAACCACTAACAACACTACCTCACCACCAACTAAAACCAACAACACTCCCACCCATAATAGTGATGAAGCTTCAAATAGCTCATCTATCCCTTCTTCCCAAATCCCCATAGAGGACCCCTTGGAACCCACATTCTAATGTCTGTCACTTGGGGAGTATCATCTTTTATCCTTGGATGTTTTTCTTACTCTGCAAGAGTATGTGAACCTCAAACATGACACTTCTTATGATCCCAACATTAGAACCATTGTCTTTTTTTAAGTTCCCTAATAATCAAACAAATTTCATCTACGGGGGACTTGATCAACCACTTCTCACTCCTACCACTATCTCATCCATCTGACCATTCACCTTCAACTTCTCTTATCTCAACAAACCAACCTTTGCCAAAGCTTACCTTTATATATGTATTTGGAAGGGGTTTGGCCTTGGCCTTTATGAATAGGGACCCCATGAGTTACCCATAATTAAAACTTAGGAACCTTGTGATTTATTTAGCTTTGGGTTTGTACCACTAGAAGAACCCACCTTGCCAAAACCCATCACCACCATCGATGAGGATAGTCCATCTTCACCAACCCCATCTTCCTCAAAGACTGAAGACTTTGATATCATCCCATCTAATTTTTTTTAATCAATACCATTTGTTTGGGTCCCCTGACCTATCAAAATAATGTCCAAACTAAGACCTTTCATCTCATCCATCTTGAAATAATAGAAAGAGATTCTCCTACCATCTAACATCATGATAATTATTCCATTCTCACCTACCTTAGTGTAAGGAATTCTTCTATCCATAAATCACTTCCTCTTGAGATCCAAACCATGATAAATGAATCTACTATCAATTGTCAACTTGGGTACTCAAGATAACCCCCATATCATCAAGATTGGCCAATCCTTAAATTCCATGGAACAATAAGATTACCATTCTTTCCTTCATGACTATAGCATAACATTTGCTTGGTCCTATCAAGATATGCTTGAAATTTATCCTTTTATTTCCCCCAACAATATTCTCACCCATCTTGATGTTAAGCTAGTGTGGCAAAAGCTTTGTAGCATGTATCCTCACATAACCCTTCTTGTCAAAGAAAAACTTTAGCATATCTTATCCATTGATTTCATCCAACCCATCTACTATCCATAATGGGTTTCTAACTTAATTACTATCACAAATCCCATATGGGGACTTCACCTATGCATCAACTTTCATGACCTTAACCTCACTTTCCCAAAGCATGACTTTCCTTTGTCAAACATCAACCAACTTGTTAATATTATAGTTGGGCATAAAATGTTATATCTCATAGATGTTTTCTCAAGATATAATTAGATCTTGATTTCCCCCAAATATCAATGTAAAACTTCCTTTATCACTCCATGGGGAACTTTCTATTACAGGGTCATGTCTTTTGGTCTGAAGAATGCTAGAGCAACCTATCAGCATTCCATGACCTACATTTTTTATGATATCATCCATAAAATTGTAGAGTATTATGTGTATGATCTCCTTGGGTAATCTAAACACTGTAAGGATCACCTATCCATTCTCAAAATCATATTTGACTAACTAATCCATTATCATGTCAGGCTCAACCCCAAGAAATGTATTTTTGGTGTCTTATCATGAAATTTTCGTAGATTTATCATCTATCTTCAAGGAATATAAATAGACCCCATCAAATTTAGAGCAATCTTGGAAATTCCTCCTCCTACTAACCTTAAGCAAATTTATAACCTATATGGGAAACTTTAATCCATTCATCATTTCATCTCCTAGATATCAGTAGATGTCAACCCTTTCACCATCTCCTCAAGAAAGACACCTATTTTAAGTAAACCAAGGACTATCAACAAGAATTTGATTTAATAAAGGAGTACCTTCTTTCTCCACATGTCCTCATCCCTCCTAGGGAAGACCAACCCTTCTACCTCTACATATCCACTATGGACCATTCCTTAGGGGTAATGATCACTCATCATGATGAATAAAATAAAGAGAAAGTCATGTACTACATTATCAACACCCTTATAAAATATGGGACTTGGTATACTCATCTCAATAAACTTTTCCTCACCTTATTCTTTGTTTCCTCCAAACTTTTTCACTATAGTATTGATCACAAAACCTATGTCATCACTAACATCGACCCACTCAAGTACATACACTCTAAACCATACCAAAACTAATATATGGCTAAGTGGCCCATGTTACTCACTAAATTTGATCTTGAGTTCATTCATCAAAATTCTATTAAATGGAAAGTCATCAATGACCAATTGGTCAAGGCTCCTCTACTAGATAATCAACTGCTCCCTCTTACTTTTCTAGATGAGTCCATCACAAATCTTTCTTAGGAGGGCCCCACCTATACAATGACCATGTTTTTCAATGGATACAAATTCCAACATGGTGGGGGTGTTGGATTTATTTTCATTCCCATTAATTTTAAACCTCTTCCCCTTTCCTTTAAACTTGACTTTGAATGCACCAACAATGTGGCTGAGTATGAATCCCTGGTCATAGGTCTCTAAACTGCTCTAAGCCTAAGAGTTAAACCATAAGTGTATTTGGTGACTCAAAATTAGTCATCAACATAGTAAATGGATCCTATAAATGTGAAAATTATGTCCTATTGAAGTAAAAATAAATCATAGATTTACTCTTAGCATCATTTAAGCATTACCTTATCTAGTCAATTCCTTCATCTACCAAAAAATTCATAGATACAATGGCTTCCCTTACTTCCCAAATCCCATCTTAACCTACCATATCTAAACTATTTATAACCATCCATTAATTTATCACACCCTCATATATCATTTTTTATGTTCCCATCATTGTTAGTGTGGAAACATCTCCTTTCAACATTTGGTATGACCAAACTTTTAACTACCTTAACCTCAACATTGTTCCTCCCAACCTTTCAAAGAATGCCTAAAGGTATTTTTTTCATAGTACCTCTAATTACACCATACTATTGGGAATCCTTTATAAACATAGATTCAACAACCTCCTTCTTCATTACCTTTATAGTCATGAAGCTTCCCATGCTATCAAGGAAACACATGATGAAATCTATGGGGGATATTACTAGTGGCCTAGTGATCACTAAACGTATCCTTAACCTTAGCTACTATTGTCCTACCCTTAATTAGTATTTTTTTTATTACATAAATAAGTGTATCAAATTTTAATAGCATGGTAACTTACATCACACACTGGCCCATGGTCTTCGTCTATCCAAAGTCTATTGGCATTTTTTGTGATGGGGTCTTAAACTTATTGGGGAAATTAATCCTCATTATTCATAATGACACCAATCCATCATTAATGTTACTAAATATTTCACCAAGTGGGTGTAATTTATTCCTCTTATCTTTTCCAAAGTCAAAAATATTATTGATTTCATCAATCACCATATCATCTTTCACTTTGATGTTCCCCATAAGATCATCACTGGTAATGGTAAATCCTTTAAAAAGAAGAAAGTCTAAATTATTTGTGATGATATTGGTATCAAGTTAATATTTTTCTCATCCTATCATCCCTAATAAAATGGATAGGTAGAATCCTCTAACAAAATCCTCACCAAAATGCTAACCAAAGTAGTGAGTGCTTCAATTTGGGATTAGCACCTATACATCCCTTTCAATTTATGGGCCTATTGCACTAGAATTCAAACCTCTATGTTTGATACCCCTTTCTCTCTTGTTTTTGGGGTAGAGGAAATATTGCCTCTCAATGTCCAAATACCCTCTGTTCACATATCTTTGCATGAGATCCTTTCTGAGAGTGATTATCATAAAGAGAATCTCACATGTCTTTAACTCCTTGATGAAAAATTCCTCAAATTACTTAACCATCTTCATGTCTATCAATAAAAAATTAATAACACTTATAAAAAAACTTTAACAGTGAGAATTCAATATCAGAGACCTCATCCTTAAGGAAAACCAACATGTAACTAATATAGATAAAATCAAAAGAGGTAAGTTTGATTTCAATTGGCTTCGACCCTACATCATAACCCATAATTATGGATCAGGAGCTTATCATTTATCTTCTCTTCAAGGCAAACTAGAACCTGAGCCTCTCAACACTTTGTATCTATGTCCTTTTTATTATTAAAATAAGGATCAAACTCACCTTTGTGTCTAACTTAAGCTCATCCTTTGGTTTATGATATTTTCACCTTCACCTACCTATCCCTATTTCTCTTAGGGATAATTGATTACAACATAGGACCATGTGATTATCTGTCATAGTTATAGCCTAATCCTAAGCATGGATACCATGGATCTACCCATGGCATGGTTCTCATGGATGTTTTTCATCTCTAATTAGATATAATCCCATGATTAGTTGTTTCTCAAACCACTTTCCCTAATCTATCATTAACCTTTTATGCTAAAAGTCTTGCCTCAATAAAATTAGATCTCTAAGCCTAAATAGACTTGTCCATGTCTAAAAATATACTTTGAAATTAAATTATAATGCTAAAATATCACTTGGGTCCATATCTCTAGAATATAAAAATTCTCTCTTAAAGGAAAACTTCCCACCAATTAAATTTCTTAAAGATATATTACTCCCTTGAAGGACAGCTATAAATAATCCAACTTTAGACCACTCCCTTGAAGGATGGCTAAGTTAATTTTGTCAAAACAATCATTTGAAGCTTTGCACATTAATCAAATTCACTAATCTATCAAAGGAATAAAAGAAACAAACAACTGAATGTCCAAATCAAAGCAAATAAGTTGCAATCATCTTTTATATATGGTATTAGTGGACTTCTTGCATCAATCAGTATACACATTATATTAAGGCATGAGCTTGTATATTATGGTTATTTGGTCACCTATATAAGGGGAAAACTAACCCATACTAGGTTATCATGTTAGCCATTTCCCATTCAATCATCTACCTATCACACCCTCTCTAAAAATCAAGGGACTATAAGCTTACTTGAAATAAAATGATCATTATACCTTTTTTTCAATTGAAGTATGCTCATGAAAAGCATTCAAAAGGCTTATTTTCATTAACTCACATCCAACTTCAGTTTTTTTAGGCCTTTTTCAATGAACACTTCATACCTTTTTCTTACCCTATCATTATTAGTTCATGTAGACATGTGTCTCATAATTCTTATCCCTTTCCCACATTTAGTTTTCTATCTACACTTACTTTATATGTCTTCATTACTTATCAATATCACATATCATGTCCACATAGTCAACAATAATTTTCATCCCAACATTAATCTGAAACACTTATCCATATACATCACAACATTATGAACCATATCCTATCTATGCACCTAAACATCAATAACATCATCACTCATACCATAAACCATGTCATCCAAAACCACAATCCAAACCATCCTATCCATTATCATGACAATGAACAAACACATCTTCCACAATATAATCACCAAAAACTATAAATATATTAAATTCAAAATCACAAGCATATTTTAATTCCCTCATCTTATCATCACATAAATCATCCATAATCTTCAAAATCATATCTATCAGAACACAAAACAAACCATAATATCCATTAACATGTCATCATATGCCTAAACTACAAATCCACATATCACCTTATAGAGCATGGGGCATGAGCATCCTACCATTTCATCATATGTTTTCACATTCATAAAAATCAAAACTAGTGAACCATAAATAAACCATATTCATAACCATAATCTCATATCCATAATCCTATCTCAAAACCACACCATATAAACAAAAAACATAAACCATGTCATCTATCATTTTCCATAGGTCACATCATATCTACCAAATAGAAATAATGTCAATCTATAACTCTGTTATCTTTTTCTTTAACATGATCATATATAAATCATCTATGACATCACCTATCACATATCCATAATAATATCATAAACAACATCATTATATGAAAATAATAAAAACTATTCATGTTCATATATATCCATCCAATGAATAAATCATAAAACATCTATGAATAACATTACCCATAGCTTAATCACATCAATCATTTCATAAGCAAAATCATTACATGACCATCATCAAAACTCATCCATAATCATGTACATCAAATTCCAAAAACATGAACATCAATAAACATCATCACATGCCTACACTAAGCAACAAATCATCAATCTACTTATCATATCATGAACATAAATAATCATTGCATCATCATCATAGGGTTAAAAATATCCATTAAACATAATACACATCTAAACTTCAAACCATAATCATAAAGTCATCATCAACCAATAAAATAATACATGTAATCATGTATACATAAATTTGTTTCTCATTTATACATCTCCCATCATCGACACATAGGCCAATATCAAAATCAAAAACATATACATCCGATAATCTCACATATCAAGCCCCTAGAGTACCACTACCACCTATACCTACACCTACACCTGTACTACCATCTAGTGGTGGTCTCTTGATCTCCGTACCTAACCCACTATAGATGCCCACTATCTTGGAGTAGCTATAGATGGACCACCTACCAAGCTAGCCCTATACTCTCCATACCTCATCTCCAATGGAAATTGTGTTAGCACTATCACCTTGTAATATTACAACTCCTTAATTGTGGCTAAATACCACATCATAGGAATCATTTCAAGTCCTCCTATCGGTGTACCTACTAGTTTTTTCATTGTTCCCACCCTCTACCTCAGTGAATCTCTCTCCTGAGTCACTAATCTAAGAGAGATCCTCACATAATCTCACTCTCCATTCAACATCACCACCTGACCCTATAAAGTGACAATCTAGCCCTATAAAGTGGCCACCTATCCCTATAACATGGTAATCTAGGCCTATGGTACTTCTAGTACTACTATCACCTATCTATCTTATGTTTGTTCCATAGTAGGATCCACATCTATGGGCTATTGACCCCTATCACCCCATCCAAAATTGGTTACTACATATTAGGCATAGTACCACACTACACAACCATCTATAACCCCTACATCATCTATCATAGATCTCACTGGTAGCTCTAAGAGTAAGAACTCTACATCCTCCCTCCTATATCTTTGAAAATATGGTGGGATCCCCTACACCAAGATAAACTATTCCATACTCAATTAAATGGGATAAGCTCAATCTCATCATCCTACCTCCCATAAATCTAGCGCTAGATCTATATTGATATCATGTGAAAGACATACCTTGCCTACCTCAGCTAGTCCACATATGACCTCTACATTATTTCACCCACTACCACACCCTCTAAAGCATCTCTAAACCAATCTATGTCTCTGACGCCACCACCTACCCCTGTAAATGAATAATCTCCTTATAACCTCATGAAACCCACTCTATAATCTATCAAAGCATAACCATCCCATGGTAGTCCCAGTGGTCTCAACACTCATATGTGTTCATATGCCCAATAATATATCATAAACCCCACACTAATCCCATACTACCTATGTGCTTGAAAGGTCTATAACTCCCTATAGATATGTACTAATAACATGGGAGCCCAACCAAACATAGTCCTCCCTAGTAACATCTCCACCAATGCTCCAAAAAGCAAAAAAAGGGAATTATCCACTACTCAAATTTGGTAGCATGAAGCAAGATGTAGACACCTAAATCTAGCCACTAATAGCCTCTAACTAGGCTTTTGACCAATTTCTACCAAAATGCATAATTTATCCTAAAAATACTAAAACATATTAAAAGCTTTGAACCTAATATATTCAAGTGCCAATTTTGGCTATGGTATCACTAAATGAGACAATGTAATTTATGGGCTAGCTAACTTTGATCAAATCATTCTAAGTCAAAGTGCCAATTTTGCACTTGGGTGCTCTAGATTGCTCTATTCTATCAAATTTATTGTATAAGACACGTGTATTTGTTATTTTGTTTTGACAACATCCTAAATGGGATAATGGATCTAATTCATCTAACATCACATTCTAATTCTAATCCAATCAAATTTTGGACCAATAATAAGGCATTTTGATCAATTTAAGTAATTTGTGCACAAAGTGCTTAATCATGATTAAGAGATAATTAAACCAAATTAGAGCCTAATTAATAATTCCATGGAAACTTGTTGAATACTTATTTTTAGAAATGAATATTGAATATATGCATCATCAAGTGACATCATTTCTTAGGGAGACACCCCTAGGCCATAAATGCATAAAATATCAAGGTTAACCCCTCCTATGCCTCATCAATACCTCCCATGCCACTTAAATGCCCCTCTATCATAAATATTTATAGACCTATTTATATATTTTTAATTACATAATTGGATTAATCCTTAGTCACACATCTCAATCTTGAGATGGATGGTTCAGGTTGATTCTAGCCATTTGCAAAAATCTATAAATAGGAGGCCTTTCCACATGAATTTTAAGCTTAACTTGTGCAAAGTTATCATGCCAAATTGATTCAAAAAAGCTCTCACATGCCATAGTTATGATACCAAAATATTTAATACAAAACCAAGCAAGGTGCCAAGGAAAAATTGAGGTATTCAAGTTTCTATTGATGCAGACTTCATGAGCACAAACCGAGCAAGCCACTACAAAAAAGCATTTAGAGCATCCAAAGAAGGTGAAAGATTTTTTTTTCTTAATTTTTAGTTTTCATTTTCATTTTTTTTTTAATAAGCTCACCCTAGTAACTAGGCATTAAGGTGTTAGTTTAGTGTGCTTTTTATTTTATTTGTCTACTAACACAATACTAATCTCGCCTTCATTGTCAAATTCCTAGTTAACATAATGGCACAAACATTCTTCACTACTTGATGAAGACAAAATCAAAGATCAAATAATAATAATTTCCTATCTAAAACCTAATCATATGGTAGCTACTCTTAGGTCTAAAAAATAGAAAAATTTGGTGGTCCTATCGAGAGAACATGTCTTCAGCCCCACCATAATTAAAGTCATGTCGAATCTAGCATCAGCAACATTATGTGTGACTAAACATCCCAATATTAATTTGTTTCCCAACCATTCTATGGTCCATTATCATATGTCATTTCACAAAAAAATCTAACATCCATTATTTTTCCTTATTTACCATTCATGGCTACACTTTCCTTTGTAGAGGCTATAAAGATACCTTGTCTTGATGTTTGAAGGTTGTAAACACCTAAAAATGGACATTGATAACCTCCAACTAGGTTTTTGACTAATTTCCACCAAAATGCAAAAATTGGCTTAAAAACACTAAAACACATTAAATAAGTTTATAATTGATATATTCAAGTGCTGATTTTGGCCAGGGTATCACTAAATGAGATAATGCAATATATGAGCCAACTAACTTTGATAAGATCATTCTGAGTCAAAGTGCCAATTTTGCACTTAGGTACTCTGGATTGCTCTTTTCTATCAAATTTCTTGTACAAGACATGTGACTTTGTTATTTTGTGTTGAAAACATCCTAAATGGGATCATGGATCCAATGCATCTGAAATCACATTGTAATTCTAATCTAGTCAAATTTTGGACCAATAACAAGGCATTATGATCAATTTGAGTAATTTGTGCACAAATTACTTAATCATTATTAATAAATAATTAATCCAAATTAGAGCCTAATTAATAATTCCATGGAAACTTGTTGAATACTTATTTTTATAAATGAATATTGAATATCTACATCATCAGGTGACATCATTTCTTGGGAAGACATCCCTAGGCTATAAATGCATAATATATCAAGATTAACCCCTCCCATGCCTCATCAATGCCTCCCATGTCTTTTAAATTCCAATATATCCCAAATATTGATGAACCTTTTATGGATTTTTAATTACATAATTGGATTAATCTTTAGCCACACATCTCAATCTTGAGATGGGCAGTTCAGGTTGATTCTAGCCATTTGCAAAAAAATATAAATAGGAGGCCTTGCCACATGAATTTTAAGTTTAACTTGTGAAAATTTACCATGACAAATTGATTCCAAAAATATCTCACATGCCAAATTCATGATGCCAAAATATTGAATCCAAAGCTAAGCAAGGTGTTAAGGAGAGATGGAGGTAGTCAAGCTTCTATTGATGTAGACTTCATGAGCACAAACTGAACAAACCACTACAAAAAAGCATTTGGATCATCTAAGGAAGGATAAGGATTTTTTTTTCCTTACTTTTTAGTTGTGCTTTTCATTTATTTTTGTTATTAATCGCACCCTAGTAACTAGGCATGAAGGTGTTAGTTTAGTGTGATTTTGATTTGATTTATCCACTAACACAATACTAATCTCCCCTTCATCATCAAATTTCAAGTTCATATAAGACACCCCCATCATCATCATGGTCAATAAACATTTGTCCCCTGGGACCCTCTATTATAGTGGCCCATAACAAACACCACCTACATGATACCTAGCCTAGACCCAATCCACTCTTTAGATCCAATCCATATGGTAATCTCTATCCTCACTCTTTATATGATAGATAGGCTCCCCTCGAATGGGTAGCCATGTGATCTATTGAATATCCTCTAAGAGAATCATCATCTCCCTTATTGGTGTTAAAAATGTGTTTGTGGTCAAGTCCCATCTCATGATGAGTGCCACAATCATTAACACATCCTACAATAGGTAATAGTAATGTCTCATGGCCCCTAAGTTAACCTCCTCTATGTGTCTCTACTCATCATCCATCATCCCATCATGGACCTTGGTGAACATATTAGGGACTTGGTCCCTCATCTAGATCTAATCATGGGCCTAAAACATGATAAAATTAGCATGCCTACTCCATTTTTCCACATCAAACTCAACACCAACCTACACATACCTTTTTAAACCTATTACAAACCACACCTGTCAAATCTACCCTATTACCTCTCACACTCAAAAAACCCTATACCACTCTCTAAGACCAAGCCTAACATATCATTTTGACCACTTAATCACTTTTATTCATTAAAATCTACCCATAAACCCTTCATTCTATCTAAACCTTTCAGCATCAACCTTTATCCACTATAAACATCTATTCAAGTGTTTACCCACATTAACACCTTTTGCAAACTTTCAATAGCTCTTTCACATAAACCTTCATCCCACTTTCCAAAATTCATACACACTTTAAAACACCTTACCAAACCATTTAACCCATTTCCAATCACATTACCAACATTTTCATACTTAACACATGCCTTTACACATACATTTCAATATTTTTTAACTTTACTGACTAAAATGCTTTCGAATAATTTTGAATAGTCACCACCTTCTCATACTTAAAATAATTCTTCAAACACTTTAAACTCTTCTAACTCTAATAATTTCCACAAAATCAACACCTTAAATAAATTCATCAACTTTACCTTTTACAATAATTTAAAAACACTTGAAACATTTTACAACACCTTACACCTTTTTTAACACACACTACCTAAACCCTTCAACCATTGACGGTTCATGAAACCATTGATGGTCCCTTCAACTCCTTTTACCCCTAGTGATTGGCTACCAGTGCTTGAGTTAAACCACTAATGGTCACTATGTATGACCACTAGTGGCACAACTCAAACCCTAAACCTCTCAAAACTTCCACAAAACACTTATACTCTATAATCAACCTACCTACAACTAATCTACATACTAATTCTAACACAACACACCCTTCCAATCTCCCTTACACCCACTAATTTGATCTATTTCAACCAAAATGTAAGTTAGGGCAAACCCCCTAAAACTTACCTAACCCAGTTTACAATCACTATCAAAATCAATTGAATATACTCAATACAAATTTCAAGAAAATTCTATCCACTACCTATAAATTCAAAAAACACCCTACCTCATTTCATGATCACTAACATGGTCAGAGCCATTGACCAACCACTCGACCATGCCCTCATCCACCCTCCATCTGGTAAACACTCTATCTCCTCAAACCTACTCACAACATTACCCCTCAACACAAAATCCTAAAAAATATGCAATCAATGGAGACCAACTCGTAAATGTCAAAGCATAACAATGATTTAACCTTTTTTTAATTTTTTATCTTGGATTTTTAGGGTTTTTCCTGACTATTGATGGTTAGGTTGACCATCAATGGCACCCTTGGGGAAAACCCTTGACTATTGATAGTCATCCCTAGGGAAAACCCATGATCATTGATGTTCAAGGTTCCCCACCTTTTCACTTTTTTCAATGCCCAAACCTAGTGCTAGACATTGAGAAATCACCTAATCTCACCACACCACACCTTGAACATTCAGAGATTACCCTTCTCTAACTAACCTATTTGACTGCATCCACCTTGATGTTGGCCAATTTTGACCCAAACTATTTGCATGTTTTGTGATGACCCTATTTGGCCATTTTAACCACACTAACCAACATTTCCATGTCACAACACCTCATACATAACTCAACCATTTATGTTTTTTTAAGGGAGCTCTTCCTACCTTGGATACTTATACTTCATAGGATTGCCTAATTAGCTATGACCAATGTTTTGGAATGGTTACCCCTCTTATCCATCACTCTAACACCAACTATATTTTTTACCAACATTGATAACTTTAGTATTTGCAAAATCTTGACAAACACACCTAGTCACATTTTAAATGCATGTTTGCATCTCAAATGCCCAACCCTTTTGTGTTATCTACCTCATGACTCACCATCTACCAACTTATCAATCCTCGACCTAAATTTTCTCACCTCAACTCCCAGTTTAATGGGGAACACCTCCTCCCATACTTAGGGCCAATCAAACCTCAACCAATAATCCATTCATTTTTGTTTTACATCATGTTAATTTAAAGCCACATAACAAAAGGGGTAAAATGTAGGTACTCAAAAACTACACATGATAGTTTTAGATTTTAAATCACCTTAAACCCCCACCCGATGGGTAAATCTAGTTGAACACCTAGTTGACTTAGCCCATTTATTAATTTACTAGCTTAACCTTTTAATTCACCTCTTTTAAACCTATTTTTACCCATTTTACCCTAGGAACTCGACCATTAATGGTCATCCTAACCATCGATGGTTATCCTAAACATTGACAATCAAGTCATCAAACCATATTTAAAACAAATATTAGCCATGTAAGTGATAAGCATGGCATAATTTAACAACTTCCCTTATGTGGTGCTAAAAAAATCTAAAGAATCATAAGAGGCAACTTTATCTTCCATCCTAATTGGTAACTTCCTCCTATATAATTAGTAACCTCATCCTATACAAGGAGAGAATTATGAAGTGAAAAGGATAAATAAATCCACAAGTCTACATCTGAGCTATCAATTCTACTTACACATAGGTATGTAAACTTCCTTTAACAATAAAACAATACTAACAGAGATCTAAACCTCTATTTGAATTGCTCTCAAGGCCAAAATACTATCACTCTAGCTAAATTGATCTAGACTTCCACCATTAGAAATCTATAAAATAGTAGGTAACTTTACTCTTGTTTCTTTATTTTACTTCATTTGAATCCCCTAACCTAATCAGACTTGTTCACCCACCTTTTATTTTTAACTAGATACATATTCAAACCCTTATTCGATCATCTGCTTAGTCTACCATTCCTTTTTTAAACATTCCCAAAAACACATAGGTAACCACCAATGGTTAGCTCAACCATTCATGGTCACCTCAACCATCGATGGTCATCTAACCATCAATGGTTAACCCAACTAAAATAGTTCACCTAACCATCGATGGTCACTATGGGAAAAATAATAACAATATATTTTTAGTCCCCCTACCTCAACCAAACACTAATTTCTATATTCCTACCTATTAATAGAAACTTCCCTAATTTTTTGAACCAAACCCCAACTATCTTAGCATAGGTATTGACCCACTTTTGGCATTTTAGTCATTTTATTTAAACAAGCATTTTATTTTCCTCTTCTTGCATGTATTTGATTTTATGTTATTGAATTTGAGTATCCTTTCTTTTCATCTACATCAACTTAATTTTTATAAAGATTGGATTGATAGCCTCATAGAAAACATACACTTCTTAGATCTAGCTCATGTTAGGTAGTCCACTCAACCATTTTGCTAACAACCCCCTTTTTATTATCTTTCTTGTCTTTATGTTATTCCTTCCAAGCCAAAGAAGAGTTATCATCATCATCTAGATCACATGTGCCCTTTATCAAGTATTCCTTTACACACCCCTTTTATTAGTTTCTTACTTGCTTCCAAATTAAGAAATGAGAAAAAATTAAGAGAAACACTTTCAATGAGTATTTTTTAGTGGAAATTTGACTAGGTTGAAACCACTCAACCATCACCTTATCTTGAACCTGTGACCTTATCTTTATGTTAAATTGTTACTAATAGGCCTAGGTTAAAAGAGATAAACCATTAGTCTTTTCAATACTTCAATATCACTTACCAACAAATGGAACTGTGTTAGGCAGAGACCAATTTCAGAGAAACTAAGGTAAATATTCCCAATTTGTATCTTTTCTAACTCTACACCTTTGTATGTTGATTGAACTAGTCTAGGATTAACATTAAGAACCCTATATTACTTTATAAACTCATTCAAGTCATGAAATTGAATACAAACTATGTCTTTGGTTTTGAATAGATCCTTCATTCTCCATACATACTTACAAGTAACTGTAGATGAGTATATGTATTAAAACTCTAGTCAATCTTTGCTCATGGTCTTAGAACCTATCTCAATCAACCTTGATCTCTCCTAATAAAAACCCTCCATGGAGAAACTAACTTCAATGTTTTGAGAGGAGAAACATAGGTACATTACCTTAATCTTGAATCCATTTCATAGAAGACAAACCCTATCAATGATTAAAACACTATCTTGTAGACCAATGGTGCTCATTTCTAGCATAATGAGGGTGATCTTGATTATCAAATCATGTTTCACACATGAAAAATAGATTGAAACCAAAATTAATAGGATTAAATTGATCTAAAATAACACATACATCACTTGGGACAATTAAATCAATTCAAATAAATGAAATAACTAAGGTGATGGGATTATGAAGGCAGTTTTGAGATACTAGTAGTCTTAGTGTTTATTCATGAAGCACAATATACCAATATTATAACTATGACCATGTAATGAGATCTCAAAAAGACTAATTTAATCCCTGAAGTACACTCATATTAATGCTTCCCTTCTTATCCATACTAGTTGTAAACTAGTTGACTTCTTTAACTTGCCTAAGAGAACAATGTGAGAGAGGGATCATTTTTCACCATTTTTGCAGTTGTCAAAGCCACCTGAGCTTGGAGATGAGATTTTGGGATATTAAGGGACACTAATTAAACCTTCACATGTGTTATAACTATCTTTTAGGATATAAAACAATTGAAACTCCCCTTGTTAAGTGATCTTCTTGCCTTTTAAAATTGAACCTATAGAATATTAGTTTCAAAACTACTTTTTGACATTCCCTAGCATGGAAAACATTATATATCATCTTATGACACTTGTATTCTTGTGGAAACCATAAAATTTCATTAAATGATCCAAAATATGGCCTAAGATGACATAAGGATAATTTAACAAGTATGGCAAAGGCTTAAACACATTATTTGACCCTCACACCATGCCTTAAGTTCATTAATGACCATGGTGGACATTTTCCAACCTAGGAGACCCTATGAAAGTCTAAAATTGTATGGGGGTTAAATTATTTTATCCATGGGGTAAAATTAGTCAACACTTCCTATTTTTCTTTGTAGTCTAAGGAAGTCATTACTTAGTTTTTAGACCATTCATTGGATGGCATCCAAGGGTATAGTTTGGGTGTTATTAGTTAATGTTAATGTTACTTGATGTCACAAATAAGGAACCATTTCATTGTTCACTAGGTTTATAAAACCCAAGTGTTGGTTTGGTGCATAATGACTCAAAGGGAGTTGCTTTGTTATGGGTAGTAGCTCGAGAATTGGAATATTTTATTTTGTGTTAGGTAATAGGCTCAATGTAGGCATAGGTGGCAATGCATTAGGGATAGGAGCCATCCTTTTACCCTGATGATTTAATTTCTTATTGAATTTTAAGGCTCTAACATAATCCAAGTGAAATTCTATTATAATGGGGTCTTGTATTAAGAACATGGTCCTTTAAGGGTCCAAAGCATTCTTGCAAATCTCAAGCACTAGTCAAGTGTTAGGCTAATAAAGCATAGTGACCAGACTATATATTATTTGAAACATAAAATTGAAGTTTTTTATAAGCTCATGGTGTTATTTTTTAAACTAATAGTAGAGGATTCTAGGTTTAATAATTTACCCAAATTTGGATAATAAGGTATTATTAAATTGGTCACAGCTTGCAATTGTAGATTCAAGGAGGTTAAGGAACTAGTCATAGGTTGAACCCATAAAAGTAATGGGGAAAAACATGTATTCCACATCTTAATCTTCTACATTAAGAAGTCTTAGGGAATTCATAAATGATTTCACATTCTCTTTAGTCGTTCATCTTATACCAAGAGTTAAATAGGTAAGTTATCTTTTTGGGTTCCTAGGTAAGTCATGGATAACTCCAAGAACATTAATAGCCAACCCAACTAATTAGGCTACCTGGAGAGTCATTGTGGATGATATATTTGGTAGAGACTAGGATGATGGTATAGTAGAATCAATGATAGGTCTATGTTTATTTCTTTGAGACTAGGATCTTTGATACACTTTCAAGGTTGATATAATCAATCTACCTCACTAATACTTAGACCTAGTAATCCATGCAGTAGGATCCAAATTTTCTCAAGGGTAAGCTAGCAGTTAAAACTTCCCTATCAATTTTTACCTTGATCTATATCTATTCCTATAATGGTTTGATGTTAATAATAATGGGAAGAAGCATTAGAGATAAATCAATAATAGTAAATAACACAAAATCCCTCCTTCTAACACCAAATGTTATGTATATTTAAAGAAAAAAATAAAGGGAAAGCATAAACGAAGGTCAGTAATAATAATTTCAATACTATACCCCTTAAAGGCTTATTAATAATTACTAAAATTATATATGGTATGTCTAAAATAATATATCATTTAATTCCCTCCTTATTTTAACAATGGTTATTGGCCCCAAGATCTCTAGTGTATCCAAAGTCACTCATGATTTTGAGTGTTTTGAAGAGCAAAATGGGTGATAATACATAGGATAAAGATATCCCCTTGTTAATTTTAGGAATGATGCTAGTTCTATCTAAGGAATGAGTAGTTTAACCTTGTTTTAGTCACAAAGTAGTGATCATTACCATAAAGGGTTCAATGTATGTGCAATATCACCTAAATTAATTATCAACTAAAGTAAACATCATTCATTATCTGCTATTAAGTTAGACCTCATTTATTTCTCAAAAAGGGATAGGTGTTTTGACTCCAAAATAAACACAAAATAAGAAGGCAAGGTATGGCATAAAATAAATGGTTCTAGGATTGAAAGGATGTTAATGCTTCAAGAATAAAGTTTTGTGTGTCCTACCATAGTTATACCATGATGTGTTGAGTTTAACCAAGGGATACTACTCTTAAGGAAAACTAAAAGGAATGCTTAACTTATAAACCCTTGTAAATATCAACACTTTAATGAGTTTGTAGTAGATAAAATACATATTCCTCAGTATAATATGTAACTTAAATACATATATTATAGGTTTGTAAATAGAGTGAGAAATATTTAAAAAATAGGTATAATAACAAGCACATTATAACTATTGAATTATGTAATCATCTAAAAATGACACTTGAGTGCCAAGAGTGTTACTTGAGACCACCCATCCCTAGCTTAGCCCTAGACATATCTTAGGGCTATTTAAACACTTATCTATGTTTCATGAGGACCACACACATACTTATACATCTAAATATAAATCCTAGACCCTTCCTTGGGTATATAATCCCTTGTTACCTCAAGTTATACCATTTGGACACTAGAACCATAAGTGGACACTAGTACCACAATGTTATTGTCATATTTGGGTGTTATTGTCCTTTTCCCTCTTTGGAGCTCCAATGGATAAATTTTAAATTCCTAAAATCCCTAGGGTTAGCATAGACCTATTTCAAACCATACAAAAACAATAGATCAGTACATACACATGAATTTTATCACTTTATCCATTAGATGGAAATCAGATGTAAATACATATAAATAGGCTTAGAATAATTTGTGGACGATCAAGGTTATCAATCCCTATTCTACCCTACTTCTACTTACAATCATTTATAGCCCTCCTAAGCTTAGAATACATAGATTTCCAATTTCAGGCCTCACTCAAACATGCATTCATACTAGATTCACTTACACTTGCACCAATACTTAAATTGGGAGAATTACATTGGGCTTGATCCCTCATTGGAGTATTGGTATGTGGGAAAATCTCACCATAGTCAAGCGTTGAGGATGTCCAACCTACCTGAATAAAACTACACATTTACTAATTATTCTAAGTTGAATGCCTTAATCACATTGAGGTCTAGTGTTTGCATAAAAAATAGTCATATCAGGTCACATACAATGAATTAGGGTTTGTCCACATAGGAACATCCTTGACAAACTCAAACATAGGTGTTTCTAGAATCTTAGAATTTTTCTTACACATAGGACACTAACAACATAAGTGGACACTAGCACCATAGTGATACTATCCAAGGTAGGTAACTATTATCCAGGAGTGTTTTTGACATGTAGATCTTTCTTGTGACATTCAAACTAGCTCTTGTACTAGTTTTTAGCCTCTATTTCCTTTGTCTCATTTAGTTTTTAGTTAATTATTAATTTATCTCCTTCATTTCTATTATTATAATTATAATTTTATCTTAGTTCTTTCATAGATTAGTGGCTATATTTATTTCATATTTTATACCTTGATTTATTATACTCAGTGCCTTTAAAAACCTAGGGATTGCACTCTATAACCCTAAAAAGTTAATTCATTTTGTGAGCTCTGTTTACTTTGAGTACATTATTTCAAACCCTAGTGCACCATTAGGGTTTCCCCTCTTATTTTTAGAGTATACTCAATTTTCATTTTATATCCTATCATCATTATTAACATGTTGGATTCCATTTTATCTTCTTTGGTACAAAGTATTATGGTTTGTCTTGTATGTTTATTTCCCACCATTTATATAAATATACACATGTATGTCACTCCTCTCATGAATCATTTTAGAACTTAACCTATTTCACACAATGGCCTACCCTCTCTTGAGTCCCCCTTATATGAGTATCATTGCTACATGGTTTACTTTGAGTTACTTTTAGTTACTACTCAATGATAGAGAGCTCAGAGGACTCCTTTTGTTTAGCCTCCACCTAAACCAGTTGATTACCTTCACTCACATCCTACCTCTACTACTCATGCATAAAAATAGTAGGGTTGACCAAATTTGACATCAAGGTCAAATTTGGACCCCTATAAGTAAAAAAAATTATGTTTAGATATTTTATGGGTATAATACTTTTTCATTGGGTATTTTATAGGTCTTTTGATTTCATTTAATTTTGTATTAGCCTTGGTCTTAGTCATTTTAATCTATATGTCACTTTGAGTCATATTGAAGGCTTTTAAGGGTCATAAATGCAAGTGGCATGGTTTTAAATGTGAATAAGTGTGATTATTTTATATAAAATGTCCAAGAAGTTAGATTTCCTATTAGGAATGCCAATCTCATCTAAAAATTATAGGTTATCTACTTGAAGATCAAGTAATCAACTATAAAATGTGAGTTCAGCAATTGTATAGCCCATGAGGGAATTTGACATGTGGGATAAGGTCATGGAATGTCTCTTCATGTTCCTTAGTTCAACTTACATGCTTTTCATGCTTTTGAAGTTCCATTTTTTAGCTAAAACCATTATACTCCTTCTTCACCCTTCTAAACACACATAGGTGATCAACAGGTTTGTGCTTAGTACAAAAAGTTGAAGAGGTTTTAGGTCAAACACGTTTGGGAGGTGGTATTACACTTATATATGTTAATTTCCATAACAATATTGAAATTATTGGTCGACCATTATTTATGAACCATATCTAACAATTTTATTGTGTTCTTCTACTCATTATTTCATGTACCTTATAGTTTTTGCTCCATTTTGGATAGGTCCATACATTCCAATTGGTAATGTTGACTCCATAGGATTTTGGATATCTTATTATATTATATCCATGCTTATTTTCATGTTTCATGGTGTTTTTATGAACAATTTATCTCATGTTACAGGAAAGTTTAACCATTGTGAAGCTTCAGTCAAGTTCTTCTTGGTTGTAGAATGTTGATTCTATATAGATGTCCCATGTGAATATAATATGGTGTTACATAGGTATCAAGGCCATATTATCACATATTTTCATGTTTGGTTTCATCAAACCATTCTTTGAGAAAATTTTAGTCTTATCATTCCTCATAGTTAACTCTTCACTCGATCCCATTTACAGTCACATGTATAGAGCTTGTTTAGCTTGTCTATGGACTTGTAATTAGGGTGTATAAATTTATTCAAGACATTTAGATTTATATATAATTCATTTTGATATTTTTTAAAAGTTTAAGGTTGTTTTCAATCTCATTCATCACACTAACTAGTCATTAGATACCCTTGCCTACTCTGTTCTAGAAGTTTGCAAGAGATTTTTATGTTGGAATGGATGTTTTGAGGCTTGTATTAAGATATAATGAATGTAAATCATTAATTATAGGTATTTAAAATGATTTTTATTTATTTTTTAGACCATTAATCAACACATGTTGCTCCATTCTATGCTCACTACTTGCATACATCTCGTATGCACCTATATGAACCTCCTTGATGATGTCATGTTGAGATGGAGAGTTTTATAGTTTTGTCAATATTTTAGAGTGAAAAAATGTGAATTTTATTACTTGGTTATGGAATATAAAGTGTTAATAAGGATAGGTATCTTTTATACTGCCTAAGTCTACTTTATTGCCTATGTGTGAGAATGACCACCTACATGTGATACCTTAGAGCTATGAAGGTATTTGAATGGGAAATTTAGAGCATGGTAAGGTCATTTTTCAAATAATATCATGTGTTTAAATAATAATAGACCTATTTAAGGTGATATGGTGGTAAGAAACTATGATAAAACCTTCTAAGGATGATGATTGTAGTTTTAGAGACCAAATCCCTAAACTTTGAAAACAGAGATCCAAGCCATTTTGGTGGAGGTCATATAACATGGTTGAAATGAATTTTTAAAAATATAAATAGGTAAACCTATTATACTATATAATTTATAAAATATATTCTAAATATGGAGGTCATAAATTTAGTGGAAGATATAAGTTTTACATCCTAAAGATGCCTTTCAAAGAACTAAAACCCTACATTCATATCTATAGGTTTTGAGTTTTGAATGACCTTTGGCATCCTATGGATAAAAATAAACACACCCTCATTTTGGAATGGTCCTAATGATTAAATGGTGTAAAAAATAGTATGAATATAATAATTATGATGTTGACGTATAGTATTTCAAGCTTTATGGACACCTATAGGTGTCTCTCTATAGGAAAATTAACACCTAAAGTTGAGTAGGCAGAAAGTAGGCTGACATTGGTGTCTATGTGGTTTTTTAGGGAATATAAGGTTAATAAATGTATATAAATATGATATGTGACCTTTAATACTCAATAAAGGTCTCTAAATAGCATGACCAAATTCTAATTAAACAAATTCACACCTATAAGAGTCATTTTGGTAGGGTAACATAGTCAAGAGGTAGAACTTAGTCTTATGAGTTAAAGTTGAATGTAAAGAGTATATAAGGGGTTTTAATTATGAAAAAATTATATGAAAACCTTAATTACTACCATTATGATATTCATAAACCCTTGGAAATGTGAAATAATCTTACATAGACCTCTTAAGGCCCTATATGCACCGACATTTGAGTGTTCGGTCTTGATGAATATAAGAGATGAATATGCTTAAGAAGAGAAAGAAGGTAAAAACAAATTGATAATGATTAATTATAAATAAATAAGGTGATTTAATAAAATCAAATACTTATTTCAAGTTGACTATCTATTCTTCCTACTAGCCCAAAGGTAGTAATCCATACAGTTGCACTAAGAGACCCATGTTGCTCAATGGGTAAGGATGAAGAATATAAGGGAGAAGAGAGGTTTTGGGTGAATTAAAATATTATTGAGAATTAATTTAAGGTAAATAAAATTTTTAATGAACCTAATCATATTGGAGTTAGCCTTGATAGGTCATTCTTAGGTGGAAGTGAAAAATGTAAGAAAATAGTCCTTTTTTAGGCCTTTTTTGGGCAAACTGAGTTGGTTAGGTGCCTAAATGGGGGAGTATAATTTATAAATTTGGTAAAAATATTGATAAAAACTAATAAAAATAATAAAATCTTTCATTTTCCTTTAAATTGAGGGATATATCTCAATGTTTTGTCTAAGGGGTCAGCCAATCAGGAAAATCAAGGTTTTGGCAAGACAAGCAAATAAAGCCAAAAAGGGTGAGAAACTTGATAGAAATATTTTAAAACCTAAAGGAACATATTTTTATGTATATAATAGGTTAATATGTGATATTAACCACTATATAAATATCATAACTCTCAACATGTTAAAAATACTCTAGCACATAGTCTACTCTCCAAACCCTGCACACAGGTTGTTTGTTCACAATCTATCCTAGGTATTTTAGAATTTGGAGGGTCAAATGTCATGAAAAAATATTTAAATTTTTTTTAAATGGTACTAATAGTTTATTTAGACACATAAAACACTTATTTGTCTTGGTAAAATAGGTTAGGTGCCCTTTATTTTGTCTCAGATAGAGGGCACTTCTTTGTGAATAAAACTTGTAGTTTTTTAATAAAAAAGGTAAAATGATGGACCAAAAGCTAAAGGGACCCTATGAAAAGGTGTGATAAGTATTATAATACCTATAAAAACATTATTAATCAAGAAAGTAATTAATAATATCAATAAGGAATTCTAAACCCTCAAGGTTGCAGTCATGAGTTTTTGGCAGGGTTTTGGCCTAAAGCCAAATGATAGGTCATTTTCATTTCTAAATATTAGAGAGATTTATAACAAATTGGAGAATTTTTTTTGTGTCACTAAAGATTTGATAAATATTTTTAAACTCAAGTAAGTTACAATGAAGGCCATTTTGGCTCAAAGGTAACATTAACCCTGGAGGAAATGGAGAAACAAGCTCGAGTAAGTAGATTGAGATGCTCATATCTCCCTTGAAACTTTACATGGAGATCCAAGGGGTTTGGAAAAGTTGAAATTGGTCTTGAATATCATCTTTGTGAAAAATTTTGGTAGTTCCAATCTTAGATATTTATGAACAAAGATTAAGGATAAAAGAGGCCTAATACCCTTGTTAACCCTTAGATAAGGACCCAATTGAGAAAATGAAGAAGGAGAGCTATATAGATGGTATGTAATGGACATGAAAGTAATTTTATGTTTTATATGACTCTTAATGTCTCCTCCTCATAAATTTTTGTGTTACCCTACTTGTATAGACATGGTAAAGAATGGTTTTCTTTGACTATTTTGTGCATTGTGTAGTTTTTACATACTTTCAAGCAATAAAATAAAATTTGGGAGGAAGATAAGGACTTATTATAACCAAAAATTATAATTTAATGCCTAAAAATACTAATAAGTTTTCATACAAAATCTCTCATCTCAACCAATCAAAATTGGCATAGTGAGCATGATACTGAGAATGGTGAGAACTCCAAATCAATGGATTTTTAAGGTACACCTAAGAAATATAAGGCCATGGATGGTATTAACACATGTAATCCCTAAACTTTTATGGATTTACATGAGAAAATAGTTCCATTTCGGAATCCAAGTGTGCAAGGTGTGTGGAAGAGGAGTTTTCTTAGACTATAAATGGTGATGACTCATTTCCAAAAGTTTCCAATTGACTAAGAATCAAACAATTTCATGGGGAGCATGTATGAAATCCTTCCCTCTCATTCCAATCATTATACCTATCCTTAGTCATTTTTTGTATTTTTAAATGTGTGTGAATGATGAAGGTAGTTTTTTGAGCCAACACAAGGAATTTCATGCCACTTTCCAAGATTTTCATGCCTTGTATGGACACTTTTAATTCCTAACCTTGCATGGTAAATTTAAAATCTCCTTCTCATTAATATTTAACTTCTTTTCTCTACTTGAAAAGTGTCCAAGTAACCTTTGGACTTCCCTTGTCTTGCCCCTCTCTCAAATGCTATAAGTAGTGACTTTTTTGGCTTTTTTGGGTAGCCTTAATTGGTTAATGGGGAAACCCTAGCCAATTTTTTATTTGAATTTCTCTTGAGACAATAAAAAAGTGAATTTTCCTACTTACATAATGTGTGATTAAGTCTTCTTGCAATCTTGTTGGCCTTGTCTAGTAGAAGATGATATTTTCTAGCATGTTATCCCTATTATTCACCAAGTGTGCATAAGAGTAATTGTTATAGGTCTTTGTTAATGTTATATTTTAATTTATAAGTGTTTTTTAAGTTTATTATGAATGCATTCTCCCAAGGAATCATTCACTACCCTCCTAAGCATAAAAATACCTCTTGAACCTAACATATGAAACATTGATGTAATAATCTGTCTTGAGTTATGATTTATGTGTGAAAGAAGATTTGATTTGATATAAATAGTATAATTTCAATAAATATGAGGAAATTCAAGATTGGTGCGTCACTTTTTAGCTTTTTTAGTTTGTATTCTTAACCCTTTTCATGTAAATTTGATAAGTGAAAGAGTGTTTCAAAGAGTGCATCAAGGGAACTAACCCTTATATATATTCATCTCACCAAATTGATTACCCAAAATAAGTGAGGTGTTTCCATTATTCCACTTGGATGAGTAGAGTTGAGACATCTCCTTAAGGGGTGAAAATCTAAGTGATAACAGTTTTTGACACACACATTGGGATTCTAAGTCCTAGAAGATTGTCCAAGATTGGTGTTGGTCTTAGCATATTTATAGTTACAAGAACATCTACATTTAGTACTTGATGGCTCCACTAAGTTTTCAATTCTTTGGTTATTAGTCAGTCCTTAATTTCCATGCCAAATGTGACCACTAGGTCTTCTACTAAAGTTATACCTTTTGAGTTTGTGTAATTACCTTTGTATTCTGTCAAAAAATTCATATTTGTGAATACTCATCCTTATTTAAAGGATTTTTTGATTAAAAATTCCAAGTTTATAATTAGTTCAACCACTAATACACATAGTATACATTCCAATATGGGTATAAAACTTCATTTTGTAGCATTTACTAGATTGTGCCCTTTGAATCTTGCCCAATATGACCAAATTCCTAGAGCAACCCTTAAGAGTGTTCCATATTTCAGTGGAAAAGGTCCTACTACTCCCTTGAACATATTAGAAACATGGAAAACTTTTGGAACATCCATAATATCACTCAAGAGAATGTGGCCATCAGAATATTGGCACTATCTTTCAAATAAAAAGCTTTAGATTGGTATGGAACTCTACCTCATGCTTCCATTACTTCATGGGATGAACTAAAAAATCTATTATCTAAGAGGTTTGATGAGAAGCATGATTATCTATCACTATTGAATCAATTGACCACTATCAAGAGGGCTCCCCAAGATTTTATGCAAGATTTTACCTCTAGATTTCAAAATACATGGGATAGGATCCCAGCCCTTATGATACCTACTCCAAATTATGTCTTCTTGTATTACCTAAAAGCATTTAATGGTGATATAGCCATGATGATCCAATCCATAGGTTGGAATAAACTATCTTGTGCTTATGAGATAGCTATCAATGCTAAGAATTATCTTGTTCAATAAGGGAAGATTATTCTTAGACCACTAATGACATTGTTCCCTAATTTACAACCTCTTAGTCAAGTTGGATTACCTACCTTCTTTCATTTTCTTAATAGTCAAGAGAAATCCACCCTTGCTCCTACCAATCAGATTAATGAAGTCAAGATTTTGATTCAAAATTTTACTAATGAATTGGTTGCTCTCAAAATATAACAAGCTCAAAATTATAGGCCTTATCATTCCTACAATTAGTTTGGACAAGAAAGTAGGCATCCTTTTCAAGGTAATGTTCAAAGACAAGTTCAAATAACTCAATCTAGACCTTACCAAATTTTCAATCCCAATGCCCCATCATCTTCTAGAGCTCTTGTTCCTACTCAAAATAACATTTTTCAAGAACAACCATGTTAACCTTCCTATGACCAAAATCAAGGCCAAGTTGCATATGCCAATGAAAAGAATAGTCAATCTATGATAATGTAAGGTATTCAAGCACCTCAAGTTACCACTTTTGAGGTGATAATGAAAAATGGACAAGCACAATCTCATTCTACTCTTATGAATCATTTAGAGGGGGAATTTTTTGCCATGAATCATTTGGGAAGTTCAAACAATGTGATTGATAGTGTGTCTCTAACACTAGATATAAAAAGAGGGATGTATAAGAGACATAAGGGAAAAATAAAGGACCTATTTTGACTACTCCATCACCAAAAATAGTAGGATGGCCTAACTCATCTCTTAAGGTATAGGAAAATTAGAAGTTTTAGAATGCTAGGCCAACTCCTACACATCCATCTTCACATGCTACACCATAAGGTACTAGTGCTTCTAAAGAGTAATTCAAGATGAAAAATCCTTATATAAATGTTATGGATAAAATTAATAAGTTAAAAATGAATATTTAATTATGGGACTCATTGGAAATACTGAGACAAAAATATATCCTTAAAAAAGAATTGCTTGGATTAGTTAAACAAGTTGGATTAGCTAGGATTGAAAATGTTGTTTTGGTGAATAAAACTCAACCTATTGATGTAAAAGTGAATAAAACTAATAAGACTCCTCATTTATATCTATCTTTGATCATTGGTTATTTTTTTTCTCATAATTGCATCATAAATAGTGGGGCTAGTACTTCAGTTATGCCCAAGTTAATAACGGATAAACTAGGCCTCAAGTATGAACCAATGGCTAAAGGAGTTCTATAATTGGATGGGTCACACTTGAAAATACCATAGGATTAGTCAAGGATTTGATTTTAATTTTAAATTTTTGTCCTACTTTTTCCATCCCTCATGATGTTGTGGTTGTATATTTACCTTCGTATTTTCTCTTTGTTTGTCAAGAGAGTTTACAGCCAAGATAGGTGGATACTTCATAAAAAAATGGTCACATATAGTTTTTAGGACAATTTATGGTACCAAGGTAAATATTGAATCAAATCATAATAATCATAATCATTTATATCCATACATCCCTAGGATTGTAAATGTCAATTATGTTATTCTTGATGAGGAAGAACTTCACATGGATCAATCTCCAACTTCTCTTAAAGGAGTTTCTGATTTGTATCTAGATGAATGGGGAGCTAAGCACTATGAACATTATCATTAAAAATTCATAGAGGAATATGGTCTTGGAGTGTATTGCCTTTATGAAGAAGTCTCTTTCATGCCAAAATTGATGAAGTCAAATAAGACTATGGATGGTTTATGGCAGTTATTTTTTGATGGATCAAGAATCAAGGTTAGATCAGGTCATGGAGAAATTTTGATATCTCCCTCCAAGGAAAGGTATTACTTCACTTTCATATTTAACTTCAATTTTAATTTTAATTTGGTGGAATATGAGGCCCTAATTCATGGCCTTGAGTGGGTGAGGAAGAGAGGTGTGAAGGAGTTACAAGTTTTTGGTGATAGTGAGTTGGTTGTGAATCAAGTGAGAGGTCAAAATATGATTAAGAACTCCTTACTTAAGTCCTATAAGCATAGAGTGTGGGATATTATAGAATATTTATAAGCCTTAAACATTCATTCTATACGAAGAGAGGATAATAAACATGTTGATAGGTTGGCAGAAATTGGATCTCAGTTTGATGTTCCAAAGGGGGTAAGAGAGGACAAGAACCATCCTCATCTCAAAGTGATTGTAAGGCCATCAATACCTGATAATGTCACTAATTGGAAAGTGTTTGATAGTGATAAAAAATATCTCTTTTTCTACAATAGGAGGCTTATTTTTCCTCAAATAATTAGTTCAAACTAAAGTAGCAATATGGAGGGTAGATTATACAATTGAAAACAAACAAGCTCCTTAAGTGTTTAGTCACACTTGAGAGTATCTTCAATGATGATGATCATTTGAATAAGGAAAAGGTAAACATGTGTACTAAGCAAAAAAACTATGAGAGAGTATAAATATTCAAAGATAAGTTGATTTCTCTTGGGAAGGTATGTACTAGAGAATAAAGATATGCTTTCATTGAATTACGTAAGAAATTTTCTGATTTCTATGCATGGGAATATAGTGATTTAAAGGGTTTTGATCCAATCTTAGCTCAACATACCATATATCCAGTTGAGAATGCTAAGCCTATCAATAAATGGCAAAGGCCAATTAATCTAAGATTGAGCCTCTCATGAGAAAGGAGTTTACAAACTTGATTGAGTCTAAGATCATTTTTCCTATTAAGAATTCATCTTGGTTGGAAAACTTAGTCCCTGTAAGGAATAATAATGGGGAAATTAGGTTGTTTTTATTTTAGATATTTGAATAGAGTTTCCTTGAAGGACTATTATCCTCTTCCTTCCATGGAACAAATTTTGTAAGTTGTGGTAGGTAGTGAAAGGTTCTCACCCCTTGATGGATATTCAAGGTATAATCAAATTTTGGTGAAATAAGGAGATCAATACAAGACAGTCTTTACCACTAAATATGGCACATATTCTTATAATAAAATTTCTTTTAGTTTGTCTAATGCTAGTGAAACCTTTTAATGTATAATGGATATGGATTTTCAAGGTCTAATAAATTATATAGAATTGGTGTATCTTGATGATATCATAGTTTTCTCTAAGGATGCAAAGGATCACTTGATTGATCTTAGGAATATTTTTGAGAGATGTAGAGAGTTTGGATCTCCCTCAATCCAAAGAAGTGTGTGTTTGTTTTCCATGAAGGCAAACTCTTGGGACACATTGTTTCAAATAAATGCCTATCTATAGATCATGAAAGGGTGAGTGCAATCTTGGCATTGACTTTTCCCAAATAAAAGAAAGGTTTGAAAAGTTTCTTTGGAAAAATAAATTTCATAATTAGGTTTATTCTTTATTTTTCCAATTTAGTCAAGCCTCTAACCTTTATGCTAAGGAAAGATGAAGTGTTTACTTAGACCAGGAGAAGGAAAGAGAGTTTTAAAGAGATCAAGTAAGCTATTGCTCAAGCTCAAACTCTTGAAACTCCTGATTTCTCAAAGGATTTTAACTTTTATACATTTGGAAATGAATAAGTAATCTCTGCTATGCTCACTCAATCAAATTAAGATAACTTGGAGCATCCTATTGTCTTCTTTAGTCAAAGACAACAAGGCTATGAGGTAAGATACACTTATGTAGAAAATTAAGTACTTCCATTTATTATAAGTCTAAACAAGTTTAGGCATATGTTATATAACAACAAGATTCATATATCGGTACCTCATCCTAGTTTCAAAGACTTACTTTTGATTAGAGATTTGAATGAATAAAGGTTTGGTTGGATTACAAAAATTATGGAGTATGATGTGGAAATAAAGATAACCAATCTAGTGAAAGGGAAAGGATTATGTGAGCACCTTGCTTCAGATTTGAAAGAACAAAAATAAGTTTTTTTATCATTTCATTATGATCTTATGATAGTTGTATCTTCATCAATGAGAAGTTAGACACAAGAAATGATCCATTTTCTTCAAACTGGTGAGTGTCCATAAGGCCTACATAGAGCCAAAAGAAGGTACTTTAGATTACAATCTATTAATTATGTACTTGTTGATAGAGTATTATTTAGGAAATATTTATTAGGTGTACTATTTAGATGTGTTGAATTACATTAGGTTGAGCAGATATTGCTTGAGTTTCATGATGGACTAGTTGGTGGTCACTTTACTCCAAGAACCACAACTGCTAAGATTATGAGAGCTAGATATTTTTGGCCTAGTTTATTTAAAGACCCCATGATTAGGTAAGGAAATGTTATAAATTTTCTCTCTTTGATGCTAAATAAAACCTTACAGCCTTGATTCTTCATCCAATACAATTTGACCAACCCTTTCTGCAATGGTGTCTAGATTTCATAGAATTAATCAACCCACCTTCTAGTGCTGGTCACAAGTGGGTGTTAACTACTAAAAATTAATTTAAAATATGGGTGGAGGTTATTTATCTCAAGGAATCAAATGAAAGTTTAGTTTTAGACCTTTATGAAGGCATAGTGACAAGATTTAGGGCCCCTTAAACAATAATTTTAGACAATGCATTGGCTTTCCTTGGAATGAAAACAAGTGAGTGGGATTTGAAACATGGTATTTATCTTAGTACTTTATCTAGATATTATCCACAAGAGAATGGGCTAGATGAGTCTATTAATAATAATTTAATTAGGATCATTAAGAGGACAATGGAGGAAAACCAAAGAACTTGGCATTCCAAGTTGAAGATAGCTCTTTGGGATGATAGAATCACCCCCAAAAGAGCCATTAGAAACTCACCATATACACTTTTTTATGGGAGATAAGGTAGAATTCCTATTTCACATAAGTTATAAGGCTTGGATCTCACTTACCAGTTGAGTTGATGGAAAATGAAAGCATAGAGGTTATGTTATGTGAGTTGATATATCTTGAAGAAATAAAGGATCAAGCTATGCAAACTATGAGAGCTCACCAAGATTAAAAAAAAAATAGATACTTTGATAAGAATTCCATTCCAAGAATCTTATAAGAGGGGGAATTTGTTCTAAAGTGGGATGAAGATTGGGCTAATCTTGGAAAACACACAAAGTTTGATGCTTTGCGGAGTCATCCTTATGTCATCACTCAATGCAAGCAACACAATGCTTTCTAACTCTCAAATTTGGATGGGGAGGGGATTAATATTCCACTGAATGGGATATGTCTTAAACATTTATACTAAGGTTCTCCTCTCTCCTTTTACATAACTACTATTTTTCTTATTTTCCCTAAGTGATTATGCACATGTGTGAGTCTTATTGGTGTCTTACTTTGCTTTATGTTTGCTTGGTGTGTATTTGTTGTTTTGTGTGTTTTAGGAAATTATTTTCTATTTGTCTTCAATAAATCATTGACTCTTTAACCCATGGATTGATAAGGCTACTAGTCTTTAATATAACAAGCATACTACCCTATCAGTCACCATTTTGTTGACCAAATTTGACTTCAAGGTCAAATTTTGACCCCCTATAGGAAAAAAACTTTGTTTTTTATATGTTTTATGGGTATAATACTTTCCCATAGGGTATTTTATATGTATTTTTATGTCATTTAATTCTATATTTTCCTTAGTCTTAGTCATTTTAATCTATATGTCACTTTGAGTCATTTAAAAGGCTTTTAGGGGTCATAAATGCAAGCGGAATGGTTTTTAAGGTGCCCAAGTGTCCTTATTTTTTATAAGAAATCTAAGAAGTTATATTCCATATCAATAATGTTAGTCTCATTTTAAACTTGTAGGTTATCTAACTGAAGATCAAATAATTAACTCAAAAAGGAGATTTTGGTATTTTTACAACCCATGAGGGAAGGTGACATGTGGGAGAAGGTCATAGAACATATATTCATCTTCCTTATGTTAATTTATATGATTTAAATTCTATATAAGTGCCATTTTTTATCTAAAACCATTCTACTCCGTCTTCACCATTATAGACACACAAAAGTGATTAGTAGGTTTGTGCTTGATACAGATAGTTGAATAGGTTGTAGGTAAAATGAATTTGGGAGGTGTTATTAGACTAAAATATATTTATTTATATAATAAGAGTTAAATTATTGGTGAATCATTATTTATGAACCATCTCTAACAAGTTGGCTATGTTTTTATGCTCAATATTTCATGTACCCTATAGGTTTTGCTCCATTTTGGATAGGTCTATATAATTTTATATAATTTATCTCATGTTGCAGGAAGGTGTCACCAGTGTGAGGTTTCAGTCAAATTCTTCCTTGTTGTAAAACATTAGTTCCCTGTAGAGGTCTCATGTGAATATAATATGGTGTTACATAGGTATCAAGGACATATGATCACATCTTTTAATGTTTTGTTTCATCACACCATGATTTGATCAAATTTTAGTCTTACCATTCCTCAGTTAACTCTTCACTCAATCCCACTTGTAGTCACATGTATAGAGCTTATTTAGCTTGTTCATGGAGTTGTAATCAAGGTGTATTAGTTTTTTCAAGTCATTAGGATTTGGAGATATTTAATTTTTATGTTTTGGAAAATTTAATTTTTTTTTGTAATCTCATTCATTACACTAACCAGTCATTAGATACCCTTACCTACTATGTTCAAGATGTTTGCAAAAGGTTTTCATGCTAGAATAGATGTTTTGACGCTTGTTTTAAGATATCCTAAATGGAAATCAAGAATTAGAGAGATTTAAAATTATTTTTATTTGTTATTTATAACATTAATCCACACATGTTACTCCATTCCATGCTCATTTCCTGCATACAACTCATATGCACCTACAAGAACCTCCTTGATGATGTCATGATTAGATGGAGAATTTGATAGTTTTATTAATATCTTAGAGTGTAAAAATTTTCATTTTAATAATTGGTGAGGGAATATAAAATTTTCATAAATATAGGTATCTTGTATACTTCCCAAGTCTTTGAATGGGAAATTCGGAGAATGGTAAGGTCATTTTTCAGATCCTAACATGTGGTTAACTCATAAAAAACCTATGTAATGTCATAGGGTGGTAAGTAAATGTGAGAAACTTTTCCAAGGATGAATATTATAGTTTTAGAGACCAAATCCCTAAACTTTGAAAATAGAAATCCAAGGAATTTTGGTTGAGGTCATATTACATGGTTTCAATGAATTTTAAAACACATAAATAGGTAAACCTAGTATCATATATCATGAATAATATATATTCCAAATATGGGGGTCATAAATTTAGAGGAAGATATAAGTTTGACATCCTAAAGATGCCTTTCAAAGAACTAAAATCCTGCATTCATATCTATAACTTTTGAATTTTGAATGACCTTGGACATCCTAAGGAGAAAAAAAAAACATACTCTCATGTTGGCATGGTCATAATTATTAAATGGTGTAAAAAATAGTATGAATTTCATCAGTATGATGTTGATGTATAGTATTTCAATCTTCATAGACACCTATAGGTGTCCCTCTATATGAAAATGAACACCTACAACTGAGTAGGTAGACACTATGTTGGCATTGGTGTTTAGGTGGTGTTTTAGGGCATATAAGATGAAAAAATGTATATTCAGATTTTATTTGACCTTTGAAGACCTAGTACGGGTGTCTAAATAGCATGATAAAATTTCAATTAAGTAAATGCACACCTATAGGAGTCATTTTGGTAAGGTGACACAATCAAGAGGTAAAACTCAGTGTTATGTCTTCAAGGTGAATGTAAATATTATAGAAGTGGTTGGAATGATTAAAAAAGTCTATTAAAAACTTAATTAGTACCAATATGATATTCATAAGACCTTTTCAATGTGAAACAAACTTAAATATACCTCTTAAGGCCCTATATTCACCTACAATTGAGTGTTTAGTCTTGATGAACATTTATTCTTCTTACTAGCCCAAAGGTAGTAGTTAGTATAACTGCACCCATTTTGCTCAATGGGTAAGGATGAAGATTATAAGGGAGAAGAGTGGTTTTTGGTGAATTCCAAGATTATTTAGCATGAATTTAATTTTTATAAAAAAATTAATAAACCTAAGGATATTGGATTTATCCTTGAGATGTCATTCTTATGTGGAAGTGAAAAATGCAAGAAAATAGTCCTTTTTAGAGGCCTTTTTTGGGCAAATTGAGTTGGTTAGGTGACTAAATTAGGGAGTCTAATTTATAAATTTGGTAAAATTATTAATTAGGACATAATAAAACTCACAAAACATTAAATTTTCCTGTAAATTGAGGGATATATCTCACTATTTTGTCTCAGAATTCAACTAGTCAAGAAAATTAGGGTTTTGGCAAAATAAGCAAATGAAACCAAAAAGGGTGAGAAACTTGATATAAAGATTTGATAACATAAAATAACATATTTTGAGGTATATAAAAGGTTAATATGTGATATTAAACACTAAATAAATCTCATACCTCTCAAAATGGTCAAAATACTCTAGCACACAGTCTACTCTCCAAACCCAACACACAGGTTGCCTATTCATAGTTTGTCTTGGGTTTTTTAGAATTTGGAGAGTCAAATGGCATGAAAAAAGGTTAATTTTTTTAAAAATTCATAATAAATTATAGAAACACCAAAAAAATTGTTTTAATTGGTAAAATAGGGTAAGTATCCTCTATTTTATCTTAGATAGAGGGCACTTCCTTGTGAACAAAACCTATAGTTTTTTAAAAAGGAAGGTGAAATGATAGACCAGAAGCTGAAGGGACACTATAAAAAGGGTTGGTAAGTGGTATAATACCTGTAAAAATATGATAAATTATGAAAATAATGAATAATCTCATTAATTAAGTCTAATACCTCAAGGTTGCAATCAAGAACTTTTGGCAGGGTTTTGGCCTAAAGCCAAATGATAGGTCATTTTAACTTCCAACTATGGGAGAGCTTTCTAACCTATTGGAAAAATTTTATGGTGTCACTAAAGATGTGATAAATATTTTGGAACTATAGGAAGTTAAAATAAAGGCCATTTTGGCTCAAAGGCAATAATAAGCCTGCAAGAAATGGAGTAACAAGCTCAAGTAAGCAATTTGAGTTGCTCATATATCCCTTGACACTTTGCATGGAGATCAAATGGGTCTAGAAAATTTGATATGGGTATTGAAGATAATATTTTTGAAAAAAATTTGTAGTTCCAATGTTAGAGCTTTATGAACAAAGCATAAGGATAAAAGAGACCTAAAACCCTTACTAACCCTTGAATAAGGACCTAATTGAGAAAATTAAGAAGGAGAGCTATCTAGGTGGGATATAATGGCCATGAAAGTAATTTTATGTTGTAAAGTAATCTTCATTTATCCTCATAATCAATTTTTTTACTACCCTACCTGTATGGACATGGTACAAAATGGATTTCTTTGAATATTTTGTGGATTGTGAAGTAACTAGAGAATTTCAAGGAATGAAATCATCTTTGGGAGGAAGATATAGACTTATTATAACACAATATGGTAATTAAATTCCTTATAAAAATCATAGGTATTCCTACTAGAGCTCTCATCTTAACCAGTCAAAACTGGCATAGTGATCATGATAGTGAAAAGGGTGAGAATTCCAAGTGGATTGATTTTTAAGGTGCACCTAAGAAATATAAGGACATGTATGGTTTTTAAACATGTCATCTCTCCCATTTTATGTATTTTCATGAGAAACTAAAGCCATTTTGGTAGCCAAGTGTGCAAGGTGTGTGGAAGAGGAGTTTTCTTAGACTATAGAGGTTGATGGCTCATTCTCAAAATTTTATAGATGACTAAGAATGAAACTAATGCATTGGGAAACATATCTAAAAGCCTTCCCTCTCTTTCAAATCATAAAACCTATCCCTAGTTAGTTTTTGGAAGTTCAAATAGGTGTGAATTATGAAGGTAGTTTTATGAGTCAACACAAGGAATTTCATGTCACTTTCCAAGAGTTTCATTCCTTATATGGACACTTGTACATCCTGAACTTGCATGGTCCATTTAATTTCTCCTTATCATGCATATTTAACCTTTTTATCAGCTTTACAAGTGTCCAAGTGACCTTTGGACTTCCATTGTCTCGCCCCACTCCCAAATGCTATAAGTAGTGACTTTTTTGGCTCTTTTGGGTAGCCTCCATTGGTTAAAGGTGAAACCCTAGACAATTTTGTATTTGAATGTCTCTTGAAGCAATAAAAAAGTGAATTTACCTCTTCTTATAATAATTTTGTTATTATCTAGTAGAAGATGATCTTTTCTAACATGTTATCCTTGATTATTCACCGTGTGTAGAAGAGTAATTGTTATAGGTTTTTGTTAGTGTTCTCTTTTAGTGTATAAGTGTTTTAGAAGTGGTTTATGAGTTTATTCTCCAAATGGATCATTTATTACCCTCTTAATCATTACAATATCTCTTAAACCTAGCATATAAAACATTGATGTAACAATTTCTCTTGAGTTATGAGTTATGTGTGAAAGATTCTTTGATTTGATCTAAGTAGAATAAGATTCAATAGTGGTGCATCACCTTATAGATTTTTTAATTTTTATTATTAACCCTTTTCATGAAAATTTGATAAGTGAAAGATTATATCAATATAACTAGCCCTTTTAGAGATTCATCTCACCAAATTGATTACCCATAGTAGGTGAGATGTTTCTATTGTGCCACTTGGATGAGGAAAGATAAGAAATATCCTTAATGGGTGAAAATTATAGTGAAAAAAAGAAGATATTGTATTTTCATCTATTATTAGATGGAATATGATGGTTCCTCAACCTATACCCCTAGATTAACCCCAACATCCATCCTCATCCCCAAAACATTGCAATAGGACCTAGGGATCAACATAGAGAATTTGATATTGTGATTAAGTTAAGAAACACACCTACTAAGATCTCCTTCTTGAAATTAATTTAAAAGGAAACTATTTTCAAAGATATTATTTTTAAAACACTCAATCATACATATTTTCTTCGTGACATAGATATAACTTACTTGACATCTATCATGAACACCATCAAGGATATTAAGGATGATATATCTTTTCCAATGAGTATTTTCCCTCATAGTTAGTAATTTATCAAAATCAAATACTCTTAATTTAGGCACAAATCCACTATTAAATGATTCTTGATTAATAGTGGTTTAGTAATTAACATATGAAACCTCACATTTATATAAATTATGTCAGGTAATATGCCATCCATTTACAAGACATATAATAACATTAGAGGTTTTGATGACATTCCTAGATAAGCATTGGGTTATATTCCCTTAGATATTATGGTTGGGATAAAACCTTACCTACATAGTTTTAGGTGATGCCTAATCATTTGCACTATAACCTATTACTTGGGAGACCTTAGATACATGTTATGAAGGATTTACCCTCTACCTTGAATAGATGAATCAATTTTTTACATTATGGATACTTATACACTTTTCCAATATATAATCAACCATCAAAATATTGTAGAGTCAACTAAGCCTACCAAGGTACCACCCATGTGCATCTTTATATGGGACACCTTGGGTTCTCATAGTCCCCAACTCACAAGATTCCAATAGAGTAGATGCATACATATGAGGTTGGGGAATCTAGAAACACTATTGATATACCCATTCTGGATCCTCCTATAATATAATTACCTTCATCCACGATGAAGGAGGACCCTCCTATATTATAATTGTCTTTGTGTAAGGTGGATGATGGGATTCTCACATCACAATTACCATTACTTGTTATTTTAGAGGAAGTATATATCTAAAACTCCAATATATATTCCTAGGCCACCACAAAGAATGATATAAAACCATTAACATTTATTGTTACTCATGTGGATTAAGCTTCAAACTAGTTGTCCCTAGAGATTACAAAGATGATTCTAATGCACACATGCCTTTTCCCACACAAACAACACCACTAGTTCATATTCCTACAACTATAGGTCAACCCACTCAATTATAATTAGAGGTAAATTCATCCATTCACTTAGTACATATGGTTAATAATTTCATTTGGATTTACCCCCTTTTATGAGATGTCTAAGCTTTCCTCATCCAAGTGGAATAATTGAAACACCTTTAGACTATGGGTAGCCTAAGAATGAGGTGAACCTCTAGATAGGGCTAGCTCCCTTGATGTACCACTTGTAGATCACTACTACACCTAATATTGTGAGGGAAAAGGGAGAGATAAATATAAAATTAAACTATCCTAAGGGGGTGATACACCAAATTAGTTGATGACTACCAACTAGCTACATGTTACACATGAGAACAAGGGACTAACCAAGCATACACTTCTCCAATCAACATCTTCTCACATAAATATTTCATTATGAGGTTATGGATGAGTGTTTATGATAGGAGAAATATAAAAGAGGTTTTAAACTATTAAATAGGCTAACTCAATCAACCTTGACACTTCTTATAACACTTCATATGACCTACAAGAAGAAGCTTTCCAATTGTAAATAGGTGAGAGAATGAAACAACAATGCTAAAGAAATAGAAATTCATCACTAAGAAAAATAAATCACCTAAGTGAACACACTATGAGTAGTCATAAAATAGGTTAAAATAATTAGTATTTATTTATCCATGGTATGCAAATGATTAGGGCTTTGCCATACTCAAGTGGAGCATATTTTACAAAGGCCAAAATGGTTGGTTCTTATAGAACTTGAGAGAGAGAGGAGAAGAGAGAAGTAAAAAGGTCATAAATACACTTGTAAATATAATAAAATGAGTTACATGTGCATGGGAAGAGGATTTGAAATGGAACATGCAAGTTTAGAAGAGATAAGTAGCTTCCCAAGTCATGAAACTCATGAAATGTGGCATGAAATTTCCTTTGCTGGCTCAAAAAACTACCTTCATTATTCACCTCTATTTTAACATGAAAAAATTGACTAAGGATAGGTATTATTATTTTAATTATTATGAGGTTTTCATACATGTCTCTCCATGCATTGGTTGTAGTCCTAATCACATGGAATCTCCTAGAAGTGATCCATCACTTGTAGTAAAAAAAATCCCTTTTTGTCACCCCTCACAATTGGCCTCAAAATTAGATTTAGTTTTCCATGAAAATACATAAAATTTATTATATTACTCTTTTCAAGACCCTATATATCATTAGACACATCAGGCAACCTTAAAATTAGCTTACTTGGAGATTTCCACCATTCTCACTAGCTTGGTCATTATGCCAGTTTTGACTGGTTGAGATGAAAGCTATTTTTTTGGAACTTATGAATTTTTATAAGAAATTAAATTCATATTATGATTTAACTTAATTCCTAATATAACCTTCCATGTGATTTAATTCTCTTGAAACATCTTATAACCTGCACAATGCATAAAATAGTCAATAAAACCCTATTTTGTATTCCATCTATACAATTTCATATAGCCAATCCTAATGTTAGGGATAATAACTAAGTATTATGAAAGTTTAAATCAATTTCATGGTCATTAAACCCCACTTGGATATCCCTCCAACCTCATATTTCTAGTTAGGTCCTTATCCAAGGGTTTGTAAGGGTTTTACGTACTTTATAATCTTAAGCTTTGTTCATAAATCCCTCACATTGGAATTGAAAAAAACCAAAAATGAAAATTTTAAGACATTTTTCAACACTTACAAACTTATTATACTCACATGCATAGCCTCAAGGGATATGTGAGCACTTTAACTTGGCCTATCAAGCTTGTTCTTCCATTTCCTATAGGCTTGAGTTATCTTTAAGAAAAATTGATCCTTTCACTTATTCCCCTACATATTAATTGATAAAACACATATAAATTCATCCCATAAACATGTTTCAATAATCTATAAATCACACCTACATCTATAAATTAAAATGAACTTTCATTTGGGCATTAGGCTTAAACATGCCTAACAAGCTTGACTATAACCTTGAGGGTTTAGAGCACCTTGTTTATATTTATCCTTTTATGAAATATCCATTATGTTTTTATCTATGTTTTATAACCTCATAAACCTCATTTAAAGTTTAAAATAGCTCTTTATCCACCCTTTTGTCACCTTTTCCCCAAAACCTACCAATTTTACTTAAGGGGAGTGTGATAGGACCTAAGTTCCCCAAAGCTCTGACATAACTTATCAGATTTAAGAGCACACATGATTACCATTGTATAAGCAACTTAAGATTGTGGAAATAACCAGAAGAACAAATAACTATCAATGAGAAAACACACAGAATATGAGAGGCAACACACAATTGTATTCAACTCATTACAAAGGAAATTACAATAAAGAGATCACACTCTTCTTCCACCTCTGTGAGGCTTCCTCCTCAAGGGCTCCCAGTAGTCTTCCCACCTGAGTAATCTTCTCTCATAGGTCACAACACATAGCTAACACAAGCTGTTGTTCACCTCATTGTACACCTGTACAATCGAGTACGAACTGGTACTCCAAGTAGATCTCACCATGATCCTGCTCCTGATGTATTGTTGTCACCTTGATCTTGCTCCCCCACTGATCCTCTTCTGACCCTTGCATACACACATCCCTGTAGACCAACCTAATCTTACTTATCACATGTAGATCTCCACCATGATCCTACAACACCCTACATATCAAACCTGATCTTACATACATGAGGAATCATACTTGATTCCACCATGGGAAGAACTCTCCAAGTTCTCCTTAGTTCTTCATAGTTCTTCACTTAACAATACAGCCCATGAGTCTATTATATAGATCTCATGCATGCACTAATTTAGACAAGTGGCTCAAAGACTTGAACTAGTCTTTATCATGCAAACTCTCCATTCACTTAACTGAATATTCATCAATAATAGTTCTGACCACCACAAGTGACCGATGTCGGTCCTTGTCTTCCTGGAGGTGACCGACGCCAGCTGATTTTTGCTGATGCTAGTTTCCTTCTATGCTTCCCCTGATCGACGTCAGTTGTGGACTATCGATGCTGGTGATTGTCATGCTCAGAAACCTCCTTCTATTTGTAACAAGGTGAAGCTTTTGGCTCCACACCCTAACAATCTCCCACTTGGAGATAAACAACAGCACCTGTACCCATACTAGTACTCTATCTAATCTACATCCTAGCTTGTATTCCTCTTCAAGATCCCACTTGAAGACTACCCACCACACTCCTTGTGGTGTTAATCCTGTGCCTGACTTTCTTCATTCTCAGCTTACCTTCTTCTACCATTGCTATACTCCCACTCAATCAAAAACCCCTGTGAGTAACCTATAATCAACAAACCACTAACTAGATCTGGCCATCTGTTAGTCAAACTCACTCTGAGAACATCCAACCTCACTCTGATACCATTTGATAGGACCTAAGTTCCCCAAAGCTCTGACACAACTTGTCAGATTTAAGAGCACACATGATTACCATTGTATAAGCAACTTAAGATTGTGGAAATAACCAGAAGAACAAATAACTATCAATGAGAAAACACACAGAATATGAGAGGCAACACACAATTATATTCAACTCATTACAAAGGAAATTAAAATAAAGAGATCACACTCTTCTTCCACATCTGTGAGGCTTCCTCCTCAAGGGCTCCCAGTAATCTTCCCACCTGAGTAATCTTCTCTCATAGGTCACAACACACAGCTAACACAAGCTGTTGTTCACTTCATTGTACACTTGTACAATTGAGTATGAACCGGTACTCCAAGTAGATCTCACCATGATCCTACTCCTGATGTATTTCTATCACCTTGATCTTGCTCCCCCATTGATCCTCTTTTGACCCTCGCATACACACATCCCTGCAGACCAACCTAATCTTACTTATCACATGTAGATCTCCACCATGATCTTGCAACACCCTGCATATCAAACCTGATCTTACATACATGAGGAATCCTACTTGATTCCACCATGGGAAGAACTCTCCAAGTTCTACTTAGTTCTTCATAGTTCTTCACTTAACAATACAGCCCATGAGTCTATTATATAGATCTCATGCATACACTAATTTAGACAAGCGGCTCAAAGACTCAAACTAGTCTTTATCATGCAAACTCTCCGTTCACTTAACTGACTGTTTGTCAATAGCAATTCTGACTGCCACAGGCGACCAACATCGGTCCCTATCTTCTTGGAGGTGATCGATGCCAGCTAATTTCTGCCAATGCCAGTTTCCTTCTGCACTTCCCCTGACTGACATCGGTTGTGGCCTATTAACACCAGTGACTGTCATGCTCAAAAACCTCCTATTTGCAACAAGGTGAAGCTTTTGGCTCCACACCCTAACAAAGTGCCCTCTGTCTGAGACAAAACAAAGGGAACTTTCATGATTTTTATAGATGAAATTTTTTTATGGTCCTATCCAATCCATTAAAATACTCTTTACATAAAATTGAACTTTTATCAAGGCATTAGACCCCATAAATTCATTAAAAATTTATGACACGCTTGGAGAAGAAATTATCTATAGGGTTTTGACTATGGACTATCGATCACCTAGTTAAGAACTTCTATATTATTGATTTGTATTTTTAAAAAACTATAAATATTTTCATTCTCATAATTGATATGTTTTAATCTCTATTCCCCACTCTGACCTTTCATGTACCCTTTATACTCTTTGCCTAGAGAAGACTAAGTGTCACTTTTGACTATGTTTTGCTCCAAGGTTTGTACTTATAGGAGGAAATGCATGGTTAAGTTTTGAAAATAATGAATAAAAACTCTATATATTTCCTTAGGTTAATTTTTTTTTGTTTTTACTCATTTTTCTCATCTCCTGCACTACCAATTCTTACACTATCAAACTAGCTCACTGTTGTCTTAGTCAAAAATAGTCAAATATGTTGAGATAAGTATGATCTTATAGGTAAAAATCCTCTTTACAATAGGTTATGCATCATATTTAAATGATTTAAGGAATTTTAAAACATATTACACTACCCCAAAATTATATCTTCATGCCCAAGTCCTTGCAATGGGTGATGTGGATTTTGACCCTTAGTTGTAGGTGCATAGTTCAAGAAGTAAGCACTTGTAGGTATACATGGGGGCTTAAAACACCATAGATGAGCCTATTTTAAAGATAATTTTCCTCATGATATTTATTTACTCTTTATAATTTCCTTAAAACATGATAATATTCTTTATTCACAATTTGAGATGTTAAGTCCACTTTGTATCTCTAAACCCTACAGATGATGATACCACCTGGAAATAATGCATAAAAATGTAACTTGGGTGCCCCAAAAAACCAATATCCATTGATCATATACCAATAATAATTTGTATATTTCATGTCATATATGTTTAATTCAATAAAAAAATATTATTATGAATCAAAACAATTGGCAACCTTTTTATAAATCTTTCACAAAACTACCAGGTTGTCTATTTTATGCTTTTAGGGATTTTATCCCTAAACCAGTCATCTTATGTTTTGAAGGTAGTATCCACTATAATTTTCCAATTTTATACTTCATATATGTCTTCCATGATCAAATCACTTTTTTTAATTCAAAATATAACCTTACCATGCTCTTGTATATGTACCTTCAAAGTTTTGTAATGTCACATGTAGGTGAGTATTTGCATATACAGGCAGTAAAAAAAACTTGGGTAGTATACAAGGTACAAAGGTATATGATCAATTTTATACCCTCACAAAATTATTCAAATGGACTCCTAAAATTATTAAAATATTGAAACACCTATCCAATTTTCCATCTCAGTATGACATCATTAAGGAGGATCTTGTAGGTGTGTATGAGTTGTATGTAAGCAATGAGCATGGAATGGAGCAAACTATGTGGTTGGATGGCCTCATGAATAAATATAAATAATTTTAAATCCATATAATGCATGATTTACATTAATTATTCCTTAATATAGGTTCCAAAACATCCATTCCAATGTGAAAACCTCTTGCAAACATGTAGAATAGAGTAGGCAGTGGTATTTAATGACTAGCTTATGTGGTATATGAGCTAGAAACCAAAGTTGCATCTCATTTAGACATTAAAATTAAATATATATAGCTCATAATTACTTCAAAAAAATTATTCTCCCTTATTAAAACTCCATAAACAAGCTAAGCAATCCCCATATATGTGACTATAATAAGAGTGAGTAAAGGATTGACTATGAGAAAGGCAAGATTAAATATTTTCTCAAACATGGTGTGATGAAACAAAACATGAAAATATGTGATAATATATCCTTTAGAACTATGGAAAACAATATTCCATCTACATGAGACCTCTATAAGAAACTAACATTCTACAAATAAGGAGAATATGGACTGAGACCTCACATGGTAACACCTTCCTGCAACATGAGATGACTTGCTCACTAGAAAACCATGAAAAATGAAACAAAGAATGAAGATAATTTTATAAGATATCAAACATACTTTGGAGTCAACATCACCAACTAGATTGTATGGACTTACCCAAATTGGAGCAAAACCTATAGGGTGTAAGAAACAATGAGCAGAAAAACATAGTCAACTTGTTAGAGATGGTTCATAAATAATGGTAGACCAATATTCAAAATATTTTTATGTAAATGGATCTATATGAGTTTAATTTCACCTCCCAAAGGAATTTGGTCTAAAACTTCTCCAACTATCTATACTAAGCACAAACCTACTAACTAGTTTTGTGTGTCTAGAAAGGCAAAAAGGGAACAAAATGGTTTTAGATAAAAAATGGCACTTATATAGTATTTTAAGAATGGAAATTAGTCTAAGTAATATGAAGCTACATTCCATGACCTTCTCCCAGGTGTCACCTTCCCTCATGGGCCAAAAAAGTGCCAACTTCCCTCTCTTTCAATCAATTTCCTATTTTTTAATTAGATAACCTAAAAATTTTAGATGAAAATAACATTCCTAAGAATTAATCTGACTTCTTGGACATTTGAAATGAAATTAGGACACTTTTACACATTGAAAACTATGCCACTTGCATTTATGACCCCTAAAAGCGTTCTAAATGACTCAAAGTGACATATTGATTAAAATGACTAATACCAAGGCTAATATAACATTAAATGACATAAAAAAAACTATAATACACCCTATTACATAATAATTTACCCCTAAAAACACTTAAAAATCAAGTTTTTACTATAGGGGTCCCAATTTGACCTACAGGGTCAAATTTGGTCAACAGTTACATCTATGGATACTGACCTAATTTTATGGATTCAGGTAAGAATATCACAAAATAGATCACATTAGATTATATAAATATTATTTGATATAGGATTGATGGCATTACTCATAATTCATCATAGATCCATCAAAAATTATCACAACAAGATGGTAAAACCTTTTGTCATTTTCATAACCTTATAAAACATGATACGAGTACATGTTCAACATTACATCAAACATTGAATAAGTTCAAGGATCATAGAAATATTCAAATTACATAACCTCCAACTCCATCACTATAGGCACCATGACACAATATTCACTAACATAGATATTTGTGGAATGATCCCTTGACTATCTAAGTTTTCATCCAAGACCAATGCATCCATCATGTTTTTATAAATGAGGATTTAGATCCCAACACTTGCACATAAACATTATTAAAACACATAGGAAATTAGGATAGTGAGATATAACATGTTATGCATTTTTAGGATTCCTTTTAAAATATCACACTACTAGTTTCATGTGTCCCTCATTTTTGTTTAGTTTTGCACAAAATCATACCAATTTGTTCAGATTGGGGGCATCATACATGGAATGAACATTCATTTTTTAGTTTCATATACTTAGATATATATTATTAAAACTTAATATATAATACATATTATCAGATATCAAATTCGGTCACATGTGCATGGCATATTTTTTTCATATACTCACTCATGCACTAGTTGATTAGATGGAATGAAAAACTCCATGTCATTGTTTATATTGTACATGTTAGACACCATGTTACAATTAATACACCATATTGATTCCTTAATCCATCTAAAGTGATTGGTATTACTGTGTAGTCCTTGAGCTATATACTAAAGGCCTAAGGAGGCCCCAAGGCCAATCTTCATGTTGGAGTTCTTGAGTGATAGCAAATCCATTATATATAGTTTCAGTTAAAATCATATAGCTTCAATTACATTTTTTAAATTAGTTATAAATTCATATACTACATATGGGTAAGTAATGATGGATTCATAGTCTATTTGAGTTCTTAAGTCACCTACATAAGAGGGTTGAACAAGCCATCAATCCAATCTAAGCTATAAACAAGTCAGTCCACCAAGAAGAGCTAGGAAATGACGGAGTCAAGGTTTGATTGATTTATTGATCCACCCACACATGGGATTGATCAATCCATCATATTAGTCTAATCTGTTCATTGATTTATCACTAAATACATGAACACACATAAGATATCACCAGGTTATGATTTAGTTTGTGTACCCTATAAGATGTATTTATTATTTTCCTCTCTCTTATTTATTTACTTAGTTTTTTCTTTGATTTTGATATCTCTTCAGTAAAGACTAATTTATACACATTTTATTTTCAAGATGCATAATGGATTATGCTTCATATACTTAGATCCAAATTCATGGAATTTGCATCATAGTTAGGTCCATGTCACTTTTTTCCTTTATCCTAGTCATTTCACTTTGCTTAATTTATAGAATAAGGTGGGGGTATGTTATCATCTGAAAATGACACTTGATTTCCAAGAGTGTTACTTGAGACCATCCATCACTATATTAGCCCTAGACCTATCTTAGGGCTATTTAAACACTTATATGTCTTTCATGTGGGCCACACACATCCCTAGCCATTTCAAAATTAGTCTTAGACCCTTCATTATGCATCTAAGCCACCATTATCTCAAGTTATACCACTTAGACACTAGCACCATAAGTGGAAACTAGTGCCACAACATTATTGTTATATTTGGGTGTTATTATCCTTTTCCCTCTTTAGAGCTCCAATGGATAACTTTTCAATTCCTAAAACACCTAGGGTTAACCTAGACCTATTTCAAACCACACACAAGCACCAAATCAATATATATACATGGATTTTATTACTTTATCCATTAAATGGAAATCATAGGAAAATACACACAAATAAGCTCTAGACAAGTTATGCACAATCAAGGTTATTAATCCATATTCTTCCCTAATTTTGCATAGAGTCATTTATAACCCTCCTAAACTCAAAATACATAGATTTCTAGTCTCAAGCCTCTCTCAAAGCACTCAAATTGGCATTCATACTAGCTTCACTTACACTTTCACCAACATTTATTTGGGGATAACTATATCGGGCTTGATCCCTTAAAGTAGTGTTATGTAAGAAACTCTCATCACAATGGGTTGTTGAGGATGTCCAACCTGCCTAGTTAACACCACATGGCCAATGTTTATCCCAAGTTGAATTCCCCAATCATATAGAGGTATAGGTTTTTCATACCAAATCAGTTCTAATAGGTCACATACAATGAATTAAGGTCCTTACACATAGGAACATGTTTAGAAAACTAAAATACAAGTGCTCCCAAAAGTTTAGAATAGTTCCTACATAGAGGACACTAGTAACATAAGTGGACACTAATTATATAGTACTACTATCCATGATAGGGTGATATTATTTAGGAGGGTTTTTGACACATGTATCTTATTAACACTCAGACCAACTCTTGTACTAATTTTTAGCCTTTTCATCTTTCATCTCATGCAATTTCTAGCTAATTATTCATTTGTCTCCTTCATTGGTATTATTAAAAATATCAATTTACCTCAGTTCTTTCATAAATTAGTGGCTTTATTTATTGCATATTTATACCTTGATTTAATATATGTATCCCCTTTAAGAATTTATGGCTCATACTCCATGAACCTAATAAGTCACTTCACATTCATTAGAGTAAAAAAGCATTGTTTTAATTTTTTAACATCATTATTAAATCAAAGATGAAACTACTACAACATTATCAAACAAACAAAGTAGTTCAATAGAAATCAATAAATAACATTCATTAAAATTTAGTTTCTTTACAAAATTTTAACCATGGTAGGCATTTAAAGCTCAAAAGGGTGGAAGAATGGTAAGTGTAATAATAGATTAATTCCAACAACACTCTGAGACAAAATTTGTCAACCTTTCAAAAGGATTTCAACTTACAATATATATAGGATGGGTTTCAACTCTAAATAGCACAATGCTCCCATCCTTGGTGATGATGGCCTCCCAAATTTTGTTACAACTACATGATTCAAAAAAAGGGAGAATATCTTCCACTTTCCTCAAAATATATTTGATGGCACATGTAACTAATACATGGATTAAGAAATAATGAACTGCCTCCCAACTACTTGGATTATTGCTCCTTGGAAACCAACATGATTTATACCAAGTTAAACTCTTGATCTAACTTGGTCCAATTCAATGGTGGATCTCAAAATATCACCTTCTATTGGGCCACTAATCTTTGATACACTTGGAAAGGGACCTTCATGGACACTTTGACTTTTGAGACCTGATTGATGCTCTTAGTAGACTTAGTGGAGAGTTCAGGTACTACCTAGGCTTCAACATTGTTGGCCTTCACCACTTTATTTCTCATGACCTAGTCAAAGTGACCTAGGTGAACTCCTAGTTCACCTCTATCTTTAGAGTGTCATCTGTATGCAAAGGGAAATACAACTAATTTATAAATCAATTCTAGCTCAAAGAAGATAAATCCTACATATACTTCTGATTATGGATACATTAGATATTTGAGGTCATGACCAAGATGGATCTGTTAGACCTATCTAAGAGATCTCTTACCACAATAATATCATTAAGTATGTTTCTAAAGCCTCTAATCAAGAAAAACTATGCAATAACCCTGACTAGGTCCTATGTATTCATATTCACTAAACTAATAACAAGTAAAGTAAAATATAATCTAGTTCTCACCAAAGCTTATGGCATAAAGTGGGGGTAATAAACATTAAAAGTGAACATGCATAGAATACATATACTCATGTTAATGTATACATAATCCTATTATATAAGATATAAGTCCAAATGTGTAAATGAGGAACAAATTTAGGAATACTTACCTTTGAAGATGAACCTGCCAAACCTCCATCTCTCCCTTGGCCAAGGTATTTTGTAAGACGTTATTATGGTATGTAAGGATGATAAGGATAAATAAGATCTATACTACATAACCTGTTAATGCATCCAAAAGATGTCTCCAAAAGACAAGACCCATATCTCTAAAGAAAGTATGAAAACCTATGTTATTTTCCTTAAGTAGAATGGTGGATAAGAAGATGCCCAATATATATCTCTTCTTCTTCTCTTCTCTCATAAATGAGGAAATGGATGAATTTATATAGGTAGGTCTAACCCTAGTCCTTTTTGAAATTTTAGGTTGACATGGTCAACCCAATTGACCTTGTATCATTATTGAAAAAAACAAATTAGGTCCCATTCTAGGTCAGTCAGGGATGGACCTAGACCCTAAATTTTTTTATCAATTAGAGTATAAGGTCGATGGGGCTGATAGTGTAATGTAAAGTATCAAAAATAATTTTAGGCTAGGTAAGGGCTAATGAAGGTGTAAAATAACTATAGGATGGTGAAAATATGAGGAAAATATTAGGGGGAATGTTTTTAGGAGATGGTTGTGTAGATAGAAAGTGGTAGTAAAGGGAAAACAATCTTTCAAAGCATTAATGGTCCACCCACCCCTTCTTAGTGCACCCCTTAAGGTGTGCACTCAAATAATTTTAAACTCAATAGGTTCTTAAAATATATAAATCATCATTATTTTATAAAGTTTGAAAATATTATGTGTATACATATGCCCCACTCGAATCTCATCACGTGTCACATGAGTGTAATAGGGGATGGCGCTTCGAGAAAAAACATAGCAACACACAACATTGAAGTTGAATAAAGTGCAGTAAGGAGAAAATAATATAAATGAAAGGATAGAATTAAAAAACACATACCTTTACTTACCTTATCGTTGTAGATAGCAAGAAAATGTGAAGGTGTCCAATGTAGGGAACATTAGGCAAACCTATAGAGGATAGTGAAAAAGAGAAAAAAAATTGAAATTTTTACAATAAATACATATATTAGGTGAAAATATTCTCTATGATGTTAGGATTCCAAAACATTTTATGGCTTGGAAAAATATCTAGTTGAGACAAAGATATGATCAAAATGAGAAATTTGATGGTAAATATTTGAAGAGTAAAATAGTAAATATAAATAAGATGAAAATAATTCATTTTTCATTTTTACTATTCTAAGAAAATAGAGCTCTAAGAGACCTAGTTGGAGACTAAAGAACCATCATGGTAAGGAGACACCAACTGAGATGGGGAGGATGCATAGTGGTTGCAATGAATACATCACATGTAAGTAACTAAAAATTTCAATTTTTTGAGTATTTTTATTTGAGAGTGAGCTAATTATATAAAATTAATTAGTAGGAAAAATCTAGGCACCAAAATAAAGTCTAAGAAATATTTAGGTACACCAAGGGTAAATTGAGGTTTTGTGTAGGGAAAAATTAGACCAATAAATACTTAAGGCATTTATGGTAAATGGTCAAAAAATTACCACTGTGGATAAATAAAGTGAACCAAGTCAACTTAGTCTACAAAGTGAGGGAGAATAATGATGCTTACATAGTAGAGGGCTAATTTAGTTTACTAAGAGGGGGGGTCGACTACATAGTAGTGGGTTGACTTAGTTATTTTGAAATGGTTGATGTAATATTATGGAAAAAGGTTGATGGTGTAAAATAGGGTTGATATAGTACTGCAAGGTAAGAAGGTGGATGATCTAGTATTAGATAGCTTTATTCAATATGAATTGAATAGGAATGATATAGTATCCCAAATGAATTACAAGGCTAATTTAGTGTTGAATAGGTCATTTCTATAGAAAATGGAAAAACTAAATTAAACCAACTGAGTTTTATGAAATTTGAAGAATGTATTTTGATTATGAATGACATGGAGATCTGATACATCCTTTTTTATTTGATATTTCATAGAGATGATATAGGTATTAGTGACTGATAGATGCATTAGGGTTAATATATCTATTAGAGTGGTTGATAGACATAGATAGAGCAGGATTAGTTGTAATAGGCCCTACTAAGTGTTGATCTCATTATCATGTTCCTTAGATCATGGGAATAGTTGACCAACACTTTTTGATGGGTGGTGGATTTGGATATCATAAATCTGGCTATGACACTAGAGTAAATCCATGATTCACTTGGACTACTAATAGGAGTGACATTGGTGATCACAGGGACATCAAATGATCTAGAGGAGAGACGAGCACTACCGAGGTGGGTGACCTACTTAGATAAGATATACCTAGGTTTATAGGTAAATATTTTTGATGTGTATATAATATAGATTTTAGACATATAAAATTCCATGATCAGACATGTGACACACATGTGTCATAATTCAGATATCAAGGTACTACTATATGTGATAGCCTTGTACCGATCCATTTTAGATCAAGGGGCACTATATGAATTTGGGTCTATCATCTAGGTTCATCTCATACATAATGTGTATGGGATGTTATCTAGAGGGTATAAGAACATGGGGTTGGTGTTTTTTTGAATTCATGGATACACAAGAGGTCACATATGTATTGACTATCAAGTTTTCCCTATGTAGTGGATGATAGGTTACTTTAGGTGACTAGATGGTGACAAGACTAGGTAGCATGAGTTATGCCTCATGTGACAACATTAAATATAATCACATGAGGGTAGATAATTTGGTATCCTTACACAAACATTATTATTATATTTTCTATTTTGTTAACTGTGGTAATAGGGCTAGCTTAGGTGTAGTTCAAAGGCCACTATACCTGGTTGGTAGATATGCAATGAGTGACATGATTTCTAGGGAAGTTTAGAATCCTACACCCATTAGATACTCTAATAGTTCTTATTTTTTGGGCACAACATACTAGATAACCAAGGGGAGAGAATGAAGAGGAGTACCAATCATGAGACCTGAGATCAGGCTATGATGTGTGAGACCATGGACTATTCAATCATGATAGTAAGTGATCAAAGGAGGAGAGGACATGTATTTTAATGAATGGGTAAAATAGTTACCATAATAGGAGAATAAATTACCATTCTTTCCTAATCATAGATAGAGGTACCAATAGTGAGAGTAGGCACATGTGAGGAAACTACATAGAATGACTTGACCGTTAGTCTAGAATAGAGCTAGTTGATAAAGGCACCTCTTAGGATACGGTCATGATATTATTGAGTGGTGACTCCTAAATTTGTATTATTAGGGAATAAATCTATAGATGAGGTGTTGAAGGGACAAGCAGATGGATACATTATGCTCAACAAGAGAACATATGGGGAGATGGTGGTTGGTGATACCGGGACTAGTGAGAAATTTTATAGTTTTAAGCTTTGATATAGAATACTAGTTACATGTGATTATAGTAAATAGATATATATGTGATCTAATATCTATCTAGTTTTAATTTTGTAAATTTGGAAATAGAGGAGATTATATGAGAATCCCTAGTTATGGATATGCACCATGACATTTTGGATGGGGTGTTGGCACCACTAGATGATCCTATGGTACCATCTACCTTAAACTAATAATTATATTTTAGATTGGTATGGGAGGCCATGAGAAATTTTTAGAGATGTAGGTATGGGTTGAAGCCACTGACAGAGGTGGGAGAAGAAGAGATAGGCTTGGTAGGCCTTAGCTTAGGAGAGAGTAGTGCATATGGCTATAATAGTCCATCTTGGATAGGTATAGCAGTAGGTGTCCAACCTACATGGATAGGTATCAAGATTGAGATCCCAAACTACCTTATTAATACATATCATGTAGAAGGGATAGTCCCAATCATCTATGGGTAGTGTAGCTAGGCCACATGATAGGCATGATGGATCCCAGTCATAGAGATGGAGTTATGTATTTTGTTTTATGTACCTTGTATTATATAAACATAGTATATATATAGATATATTGATTTTTATAGATGGATTTTATCTCATGGGTCATATTTGGTTTTGAATGTTTATGTATGGATATATTTATTTCTAACACATGTATTTGGAATTTTTTTAATATGTTATGAGAAATATATGTAGAGTGTTTTCTTTTATAACATTATGTGATACAAATACATGGTTAAAAAGAAAAAGACAAAAATTACATGGAAAAGTATAATTAATAACAAAAAAGTGTACCACACTCTATATCATGATGGGAAATGTGTAATAACAAAAGAAGATAGTATAATAAACTAAAAATGGTAAAAATGATAAAAAAAATGTTTTAAATCATGAAAAATATTTTCACCAAATTGAGACAAATAAAATCACACTATATCACATTGAGAAGTATGAAAATAATGTAATAAAATGGAAGGCACATAAAATATCAAATGGTATAAAAAAAATAATTAAGTCAATCAATCATACAAAATCACGTTGGAAAGTATAAAAGAGAAACAAAATTAGAAAAATGAATATAAATTGATCACACTAATTCAAGCTAGAAAGTATGAAAAAATTCAAAAAAATGGTTGTATTCTTACATGTAATCATAAAATAAGAACATGTAAGTGAAAAATCAATGGAGTAAGTATAAAACATACTATATCAATATGGGAAGCATGTCAATGATGTGTAACTCATGATCAATTACAACTTATCTCAAATTTGACACATGTAATTTCATTATGATTTGGGTATTAGAAAATTTTGTGAGGAAGGCCAGGTGTTATCCATGGTCTTACACTACAAGTCACAAAGGTAACACCAATGAGGTGGAACTAATAACAAAAATATGTGAAAGGGGATGTTCAGAATGGTAATTTGGTAATTTTTGAGAAAGGCATGGTCCTATCCATGGTCTTACACTACAACTCACAAATGGAATCCCTAAGGGGGATTGATTAGTGAACAAATAGTATTTCTCAAGGGGAAATATTAAGAACATGGGAAATGAATGAGGGAATGTAAAAATCATGACATAGGCATCTAGGAGAAGACCTTATGAAATATGAGACATACTAAGGACACAAAAAGACACTAAGTGACTACTAACCATAAACATACAAAGGATAACCATTCATAGTAAGCATAAAGATGTATAAAGATTGACTCATGTTGGTTTTTTGAATAAGAAAAATTAAAATGGAACTACCTTCCCATAACATGTCCCCATTCCTCAAGACCCCTTATAGAGTCATCAATTTACAACAAAGATTGGGTACATGTGTGAGAAAGTGGGTATCAATAAAATATTTTTTATTCTCATTTTACAATCTACTAGCCTACCACATCCTAATGGACCTCAGCTCTATTTTGAGGCTAATTTTGGAGTTTGATCTTTGATTAGATAAATAAGATGTGCTTTGAATCATGTCCTTTAGTGTGATTTGACTTTTGAAATTTTTAATGTTGCCTTTTATATCATTTCCTTTTGTTAAAATTATTTATCTTTTAAATTTTTATGGATTTTAAGATTCCTCCTCCATATGAATTTGGAATTACCAATCATGAGAGATAAAGTGATACACAAAAATGAGCCTTTGACTATGGATAAATGAATCCAAGTATCAAAATACATGATTGAATAAAACACTTAGGCTTACCTATAAACCAACATGTTATATCAAGTTTCAACCATGTGTATGCTTAGTTTGTGAAAGGAAATAAGGGAAATAAAGTGATATCCAAGATGGAATAATAACATGTGATTATAATAGGATGACTTCTTTTCTAACTGGTCACATGGTAAATAAGGATGATTAAGGGGAGAAAGGTTTTTATAACTAAGTCATAATAATTATTATTCATGTTATAGAGATAAGATAGCAAAAAATCATGAAAAAATAAAAAGACATCCATAAAAATAAATGAACATGTAGAGAAAAAGCATGTAATCATGAAAATAATCCATAAGAGAGCATAAATAAATAAAATGTTACCATAGATAACATGTAATGCAAAATATAATTAACCATGTAAGATAGATAATAATTTGGCATAGTGTCAAATTATATTGAGTGTATAAACATAAATTTGAAGCACACCTCCAATACAAAAAACAAAAGTGAAGGAATACCATGTTGTGTTTATAAATATTGGTAAATTCATCCATAAACATTATCCATAACATCTGATAAATATTTTTGAAGTTGGACTCTAACATGAGGGTCTCATTGATATTCAATTAAAGTTGGGGAAATACCTCTCATAAAATCTCCTTAATATAAAATGTAAGTAGGTCTAAATGATCATGCTCATGAGGGCCATCATGCATAGGATACTTAGGAGAAGGAATAGGAGTGGAATTTTTGGGACATGAAGGATTCACCAATGGAGAAGGGGACACAAGTGAAGCAGGATCCATAGGTAGAGGAACCATAGGTGGAGAAACATTAGGTGGAGAAACCATAGGTGGAGAAGGAGCCATAAGTAGGGGAACCAAAAGGGAAGAAGGGGGAGTAGTATTCCATGGGTGACCTATGTAAGGAGGGATAATAGGTGTATGAATGGTCATAAGGTGATCTTGGATATGATGATGAAGGATGTGCAATGATTGGTGTGATGTGTACCACACTAGTTCCATAGACAATATACCTTTGTATATTTAAGAATATACTCAAGTAATGATTTGGGTGAAGGTATAGCCTTTTTTGTAGGTTGTGGAAGAGTAGGACTTAATATTTATATATATTTTTGAAGATTTCAAAAACTAATAGAATAATTATTATTTGTGACATGGAAGAAATAGATATTCTTATTAGTATAATTTATGGGTGTACTAATAGAGAGAGTGGAAGTAGAAGTCGGGGAAAGATGGTATAATTTTTAATATCAAGTTCAATGACTAATAACTATATTAATGTCATAGTATGGTTTATTGGCTCACTAGATGGGCAAATGATAAATCTATGTTAATGAAATCAAACTATTACCAAAGGGAGGTAGGGTTGGTGGAGAGACTGGATGAGGCTCAACTAAAGGAGAAATAGGTTTAGAGGTAAGAAAAGACTTAGCTAGAGGGAGAGTGGGAATAGGATTTGGATTAGGCTCAACTGAGGGAGGGTCTGGATGCATAGAGGTTTGAAGGATGGTATCAAGAATCTCTAGGGTAAGATAGCTATAAGGGTCCTTATATATAGCAAAGGGATAGGGACCAGTCATAACATGATCCATAAGTATGCTCCTAATAAGTTCTTCATAGACTAGAGGTGTTCACACCATCTATACTCTATGAAAAAGAGGAATAATTATAAAATTAGGAAATATATAAAATGGAATGTGATAAGATAAATGTAAATATTGAAATAAATAAGAATGATAACTAATGATCTCAGCATCTCAAGCCTAAACAAGACCTCCTAGAAATGGTTCATATAACATATAACCATCATCAATTTGGGTGTATAAATATCAATTACACAAGTATGGATGACCTTATCATTATAGGTGGCATGATGAATAGATTGTTGAGTTTTAGTTAAGACTAAGTGTATATTATCATTAGCTAGTTCATGAGAATGTGGATGTAGAGAAGGTGTAAGCTGGGAAGTGAGATAAGGAGAGAGATTAGATGGTTTTATCTTGAGTTTTATCTTATAAAGATCATCATCATAAAATTTTAAGAGCTTAGGTAGTACATTCCTAATGAATTTGGGGTGAACATGGTAACCTTACATAGAGTTGACATGGAAATTAAAAATGTTGAGATTCTTAGAATGGAACATTCAATAGGGGTTCAAGGGTTGAAATTTTGAATACACCACTATCTTGGAATTGTATAAAAATCTAAGGGTTATTTTTTCCTTGAATCCTATAGATTCAACCATTATGAGGGAACTTGACACATTGGTAGGCATAAGAGGTGACAACCCTAATGCAATGATTTTATATCCTTCTAAACAAGATATTATAAGATATAGTAAAATTGAATATCATAACCTTTACTTGAATAGTGATAGGTGAGACGGTGATAGGGAGCCACACACATCCTAAGAGAGGCATTTATCATCAGGGATAACCTTGGCACGTGTTTCATATGGATTTAAGATTACATTTAGAGTATTTAAGGATTTTAATGAGGTTAAAGGAGGCAACATAAGTACCTAAACCTTCATTAATCAAGCCATGATTTACTTGGATGTCACCAATTTGGACACTTATAAATAGGGTAGGATCGCCTACATAAAGAAGAATCTCATTAGGAATCATACAAGCAATAGGGAATTTGAGAGAGAGAAAAGTTTCCATTATTTTGTCAACATGTATAGACATATCTTCACACTATTGTAAGATGTTATCTTTTGACCCAGATAAGGTATATTCACATCTTACTAAGGGAGGATGGGGGATGTTCATTTTAAATAAGAGATAGATAAGGCAATTATGATGATGTAAAGAGTTTTGCATGAGTTAGAGAAATAGAATTTGAGATGGAAGATTAGTAATTTATATGATAGGATCCCATTCATGATAACCCATAAGTGAAATGTTGGATAGAGGTGTGTAGAGTTGGAGGAGTTCCTCAGAAGGAGGAGTAGAATTACATGTAAATTTGTGTTGATAGGATGTAAGAAGTTGAATTAGAGGACAAATTGGTTAATTATCATGAGAAGATGAGGTAGTTGATTTAGGTTTATCTTGGGATTGATTTGAAGAAGTGGTAGTAGAAGGTTAAACTATGTTGTTGATGGGTAAAGAGGTTGGATAAGTTGTAGAAATGGTATAAAAGGTGTTATCTAATGGAGGTTTTGGAATTGGTTCTTCAAAAGAGATAAGGTCTTCTTATCCCAACTCTATTAGGTGAGTTGGGGAAGAATATTGGATAAAATGAAAAGTGTGAGATGATTGGTGAGTGTGGGTGGGTTAAGAATAAATGAAGGTAACTACCCTTTGCATATTATTCATGTTGACCACATTATCTTCGAGATCTAGTTCTAGAAGACTATCAACATTTTTGGTGGAAGGAGTAGGCTTAGCATTATTATCTTGATGATTTGGAAGAGGGTATTTTTAGATGGCCATATGAGCATTAGCTTGGTTTAAAGCTTGAGTTTTTCATTGTGTTTCATGAGATTTTAAGGAAATTTCATAGGCTTATTAAAATTTATGAATGATGTAATTGTGGTCAAAATTAGGACCAAGGAGGAAATCCATATCTAAAGTATGCAATTCCCTACAATTATCATGTGAGTGACCCCAACTAGCATGAAACCAACATAATTTATTTGGATCATACCATGATTTAATGAGATGATTGGGATAAAAATATCATGGAAGAGGCCTTGGTATACCACTTTATAGTTCTACTAAGGATAAAGGATTATGAACATTTATGTTACTTGTTAGACAAAAGTGAGGATTAGGGATGTGGTTTAGAGGGGTTGCTTGTTCCATAACATGGTTGGCAGAAATAGATTGAATATTATGAATGGTATCATAATAATTAGTGACACCATCATTAGTATCATGATTTTTTTTATTTTTTATGAACCTACAAGTGCCCATAAGAGGTTGGGATGGCTCAAACTGATGCATGAGGAAATCTTGGTAATTGGTTTGGTCAATATCCTCTTCCAAAGTTCATGGATAGAGAGTTTTTGGACCTGATATTATAAAATAGGAAAGAGAGTGTTGGTGAATAGATGAAAGAGGTTATCATTTTACAAGTTATGTTCACATTTGTTAGACAAGGTCTACCACCATTTGATGAAATCTTGTGTGGTTTCTATCACAAGTTATTTGTAATTAACAAAATGAGCTAAGGTACTTTTAGGGAGGTCACTAATTTGAAACTCTTGCACTAGAGCATTAACTATATCTTCCAAACTAGTTATGTAATGAGATTTGAGTTGGTTAGACCAATCTAAAGTGTTTGAAAATAGGGTTTTTTCTAAGATCTTGGTAGAAGCAAAAGTGTTTAACTTAACCCAATTTTTGTATATATTTTCAAATGTTTTTAAGTGTAAGTTAAGATCAATTGACACATTATAGCTAATGGTAGGGGTGATACTTCTTATTTATATAATATAAATTTCAGGTGTAAGAGGTTCATTTTAAAGGTGTCTAACTTTTTTGTTAATAAGAGGAGGTTGAGGGTTAAAATTTCCATGAGAATCCTTAAGATGGTGGGGGGTATTATTTTTGTGAACTCCCCATGGAACATGTGGAGGGTGATTTTGGAGATGAATAAGGTGATTATGCATTTGCATTATTTGGTTCCATTATTATCTTGTAAAGCATTCATTTAGTTAATATTTTTCAATAAAATTTGATGGGTTTGAGTAGTACTATTTGAAGTATGTGAAGCATTAGCATTGGTATTACTAGCTTGGGTACCACTATGAGTAGTGGCATACATGTTATTAGTCTCTTGAGAGGTATTGTTAAAAAAGGAGTAACTAGTAACATGATTACCTTATGTTTTGAAAGATGCACTAGTATAAGTATTATAAGAAGAAACAATAGTGGCATGATTACCATGGCTATAAAATGATACACTAGTGGAGGAATTGAGAAGATAAGGTTGTGGAAATGGCCCACTAGATGTTGAACCTACCATGTTAGTAGAGATACTTGCCATCAAGGATGAGGAAATCAAGGAAGAATAGATCATAGTATAAGAAGGGGTCAAAATATATGGAAGAGGTTGAGAGGCAAATAATTTATTTCCCCCAAATCTGTGTGAAATTTTGGGGGAAGGTTACTAGGTTTATTCTATTGACCATTTATCATAAGGTGAAAAATAGAAGTGTATTTTTATCAATGTTGAGGAAATTAATTAATTAATAAAATCATTTCTAAAGTATATTCTGATTTATGATGATCTTATAAGGAGAAAAGAGGGATATGAATTTAATATGCATGAGGAAGCGTCCCATAGTTTGTAATGTGAGTGGCCACATGCACATTACTTTCATCTAGAGTAGGAGCCACAAAATTTTTATGGGAAAACCTATTGGGGTTGGTAAATCTCATCATATCTACTGAGTTCAACTCTATGTTATCCTTAAATAATAAATTCATGATGATAAAGGTTAATAAGGAAAATATTATACAAAGACAAAGTGAATAAGTAGGATATAGAGTCATGTAGGTCAATTATTTGTTGTAACCTAATAGGTAGAGAAGAATATAGAATCATGGAGTTTGAATCCATATTAAAAATAGGGAGATAAAATAGGTTAATAAGGATACATAATCATGGAGGTTGATTGAGTATTTTCACACAAATAATTGAAAAGGGAGAAATAAGAAGATGCATTCATACAAGTTGACTATGCACTTTTGGTAGGAGGAAAAAGATATTCTATAAGATACTGTATCAATTAGAACAATACTATTATAAAATAGGGAAAAAAATTCAAGATAAGTGAATCAATAATAAAATTAAACACAAAAATAATTGGATTAATGTCAATGATCCAATTAGGGCACATAACATAAAACCTTTCACCAATACTAGCTAATGCAAGTTTTTACAATAAATCATGCAATGATCAAAGAGTAATTAAATAAATAAAAATTATATACTAAGTGTTTATCCTAATTGTTATTAGACTATTAAAAAGGTTTGAATTAAATGTGATAAGAGAGTTGGCTGAAATAGGGAACTAGAAAGGCAATATATGGATGGTTTCAAGACATTTGGGCTGAAAGGCATCTATTTTGGCAATGGTACTAGTCAGGTATTGGGGCCTACCCCCTCACTTCAAAATCCTATAGTGATATGGGTGTTGGGTTATTTTCCAATATATATCATTAACCATGTATTTATACTTGGCTATAAAACCAAGTCAACTTCCTCCTTGGTGATGAAATCCAAGAAAGTAGGCCTTGGGAAGATAAGTGTTTAAATGTGTTTTGAATGTTAAGTGATTTTGTATTGTGTAAAAAAGAGTAAAATAGTGTAACTAAAATGTTAATTTTAAAGCCACCTATTTAGACTATGTGAGTTACTCTAAGCATGCAAATAACTAAAAAGGAAATCTGAATCAATTACTAAAAAATAATTGTTAATTTCTTGATTGAGAATAGTATAAAGTTTGTTCAAGTGACATTAAATGTAAAAAGTACTAAATAGAGTCAATTGGGTCTATAATATTCTGTATAATCAAGGTTTTTAAGAACATAGTCAAACATGTCACTATGTTTCTTAGATATGAGACATAATATAGAAATATATCAACTAAGTCAACCTAGTTAGCTATAGGGTTACAGTTTTAAATATTGATAACTTGTGAAACATAGAACGAAAATAAATAATAAAATGATAGAGATTAAATAATGAAATCTTTATGGGATTGAAGATGGTTAAGATTGAAAATTTTATGTTATAATGTTGTAATTGTTGCTTTTAAATTTTACAAATTGGGTCAACTAGTTCAACCAAGTTCTATAAAACCATGTATGTTGAATAAGAATAAGGAATATAGTGGACCTATTCAATAGTGTTTGTTAACCTATATGATATAAAAAATAACTAAAAAATTCAACCTATTCAATAGTGTATGCTAATATAGAATTGAATAAGAGTATTGTGTCTATTTTATCGATTTAATAACCCGTAGTTGATGAAAACCTACATAAATAAAACATAGTCATTTTGAAGTGATTGTGTTAAACATGTGCATAGAAAGTTATAACTATACGAAATGGTTTGATATAGTAATAAAAATAGGTTAAAATATAATTAAGTGATAAAAATTATGGCATGAAGGAAAACATTCAAGGGTTAGATTCATGTTAGGTTCACTAGAATGTATACGATGGGAAATGTAACTAATATATAAATCAATCCTAGATAGAATAAGATAAATCCCACTTACACTTTCAATTTTGGATACATTATATATTTGGGGTCATGACCAAGATGGATCCACTAGACCTATCCAAGGGATCTCTTACCACAATAATATCACTAGGGAGGGTTCCAAAGCCTCTATTCAAGAAAAACTATGCAATAACCCTAACTAGGTCCTATGTTTTCATATTCACTAAATTAATAACAAGTAAAGTAAAATATAATCTAGTTCTCACCAAAGCTTCTAGCACAAAGTGGTGGTAATAAACATTAAAATTAAACATGTATAGAAGACATATAATCACATCAATGTATATGTAATCCAAATGTATGGGAGATAAGTACAAATGTATATGTATCTACTCTTATAAAGGAGGATCAAATATATAAATACTTACCTTTGAAGATGAACATGCCAAACCTTAGTCTCTCCCTTGGCCAAGGTGATTAGAAAGAGGTTGTTGTGGTATGTAAGGATGACAAAGATAAATAAGCTCTAGGATACATAACTTATCAATGCTTCCAAAATACTTTTACATAAGACAAGATCTATATCTCCAAAAAAAGTATGAAACCCTAAGTTATGCTCCTTAAGTAGAATGGTGGATAAGCATCTATATATATATATATATATATATATATATATATATATATATATATATATATATATATATATATATATATATATATATATATATATATATATATATATATATATATATATATATATATATATATATATATATATATATGTCATATATGTATATAATATATATATATATATATATATATATATATATATTATTATCTTAATATATATATGTATATATATTTTATTCTTCTCTTATTTCATAAATTATGAAATGGATATGTTTATATAGGTGGATCTAACCCTAGTCCTTTTCAAAAGTTTAGGTCGATAAGGTCAACCCAATTGACCTTGTATCATTATTGACAAAAACCAATTAGGTCCTAGTCTAGGTCATCCAAGGGCTGACCTAGACCTTAAATAATCTTTATCAATTAGAGTACAATTTCAATGGGGTTGATATTGTAATGTAAACCATAAAAAGGCTTTTAGGCTAGGGAAGAGTTAAAGAAGGTGGAAAATGATTAAAAGAGGATGAAAAATAGGAGGCAAAGCTTAGGGGAATGCTTATAGGATATGGTTGTGTACATATCAAGTGGTAGTAAGGGTAACAAAATATTATGAAGCATGAATGATCTAACCACCCCTTTTCTAGTGTACACATTAAGGCATTCACTCAAAGAGATTGAGACTTGACAGGTTCCTGCAAGGTAAAAAGCATCAGTATTTGATAAAGTTTTAAAAAAATTGTGTATACCACATCTAGGTGGAATAACATAGTGATGTTGACATATTTGAAGTAGGCCACCATATTTACCTTTCCTTATTATAGAGGATCTACTACTATATGTGTTAGGCTCATCCATTCTTTAATCATATCCCTCATGATCCTAGCATATCTTTGGTAGAGGTTCAAGTCCAAAGTCAGCATGAGATTTAATTATAGGAACATGACCTTATGTATTATCATAGATATCTTCCTACACTTGTTCTACATGAGATAAATTCTCTCCAAATATTCTTGGGCCCTTAAAATATGTGTTTTGTTGTCTTCTAGAGTCTTGACCACTTCTCCCAAAGGTGAGAAAAGTTATAGGATGTCATCCTCCACTCATCTAATCATCACCACAAGTAATGAGATCTTTACATGTGCTTTTGGGGCTTGAACCTATTTTTACATACCCTCCATTAGCTTCTTTAACATATAATGTGTATCCTAAAGCACAAAATTTAGTATTGGGATTAGTGGATCTTATTAAAATATTTATCTCATGAATACTAGCTAATAGATAGATATTCATAGGTTAATATTCAAACACAATATATTATAGTATTACAAAAACTATTACATTCAAATAAAACATTGACTATTATATAGCCATTGTAATATCAACCCAAATTCTTATTAAATAGGAAGCCATAATAACAAATAACTTGGTAATAGTCATGAGTATAAAAAACTAGCCAATAACCTATATATGTAACAAATAATAACCGTATTAACCATACAATAAATAACACATAGTAAATAGTAATTTATCTCAATGTAAATAATAATCCCCAACATTTCCCCCCTAGTTTTTACATGGGGATAAATTACATCATGTGAAATAAAAATAGAATCATATGCCAATGCATACTTTTAGGTTTGCATATTGTGGTTTGAATCTTGATGTCTAGATCTTGTTGCACATGATCACCTATATATGATTTCTTATCTTTCTTTCACTTCTAGTTGAACATATTCATTGACTGATCATCTTCTAATGAATTATGGTAGTAAGACGATCTCTACAGTCAGAGTATTTCTACATTTAGTTGCCCTCCTATGCAACTATTTATATATTTAATTATATCTACATTTTCCTCTTCTCCAACTTAGTAAGGGAATGTGTACAATATTTTATTTGTCACACAACACAAACAACTAAATAAATGAAATTATAAATAAGGATTAAATATTCATTATTTCTTTTATAGAATTTGTATGTGATTTTTTCCACTCAATATTGCATAGCATAGATAGTCACAACTTCCACTTTAGATCATCCTCGATGTAGTCTTTTTGTCCCATAATATGCCATTATCTAAAAATGTAGCACCATTGCTATTAGCTTGTGAGAGGATGTTATTTTTCATCCAACATCGTGTGTCCTCCATCCTTCTTCATGTATCTCAAATACCTAAATTATTGAAAATAATTCATACCCCCACACACACTCTTGACATAACTTTTACAAAACAAAAGTCAGTTAACTTGATAATGCATCCATGAGGTAATTTTGTTTTTTACAATTTTTTTTACTTTTTATATATTCTTGAAAATTTAAAAAAAGGATTTATTATATGTCTATGGTGAAAAATAAACTCTAATATTACTATCTATGACTCTAAAAATAAAAAAAGAGACAACGATAACTTATAAATACTCAATGACACTAAACTAGATGTTAATTGACTAAACTCATAATTGACAATAAATATTTTATACTAAATAAAAACTCCTAGTGAGATATGCACAAACTATATGGAACAAGGTACAACCTAAAACCATATGTATTTCACCACGTTACCATATATACTCATCCCATTTTATTTAATGATAAAGAACATCTAATTGAAGAAGAACATGGAGATGTAGATATGATGTCTCATGTTGATTTTATAGAGATCAATTGTACTAAATAGAACTTATAACAAACATATGCACCTACAAGTTCACATGAATCAAATGGATTATTAAACTAAATTTTCCATGTTAGAATGAGCTATTATTGTGATAGATAGGCTAGATTGTAGATCTAAATGCACCTTTTTATCTGATTCTATCAGTACATTCAATAATTAAATGTGCAGTATCATATATATGGTAATCAAACCTAAAATACCTTAAATTATACTAAATATTATTAAAAAAATAAAAACATTCTCATATCAATGAAATTACATAAACAAGGGCAACCAAGACTAGTCAATAAAGTTACCCCATTCATATCTCAAACTCCCACACTTGCTCTAATACCACATATTGGGATTAATAAATCTTATGCAAAGATGTATCTCATGAATACCAACTAACTGATAAATACTCAAAGTTTAATATTAAAACACACAATACATTATACTATTACAAAAACTATTGCATTCAAACAATACTCTAGCTATTATATAGCCATTGTAATATCATACCAACTTCTTACTAAATAAGAAGTCATAATAATAAATAACCCAATAATAGTCATAGGTATAACAAACTAACCACTAGCCTATATATGTAACAAATAATATATGTATTAACCATATGGTAACTAACACACAATAAATAGTTATTTACCTTAATGTAAATATAAATCCCTAATAATTGGATCCTTAACCACTTTCTCTTCTCCTATGGATGAACTCACTTTGGTGAGGGATAATAGGTTTTGATGAGTTTTCCAAACCAAAGGGTTTCCCTCATATATGAACTTATAGGTGAGTATCCTTCTCATGATCCCTATGATACGGTCAAAGTCCCACTAGACTTTGGCATCACCCTACATAGTCATCTTAGGCACCTTCAACAATATGGCTACTGTTAGGGTAGAAGGAGGTGTTGGTGGGGTTACATAGATGGATATGATGGGTGGAGGTTTGGGTAGAGGAGTAAAAAATTAAATTTAGGTAATGAAATAGGATAACAATGAAGGAGGAGGAGGCATTTGGGTGAAAGAGGGAAGGATTAAGGGGGAAGCTTAAGGGAAGCATGTTATTGGCTCCAGGTCAAATTAACTTGTGGGGAAATGATAGTAAGTGGAGTGGTATTTATTAGAAGGGATGAAAATTATTTTTTGAAACCAAGTTTTTAGGTGCCTAAGGTAATGGAAAATGGATGCTTGGGAATGATGTAAGAAGTAACAAGACCTGGCATAGGAGGCCAGGGATGAGTCACCTTTCATTTATTTTTGGTCCTCTTTCCCATATTAGCTTCAACTTATATAATGGAAGGAGATAGGGTCGAAGAGGTCATGGGGAACAACTCAATAATATTCTAGGTAATCTAAGGTATCACTAGTATGATTAGGGATTACTAAATTATGCACACATGTGTACTTATTTCAAAGGAGGTAGTATAAATTAATGGATTTTGGGGACCTATAAGTATCTACACTTATGGAAGAATCATTGGGGGCATCATAGAGATCCATACTTATTGAATGGATTTTGTATATGGGAACTTGGAGGTGATAATGTTATGCATATGGAAGCCAATGACACTTGGGTGAATGTGGAAGGGGTGAAATAAGGAAAAGTGGATGCATAACTAAAACATATTATTATGGGGAAGGGAAACTAGGAGGGGTTCCACTAAGCTATTGAGGAATTATGAGATTAAGGGGAGGGATTTTATTGGACCTCAATTATTAGTAATACCTTGGGCTCATATATGGGTTATTACTAACATCAAAGTTGAATTCCTACATAGACCAAGGTTAGGCTACTTACATTTGATCTGCTTGAGGTTGATACACCTAGATTAAATTATCTAAGGTCAAGATGCTTGAACCAGAGGAGGTGGTGGAGTTGGAGCAAAGGGTCATGGGGTAAAACTCATAAAGGAAAAGGTCTAGGAGAAGGAGTTAGGATCCACTATATAATTATTCTTGATAAATATGGGGAGTTTCTTAAACATCCCATTTATACTAATTTGATATATATGGAGGAGGAAAGGCTATCTTGGGAACATGGCCTAGGTTGAACCTTCTTTCCTTTATTCTTCTTCTTCACATAGATCTAGGTAAACACCTCATGATCATAGATTGGGTTAATATTAATTTCATGCTCTTCATGGGGTTGGTGACCATAGTTGATGTTTAGATAGGTCTAGTACCTTGTCACATGGGACTAGATAACATTGTGAAGGTCTTAGTCTTAGTGTTTAGCCCTACTTAGTGCATAAGAGTCCCTTATAGCTACCATATTCTATAAAGGGGTAAAATAATTATATGCATGGTGCTTCATGGTAATCAAGAGGGGTGGGTAGTCCTTTTATTGGTGATTGATGCAATGGTTAAAAACACCGTCCAATAGTTGATATATGATCTCCTACTCTGCTAGGTAGTCTAAGACTTGATAGGGTAGGTGGATTAGATTCTTGAGGGTTATTACCACCCAAATGATGGTGTCATCGCTATGGTACCAATAGTCATTAATGGGGTAAACATATTCCCTTATCTATTTTGATAGATGAGGCATGGATACCTCATTAATGGCCATGTAGACCACTAAGTTAAGGGATCACATATCTATTGAATGTGGTTCTGGTAATGGTGGCCATATAGTTTATGAAAAACTACATATATCATCATGTCTCTAAGAAACCATGATGGAAAGGCATAAATCTTGAACATGAGCACTACATATATTATGTCTACCAATTAGGTCATCATGTAAAATTTTCCTCCTCCTTGATCATCTCCCATTACCTTGATCAAGTTGAAATTTGATCAACCCCAAGTTTAGGGACCTAATTACCCTTGATTATGTGTAGTAGGGAAACTTGTAGGAGTTTTATGTGTAGGCAATAGCTTAACTCGAATAACTAGTTCAATAGTATCATTTTTATGTTAACTTCCTCCTTGAATGTGTAAATAATGTAGGCATTTACATCCATCTTATTGACCTATTATGCATTTGGTTTTTCTACCTAAAGACATCATATATCTTGTGAGTGTTGGTTCATGTGCTCCCAATAGCCAAATAATAGGTGACTATGTACTCTAAGAAGTTATAATAAGATTTGAAATTACCTCCTAAGATATATATGATTTAAATTCATGAACTCATAGAGTAGACCATGCGTGAACACCATACTGTGCCTTTTTAGCTATGAGTATCAAATTGATAAAAAAAGTTAGCATAGGGGAAGACCTATGGCTTGGATATGGTTTAGTGCATCCTGCACTTTTCATATACTCTAAGATCATATTAAAAGTTGACCTTGTCTTCATCATCATCAGTTAAGGATTTGGGCACCAAATCAATTTCCTTGAACATCTCATTATAGTTATTGAAACATGTTAGGTCATTTGTAGACATGGTGTCCTTGTACTCAACCTTAGCTTTGGGTTTCGAATAAAAATAAGTAGCCATGGCAGAAAGGGTTATCTCTTTTGTAATAATGAGATCTGAGTAAGGGAGACATAGAGGGCATATGAATGTGCAAAAAATAAGATGGTAGATTGGGAAATTTGGAGTAATAATGGTAAATGAGCTCACCTAGAGGCACTTATAGGGATATATAAAATATCTCTTATATTGATGGTGCAAGGTAGATTACTCAGTGTGAATTAAAATTTTGTTTGGTTGCTAAATTTTCCCATTTATTTCTTGATCTAGACTTAAAATCATCAATTTCAAATATGCATCACCTACTACATTTGGTGATTATTACGAAATATTTTAATTTTTCCAATTAGGACCTAGTTTCCCATTTCATTAATTTTAGGAGTGTGGTAGGCACATGGTCATTTCATCCTAGTGGCATCCTAGATATCATATTTCTTATTCCACATGTCCATTACTCATTATCCCTTATTACAATGACTACTACCTAAACACAACCTAATGCTTCACTTTTACACTTTTGGGAGTATAAGTAGCCAACTAGAGGATTTAAATAATGCATGGAGTATTTTTATTATCCCTTTAATTTTAATTTTACTTTGCTCTAAATACTTAGGGTTTTCTTAGTCTACTTCTATGAATCTATACAAAAGTGTCATGTGTCCTTTTCTAGTTTGTGAGCCTCCCATAAACTCTAACATCTCTATCAATTCTAGGATATTTATATCTCTAAAAAATTTCCACATGAAATCATTTCATTTTGGTTTGGTTCTCTCAATATCTCACATCTCTGTTAAGCATGGGAGATTGATGCGTTTGACTTCAGGGCTATTTGATTAGTCAAATTCTAGCACCTATGGTCATAGGGGCCATGTAATGTGTTATCATTTCATCGATCTCTCCTATATTTGACAACTCTATTAGGTCTAAGAGATTAACCATTCTAATATATGGAGGATATAATTGGTCAGACTCTCCTAGGGTCTAACATCTCTATCAAGTTTGGGAGACTAACATGTCCTAACAGTTATAACCACATGACACTTTCTAATTTAGTCACTCAAATTAAAAAAATATATGAAAATATACTAATTAAAAATAATCCACATCATTAATTAACAGTCACCTACTCACCATGGATCTTAACAAGGTACCATGTAGGACTCTAAGAAACTGAGACTCTAATAACTTCAAAACAAGTCTAGATCTATAGATTAGAATGTTAGTACAATAAAAATATATTAAGTGTGAAAATACACTATTCTATTTATAATGTGACAAATCATTGGCTACACTTTAACTAAAAATTCATAAGGGGCCTTACTAGGGATCAAATTCTATTTTGAATATATTAGACACGAGGAAAAACCATGGTGAAATAGAAATTTGAGGACTCTAAAATAAAGATGTAGATTAGGGAGAGACTAAAACTATGAGAATCTCAAATTTGAGAAACTTATAAGATGGGTCCCTATGTTTTGGCCACAAAAAATGATGAATTTCATAGGTAAAGTGGTCTTAAACACTTAAAACCTAAACTGTAAACCTTCATTCCTACACAAAATAAAGACTATGAGAAAATCCTTAGATATATATAGAGAAAGAAGGCACCAAAGTCAATTTCACTAAGTGACATATATATATATATATATATATATATATATATATATATATATATATATATATATGCATATATATATATATATGCATATATGTATATATGTATATATATATATATATATATATGTATATATATGTATATGTATATGTATGTATATGTATGTATATGTATGTATATGTATATATATGTATATATATATATGTGTGTGTGTGTGTGTGTGTGTGTGTATATGTATATATATGTATATATATGTGTATATATATATATATATATATATATATATATGTATATATATTTATATATATATGTGTTTATATATGTATGTATATATATCTATATATATATATATATATATATATATGTATATATATATATATATATATATATCTATATGTATATATATATATGTATATATATATATATATGTATATATATATATATATATGTATATGTATATATATATATATGTGTGTGTGTGTGTGTGTATATATATATATATATATATATATATATATATATATATATATATATATATATATATATACCATCCATGTGTGTGTGAGGTGATAAATTTATACTTGATTCAGTTTAAATTTTACTTAAACAAGTTCAGATCAAGTTAGGTATTAAAATTTTTGAAAGGGTAATTGATTGACTAAATGGATTGGAGGGGAATGGTATGGGCATTTCTCTGCTACCAACCAGGCATCCATAACTATAATAGAGATACCTCTAATCCCATTTAATTCCTTGATCCATTACCATCCTAGTCATAAATATTATGATAGAGGTTTCCTGAATAACCTTTTTGAGGAAGTCTCAAAATTTATATTCTATATTTTTTCTCTAGTTTTTACTTTTTTTAATTATTACGAAAATAATTTGTAGTTATGTGAATTGAGGGTTTGGGCCTAAGCCATGAGTTATGGGATGTTCAGAATGCTCTAAATACCCATAATATCTTAGATTGGTAGAATGATTTTACATTTTCTCATGATGTTTTATTAAATGTATTTTTGATGGCTTATGTTGAGAAATATAGTGATTATAAAATCCACTTATTTTGTTATGAATAATTGGCTTTATAGATTTGAAAAATAAATGAATACTCACAATACTTAATTTTTTTCAAAATGAAAGCTTACCCTTTTAAACTATACCTTCTATGCTTTCATCACTCTTTAGAGTGGTTATTACCCTTTTCTAATCTTGGTTCCTCCTCATGAATCATGTCATCTTTTGAAGGAAAAAATTGGGGCAAGGTTCATGAGAGACAAATAGACAAACAAAAAAAATAACAAAAATAAACACACAACCAAAATCAAACACATAAAATAAAGCAAACTAGTCTAATATATACATTAACACCTTCACCAAAGTCACAATAAAATTAAATTATAAATGGAAATTGAGAAGTAATGTTTTAGGAACTATTCATTCATAGGTAGTGGGAGGTCATTGCCTTTGAGGTCTTTGAGGTAGAATGCATTATGCCTGAGTAGCTCATCTATCTAGTAAGGGTTTATCTAAAGAGGATAAAATGTAGTGTGTTAGCCCTTATTTTCATGGGCTTTATTTCACATTAAAACCAAACCAAAAATCCTAAAGGACTTGACTCTGTCTCTTTTGCAAAACCATTATTCGACAGTGTCCTAATGTTTGTTGAAGTTTATTAGGGATTCATCCTAGGATTTTTCTAACTATAAAATACCCAAGAGCCTATATTTCAATTTTTTATCATACTCCATATATTGTTGCATGAACTTGTAGGTAGTGAGTCTAAGCATAACTAGAAGAATTGTATCCAACCCATAGACTAGTATAAATGGTGAGATTTTAAGTTCTTGCTTATATATGGTGTTCTCATCACATAAAATAAATTTTATTAGTTAATTCCTTTCCTAGGGTTTATTATCTACATACTTATTAATGACATTGGTTAGGTTTTTATTAGTTGACTCTACCAATCTATTCCTTTGTGGGTAGTAATTGGATGTGAATATCATGGTGATCCCTTTGTCATATTCCCATTTAGTGAATTCTTTGGATTCAAATGCAATACAATTACCACACACTAATGGGATAGGGATTAAAAATCAATTGGTTATATTATTCTCCATGAATTTTATGACTTTATTTATCTTACATTTTTTGTTGCCACTATTTTGGTACATCTTATGTAGTAATCTATGTCCATGAAAACAAACTCTAGTCCTCATTAGGCAAATGGTTTTTTTTATATAACTAATTACAATGGCATTATAGTGTGAATTTATCTTTTAGTGAAAATTTGAAACTACTAGCATGTCTTGACATTAGTACAGACATATTTGAATAGGGTGGGCTAGTAATAGTTTGCCTAGAGTACTTTGTGTGTTATTACATTCATTGTCTAATGGCCATTGCTTGATATTTCATTGAAATTTATCATTAATTATTTGGATTTATATTTTGATAAGAATATAAGATATATATGCCTTCATGATTTTTCTAGAAGGTCTCCTTTCTTTCTCATGTAATATGTCTCCTTTAGTCTAAGGGATTTTAATATGTTTGATTTATTATAGGAGGTATGTTCCCATAGAGTAGGTAATGTATGACTAGGGCATACCAATCTTGATTCAGTACTAGATCTTAGTATAATTAGTGCACATAGATCCTTGGATTAGTTTCAATTATTAATTGAGTAAGGCCCTACCTTCTAACCAACTTGGAAAGTTTTATTTCTAGATCATACTCCTTCATCTTAGTCATCAATATACCTCTACATTTGCTTAACTCAATCTAACCTAACATTTTCTTGATGGTCAAGTCTGATATTTTTGCATGTACCTTATTCATAAGAATTTAATGCAAAAACTTAATTATAAATTTGATGAGCACATATTCATTCTTATCAAGAGTAGAATATTTAAGTTATACATCCTTGATATTGGTGCTCATAAAACTAATAGGGTGTTCTTCTCTATCTAATAATTGTGTAAGATAGTGATGGAGTAGTCAAAGGTGAAAGGATAAATGTAGAAATCCTTCATGTAAATTGAGATGATCATCATGGGTGTTTATATGATAACATATTTTATATCCTAGAAAGCCTACTTAGATTCAATAGGCCACTCCACTTTTTCATCTTGTTTTAACATAACATTCAAAGGATTTACAATTTCATTGAATCCATAAATGAAATTTGAAACAAAATTGATTTCCCCAAAAAACATTTTAACTCTATCTTGATATGAGGTAGATGTAATTTGTAAATCACATTATCTCTTTTGGGATAAATATCCATACCTTCCTTCATGATTATATGACCAAGAATATTACCTTTTGTAACACCGAACATACTCCTATTAGGTTTTAAAGAGATGACATACCTCTTACACCTATCAAATACTTTATGCAAATGGTGAATGTGATATAACCTATATTTTGTAAACACAATTAAATAATCCATATAAATTATTATTCATTTTCCAATTAAAACTTCAAAATTAAAATATATGTCCCTTTAAAATGTTGCTCTAGCATTGATCAATTTAAATAGCATTCACTTGTAGGAAAACATACCCCATTTTGTAGTGAATTCAAATTTAGCTTAGTCCTCTAAATCAACCAAGACCTAAGTATGTCTTGATAAGTTTTCCAAGAAGGACATCATCTAGGATCCACTCACCATATAGATCACTTCAATAAGGGAAGGCAATGGATAATTATCATTATCTAAAGCTTGCTTAAGATTTTAAAAATATATCATGAGCTGATTTTTCCATTATTTTTGTACATGAGTACCAGGTTGGTTACCTAGGTAGAGTGATGCACTAGGAATATTATTATAGTTGAAATAAATTTGTGAACCTCTTTATGTATCAAAGGTTCCATGATTGGGTTCACATGCCTGTACCTCTACCTAAATGGATTCTGGTCTAGTTTTAACATGATGGTGTGACTAATTACCTTCAGTTAAAAAATGTTTACATCTCTATAATCTAATTTAATCACATCCTTATATCTTAGAATTAACTTTTAAATCTATTTTATTTTTAGGTCCATCCAATCAAGACCTATGTTAACAGTTTGGGGTCTCTTTGAAGAATTGAGATTAATGGTTTGACACTTTTTATTCTCAAATTGGGATTTTTAATGTGGGGTATAGGGATGAATGTATCAAAAATATTTTCTAGCGAAATATCCCTTTTGGGATGATATTTCCCTATATGTTGAGAATAATGTCCTTATCAAGTTTAACCATAGGGTTTTCTCTGTCTTCCTCATCAATTATCTAGGATTTGGGTACCCTAGCATTATTAAGGAATTAGATAATTTTTTGATCATTCTCAAAGACCTAAAAATCTATTACATTATCTGGAATAGAGGGATAAGGGACTAGCTCCATTAAGAACTATTACAATTTAGTATCATCAAGGGGAGTTAAGCTCATAGCAGAGGATGCTAGTGAATCAACAAATTTATTTTCTTCCCTATAGATAGGGATGACATTAAATGCACTAAACATTTATATTAAATCACATGATTCCTTATCATTTTTAATGTATGATAGTTTACACTAAAATATTCTCTTAATTTGGTTGACTACCATCTTATAATTACTAAATACTCTCAGTTCCTTTGCTTTGTGTTTTAATTCAAATTGAAAGCCTAGGATTTGCTAGAAAAAATTTGGATACCTTGAATGAGGATCATTCAAAACTTTTCACTTAGTTGATATTAAAGTTGTTGATACCCATTATGAAGGCTTTGTTTAAGTCATTTATGATATAGGTTGATAAGTAATATGTCTTCCTTGGCAGTTTATAAGGTCATTTAGTATGGTATAGTTGGCAGTTAGGTCAAGTCATGTTGTCTTTTCATCAAATGGTCACTTTTAATGGTATTAATTTTGTGTTTATCATTGTTTAAGATAAATTTGACAAAGTTAAGGTAAGTGGAAAATCAAGTCAATGTGGATTCATACCTAAAGAAATAAGTTGTTAACCTTATAAAAAAGAAACATGGTCAAAATCTGGTCAAAATGGTCAAAGAATAAGAACTAGTAAGTGGATCATATTGTTTCTAAGGCTATTTGTATAATTTAACATAATTTTGACAAGAAGAAGGTATTATATTACTTTAGTCTTTCTGTGCATCTCAATGTCACTTGCTAGTCAATAACATGTATAAAGGTTTGGTACTTAGAAAAGGGGGTTTTTAAAGCCATATAACACCTTGGTGATGACATAATGCTTATACCTGACCATAAACTTTCCCTAAAGGTTTTTTATAATTAACTTGCAATGTTGGAATTCATTTTTAAATACCATTTATCATTATCCAATGTAAAAGTGAAGAAGTTTTGAGAGAATTATAGGTAAATAAGGGTATGAAACATCTTTTCAACCTTTTACACATCCATATAGTTCAAATAAAGGTGAAGAGTAAATAGGTTCATCATTTCTATAAATTTTAAAGGGTAAAATAGTTATAATCTTGAGAAATAATGCTTTTGGTGGTCATGTGCAAGGAGTTTCTAATGTTTATCAAGGTGAAAAATATTCTAGAGATCCCCAATGTCTTATTAGATCAAAAAACATGTAGTAAGTGGAGCTATAGATCCAAATAGTGAAAAAACCCATCCCATTTCTTTATCAATATTCTTGGTAGCTCAAGAAAGGAAACCAGTTTGCATTTGGTACTTTTAGGCAGGGGGAAGGAGAGAGAGAGAGAGAGGGAGAGAGAGAGAGAGAGAGAGAGAGAGAGAGAGAGAGAGAGAGAGAGAGAGAGAGAGAGAGAGAGAGAGAGAGAGAGAGAGAGAGAGAGAGAGAGAGAGAGAGAGAGAGAGAGAGAGAGAGAGAGAGAGAGAGAGAGAGAGAGTTGGATTCTAATATATTGACCATAGTATGGGAACCTAATTGCCTTCCTTATTTTGGGAATGGTTTTTTAGTTAAGCCCCTTAAATTTATGAATAATCATTAAGATGTTAAGGGGTAGAAAATGAGCTTTAAACCCTAATAGGGTTGGTTTTCCTCAAGTTTGCAATGATGAGTCCAGATAAATGGATGTAAATGATTGGATATGGTCTCTTTATCACTATTATAACCTTTTAATATCATTTCCTTTCATGTTTCTTCTTTTTTATGGTTAGTGTAGTGTCAAATGGCCTTATTTTGGTAGCTTGAGCATGGTAATCTTGTGTGCAAAGAGTTTGAAGTTGTCTTGTTGCATGAAATGATTGAAAAGAATTTTACAAAATGAATCTAATGTATTTAGGGTCTCTCATAATCCTTTAATACATCAATGGGTGATAAATTTCAAGATAAGTAAGTAATTTTACATGTACAAAGTAGACTATTAAAACTAGATGCCTTGGTGAGGTACACTAATAAAATACAAATGTATTGTCATTATATAAACAATTTTAAGGATAAAAACCATATTATGTGTAATTTTAAGATAATTCTTATGTACTTTTTAGGTAGCAAGATTAGAATTCAGGTTCTATAAGCCTTTTCTTCAAGCTAGTTTTCAATAATTTTTTGTGAACTTACAAGTTTGCATACCTATAGGTTACTATTTCCCACAAATATTTGATCATGGGATTTTAGGTAAATTATTTTATTACATTATTAAATTTATATTTTTTTTCTACAAAGTTTTGAGTCATTTAAGACCTGACTATCTATACCCCATTTACTTCATTTTTTTAATAAACTATGTGAGCTTCAAAAGAAGGTAGCGAAAGATAAAAATTTACTTCATGAGACCTAAACCTAATAAAAATGTAGGGAGAGTCTCCAAAAAAATACTAAATCTCTCTACTTACATTCACCATTAGTTTATTGAACTCAAAAAATGGCCACCCAATGAATAATCAGCATTTTACCCAAAGGGCCACCTATAAGCTTGCTTATGGAAAGTTACATTTGTGTGTTAGATGAATACATAAGGGTTATTTTAGTTTTAAAAGTTTCAAGGGATGAATATTTGGAGAGTATAATATATTAAAATGAGGTAAGAACCATCACATTAATATCTCCTAAACATCAACAGTCAAGAAAACCTAAAATTAGCACCTACATGCCTATCTAGTTAAAGTGTGAGAGATGCATACTTGTGATTGAAATTTAAAAGTAATTTTGGAAAGATGAATAAAAATAATATATCTCAAAAATTAGTACAAATAATTAAATTTCCAATTAAAAAAAATGATTAAAATGACCTTCACATGTGCAATCATGAAAATTATATGCAGACTTATAGGTCTGCTATAGGCCTAAATGAGAAAAACATACGTATAAGGTGAACTTGATGTTCAATTGTTGGAAATATGATTATAATTGATGTCAAAATGGATATTTTTAACATGTAATTTATGTTCATTATTGTATATATTTATTAGAGGATATGGAAAGTATCTTATTAGAGGTCAAGGATGATTGGAATGCTTGTGTGCATGAGTGGAATTCATTCGATTCTTCATAATGATCATCTAGAAATTTTGGATCTAGATAAAAAAAGAAAAGTATGAATATTTATTATTTTAAAATTTTCACACATGGAGGTGTTAGGATAGAATGATCACATGGGCATGTTCCTTTTTGTGACTGGTTTATATGTGTTAAATCTCATGTCATGTGGCATAGCATGACAAAAGATATTATTGAGAAAAATAGGGATATAAGGCATTTTGACACTATTTTCCAACACTTATTCAATTTTTTAGTTTTCAAAAAATATCTCAAAGGAATTTTTATGAAGACGTATCTTGCACCTATGAAGGCTTTAGGAGTAATTAGATATATGGATGTAATACCCTATGTAAGAGGATCATATGTACTAATTTTTAGGTCATCTGAAAAAGTGTGAAAAGAGTTATGAAGGTGAAAATTTATATTTATAGATGAAATGAAATGGTCTCCATACTTAGATAAAATTTTCACAAGGTCATGTAAAGTTGTCATGTTTTTACAAAGATCATCTATGGACTTTTACAAAAGAAATAAATAGTAGAACTATTTTGGGTTTTTCATGAGCATCTTGAATATATGAACTATAGGATCAAATTAGAAAGAATGATCTCAAAATTGAATTATCTTTTCTCTCAAACTGGATAGGGCTTCTCAGTACAACCCTAAGCATTTATGTCATGGTGTCAACATGCACTTTCTATTTTGATGGTGATTGGCTATAGCCTAGACCCAATAGCTTAATTTATAACTTTAGACTTTATCATCATTTCAATTTTAACCCCTTGACCTAGTAATTACTAATTTAAAGGTCTTAATATTTCTTAAGTCTTAGAATTTATATTCTTTCTAAGCTTGATCAACAACCTGCACTTCATCATACATAGATGATGTAATGAAATGAAGTAAAGTCAAAGTGTCAAAGGTCCCTCTGATTGAGAACACAAGTGATAAGTGTCATATTCATAGATATTTTCATATAGAGACCCAATGAGCATAATTTTTCCAAATTTAATGATCAAGCTTGTCATAAAATCTAACGGTACATGGGTGATCTGTAAAGGAGATCTAATGGATAGAATGGACTCAAATGTTATAAAGTGTTTGATGTTTATTGACATAATGGCAAGTTAAAGACTTATCAGATTTAGGAAGATTTATGGAGCAAAAGCAATCCAAAGATATAGGAAGCAATGAGATAGGATAAATATCTCAATGTTTAATGTCAAGAAAGAAGTAAAGATCATGCACCTTTGAAGATCAAATGACACACATGATCTTAGATCAAGAATATCAAATGGATGTGTTTTAAAGTTTAGTCATTTCAGTATGGACCATCAAATTAGAGCACCATAGGTGAGATCAATAATCTAAACTTAAATTCATCTCAAGATAAATGGTTACTTAGAGGAACATGTAAGAACTTGCATATAAGCTTTATATCTCGACACAAACAATGATATTGATTGATCTAACTGATCTAATCTACATTAAATATCTTATGTGTCAAAAATTGAGTCTAATAGATACTATAGATAGTAAATAGATCTATAATTATGGATTGATGCATGGAATCGAGATGCAGGAACTAACAATTCAAGTCTTAATTATATAAAGTCTAGAATTGATCTTATGCGTTTGTAGTCTAAGTGTGAACACAAAGAAGAAGAAAACTATATTCATTTGTTTATATATGTGATATCTAGGAAAAAGGAAAAGTTTTGTAATAGTTTCATTTGTTACTGAGTGAAGTCAAATATAGATAGAGGTAGAAAGAAAAATTTAATGAAGGGTGTTAAATAAAAAATCATAAAGACATAGAACTAGAGGGGGTAGAGAAAAGTAGACTAGTTGGGGAAGCCAATGAATTATGTCTAATAGAGACATATCCAAACACATAGAGAGGAGTAGAGATGAATAAAGGCATACATATTATGTATAGAGTATGATTAGTTATAGATTAGACCTGTAACAAAGAATAGATATTTGGATTCATGTATGAATATAATTTGTAAATTGGAGTTGTAGCTCCATATAAGAGTTTGATAGGTTGGTTCCATCAGATAAGTTGAGTGGGTGCTTCTTTATAATTGGTTCTCATAAATTAGGGTATTGGTGTCTCCATAAGATTGGTGTCCTTAAAAATTTTAACCAGTGAGGTTTGCTAGTAAGGCTGTGAACTATGAGGCTAGATTACAATAGTAAATTCTAGTAGCTATTCTCATCGTGGTTTTTCCATGTATAAATTTGGTGTCATGAGTATTTATATGTGTATGATCTTTGCATGTTTTATTTTATCTACATATATCTATTAAATTGCATTGAAAGTATTTAAAGAACTAGTTTTAATTGATATACTAATTCACCCCTTGCTTCTCAGTATCTAGTTGTGTTTTAAAAATTGGTATCATAACCTAGGGTTCCTTGAAATAAGGTTAATTAGCTCAGGTAGGTCTTGGAATAGTGAACACAATGGCTAGTCAAGAAGGATCTTCATCAAGTAAGGCACCTCTTTTCAATGGATCTAACTATGCATTTTATAGCATAACAATGGAAAGATATCTATCTTCATTAGGGTTTGATGTATGGATGTGTATAGTAAATGGATATATATCCCCTAATATAACTCCTACTAATTAGGCTATCAAGAAGGAATATGAGAGTAATGTCAAGGAAAAAATGCTATTCTTTATGGATTGTCAAACTTAAAGTTTATCAAAGTTATGCACTATCAGAATTTACAAGACATCTAGAACAAGTTTAAGGTCATCTATGAAGGAGATGAAAAGGTAAATCAAGCCATGATACAAAATTACAAAGGAATGTTTGAGAACATTAAGATAAATGAAGAGGAAAATATTTCAAACTACCTCCTCAGGGTAGATGAAATAGTAAATGCAATCAAATGCCTTGGAGAAGAAATGAAATAGTCAATCGTTGTCAAGAAGGTTTTAATATCTTTGACATCAAGATATGATTCTAAAATATCTACAATAGAAGAAGCAAAAGATCTAGATAAACTCACTATTGATGATTTGTAAGGGCCTTCATAGCCTATGAGATGAGAATGATAGAGATAGACACCTTCAAGAGAAAAGTTGTATTTAAAGTAGCCAAGTAAGTAAAGGAAGAAACATCTACATCTGAATCTAAGGAGATTGATGAAGAAGAATCTAACTTTGTTATAAGACTAAAGAGAGGATCTAGAAAGTATAGAGGTAAGTTACCTTTCAAATTCTTTAATTATGGTAAAGTAAGAAATTTTGATACTAAATGCCCTCATAATAAAAGGGATAACGCTGATCAAGTAGAGATTAGAAAAAATGTAAAACCCTACTATCCTAAGAAGAACTTATTCAAGAATAAGGTCTGTACACAAAAGAAGATAGTGACTTAAAGGAAGATAGTGATAGTTAAAATGATGATCATGATTGTGATTTTATGGCTATGGGAAATTAATCATTATTCATGATAGTAAGATCAAATTCTATAAATCTAGATCAAGATGAAGTTGAAGACTCAGATGAAGAAGAAGAATGAGGAGTGGATCTAGAATGTGAGCTCATGTGTGTTATAGATGAGATCGACAAGCTGAGAAAAGAAAACTCAAAAAATTTGAAGAGGCTAAAATAATATAAGATGTATTCAAAATGGAACTATAATCTAAATTTGATGAATGTGTAAAGCTTGACGTAAAAATAGTGGCTATGAGAAAAGAACTTGAAAAAGCCAAAGGTCAACTAAATAAAAGTCTAAAGTTCGCATGAGGATCAAACATTCTTAATGAACTTATCATCACTTAAAATCCCTTAAAAGAGATATAATATCTTGGTTATGAGAAGGGAAAAACTTCCCCAACTAGTTCATTTGTTAACCTATATAAAAACTTCAAAATAGAAGAAGAATTAGGAGTAAAGAAAGAGAAATATTGCAAGGATAAAAAGAAAAACTCAAACACATCTAATGTGAAGAAATTTTTACTTGAAAATAATATTGAAGAGAAAAATAAGACAAAGGTATCTGATGTTGATGGATACACCAAGGTGAGAAACTTGAAGAAGCCACATCTTAGAAGAATTCCTCATTTTGCATCAAGAAATTTTATGACTAGGTATTCGTCATATTTTTATAGTTATTGTTATATTCGTAATCATTTTGGTCATAATTCTAGTAATTATAGAGATATAAATACAAGGAGAAGCAATTTTTTAGGAAAAAAATCATTTTCACCCTTAGTAGATACAAATGCAATGTGTTATGATTGTAATAACTTTGGTCACATAGCTAAACATTGTAGAACTAGCTCTATAAGTTAAAAATTACATAATGTAAAGAAATACATGCCTCCCAATTTGAATAAAGGTTAATAAGTTTATAAAAAGAAGATAAATAAGAAACACAATATGTTTAGAGAGTGAAAAATCAATCCATGATTGCTCAGACTACACTCCATGCCAAGGAGCAAAATTTTTGGTTGATAGATAGTCATTACTCAAAGCATATAATTGGTGACAAGAGAAAGTTCACCAAATTGAGAAAATGTAAGGATCAATTAGCTTTGGAAACAACATAGTAATAAATATCAAGGTAAAGAATCCTTGAACATAGATGGTAAATTGCCTACACATGATGTCCTTTATGTTCAAGGATTGAAGCATAATCTTCTACATTTTAGCCAAATGTGTGACAATGGATACAAGGTCACATTTGATGAAGAAGGATAAAAGTTAAATATATCTTAAGGAATAGTTTTATAATATAATAGGATTCAGAGTAATATCTACAATCTTGTTGAAGTGAATGGTAATAGTTTCTTGATAGGAAAGATTGATCAGAGTTGGTTGTGGCATAGGAGAATGGGTCATGTCACCTTTGATAATCTAGTCAAAGTGAGCTCAAATAAGTGTGTAAGACACATTTATAAGATAACCAACCTATATATACTACTTTTAATGAATGTCAACTATGCAAGCAGATAAAGGTCAGATTTCATACAAAGGAGTATACAACTACAAAGCCTTTACAATTAGTTCATACTGATCTTTGTGGTCCTAACAAGATAAGAGGATCTAAAAGAGAGAATTAATTCATGTTATTTATAGATGAATACTCAATAATGACATTGGTAACCTTTTTAAAGGACAAACCTCAAGCCTTTGAGAGATTCATGATATTTATATCCATGGTTAAAAATGAGATTGGAAGAAAAAACAAATGCTTAAAATCTGATAAAAGTGGATAATTCATCTCAAATGAATTCATAGAGTATTTTGAGAATAATGGGATCAAAAGGCACTACTTTGTAGTAAGGACTCCACAAAAGAATGGAGTTGTTAATATAAAGAATAGAATAATCAAGGAAATGGCCAGAACAATGTTAAAGGAATATAAGGCTATCCTATGTATGTTACAATAAGAGGCTACATAATATGGTGGATAGAATAAATTTTAAGTTTGAATATGGCATAAAACATGTTGAACTTGACAAGGAAACCAATAATGAAGAGATAGATCTTAAAGAAGAAACTAATAGTGAAGAGGCTAAGGAAAAGAATGAAAAGGCACCTCCAAGATTTGTTCAAAGGATCATCCTAAAGAGTAGATAATTGGCAATAAGAATGAAAGATTTTAGACAAGGAAAAAGTTGAAATGAATAAGGAACAAGTAAGTTTTGATCTAAGTTTAAAATTGAGCCTAAGACCTATGTTGAAACTAGCAAGGATGAGAATTGGCTAAAAGCCATGGAAGAAGAACTGAGCCAAATAGAAAAGAACAAAACTTGGAAATTAGTTCCAAGACCCTCAAACAAGAATGCTATAGGAAAAAAATGGGTCTATAGAAAAAATATCAATGAGGAAGGAGTTGTAATAATAAATAAAGTGAGATTAGCTTACATGGGATATACATAAGTAGAAGTCATAGACTTTGAGGAAACATTTTCTCCAGTTGCTAGATTGGAAGCTATAAGAATGTTTCTAGCATTCTCTATTTACAACAATTTTAAAGTGTATTAAATGGATGAAAAAAATTCTTTCTTGAATGGAAACCTAGAAGAGGAAGTTTATATTCAAAAACTAGAAGGTTTTCAATTGTTAGATGGAGAAGATTGTGTATAGACTAAAGAAATAACTCTATGGTCTAAAATAGGCACCTAGAGAATGGTATTCATGATTGGACCAATACTTGCAACAACAAAGGATGTGTAGATAGTAATCTATACTTCAAATCAGAGGTGAACATATGTTGATTATTGTTGTTTATGTAGATGACATCATCTTTGGCGTTAGTAATAACAAAATGCATAAAGAATTTGCTACATAAATGCAAAGTGTATTTGAGATGTCTATGATAATAAAAATTTCTTTATTCCTTGGTCTATAAATAGCACAATCTAATGAAGGGATATTCATATCCCAAACCAAGTATGCATGGGAGATGCTCAAGAAATATGGAATGGAAGATTGAAAACTAGTTACTACTCCCATGATAATTGGATGCAAGTTGAGCAAAGAGGATGAGTCACTTGATATAAATTAGACTATGTATAGATCAATGATAGGTTACTTGATATACCTAACTAAATCAAGACCATATATTATGCAAGTAGTGTGTATGGTTTCTAGATTTTAGGTTGATCCTAAAGAGTCACATATCAATGTAGTGAAAATAATCTTTAGATACATCAAGATCATAACTAACTATGGCCTATGGTACCCTACAAGTGAAGATTTCACTTTGACAACATATACATATGTTGATTGGGTAGCAAGTATGGATGATATAAGAAACACTAGTGGTGGTAAATTTTTCTTTGGAAACATACTTATTTCATGGTTGATAAAAAAGCAAGAGTTAGTTACTCTTTCTACAATAGAAGCAAATTATGTAGTAGTAGTGGCATGTTTGAATCAAGTCCTATGGATGAAGTAAACACTCAAGGACATCAAGGTTGAGTACAAGTCACCTATTTCTATTCTTTATGATAATTCAAGTGTAATAAATATATCAAATAATCCATTGATGCATTCTATAACCAATAAAATGTCAATCAAGTATTACTTTTTAAGAGAGAGGTTTGCAAATCAAGAGGTCACAATGGAATATGTGCCAACCAAGGACCAGATTATAGACATATTCACCAAACCTCTTCCCAAGGAACAATTTTAATATCTAAATAGAATTTGGGAGTCTCCTACACCATATCATTAAATAACTAGTTATAGTGCATGAGTCTAGGGGGAGTTTCATGGAAGCTTTACTAATCCCTAGAAGAAGAGAGAAAATTCAACTTAGGTATGTATATTTTACAAATTTTTAATGAGTTGATGGTTTCAGGTTCTTGGATAAATTCCTTTATTTGATAAAGGGGGAGAACACTTTGAACAAATGGTGAGAAGGAGTCTCTTTTCTATTGATGTCAAATGGGGATAAAAAGAGCAAATTATCTTTTAAAGAGTTTGGAGAAAAAGTGCAAATGATCTATGTAAAATTTTGGAAGAGTAGAGCAAGTATCCAATATGATTTTAAGAAAATATGCCATTGCCTAAGGGGGAATAATTTTGGTATTAATAGCATTAGTTCATACTCATCATAAGCCAATGAAATAAATGTCATAAAAAGAGCAAACCATTAAAAAATTAGAGCATTTAGTTTGCAATCAATGGCAAAGGGGGAGATTGTTAGAAAAATTATTTTCATTGATGTCAAAAGGGACATTATGAGCGTGTCATTGATGTTAAATATTGTATATAGTGATTAAATTATATGTAAAGGATCTTATCAGAGGTTAAGGATGATTGCAATGCTTGTGTGTATGAATTGAATTCATCTGGTTCTTCATAATGATCATCTAGACATTTTGGGTCCAAATAAGAAAAAACAAGTAAGCATATTGATGAGGTCATAATTTGCACACATGGATGTGTTAGGATAGAATAATCACATGGGTTTATTCATTTTTGTGCCTATTTTATATGCATTAAATATCAGGTCATGAAACATAGTGAAATAAAATATATTCTTAAGAAAATTAGGGATCCAAGGCATTTTGACAGTGTTTTCCAACACTTGGTCAAATTTGTAGTTTGCAAGAAATATCTCAAAGGCATTTTTATCAAGACCTATCTTACACCTATGAAGGATTCAAGATCAATTGGATATATGGATGGAATACCTTATTTAAGAGGATCATATGCACTAATTTGTAGGTCATCTGACTAAGTGTGATAAGATTTATGCAAGTGCAAAGTTATCCTTCCAGGCAAAATGAAATGGTCTCCATATTTAGACAAAATCTTCACAAGGTCATGTAAAGTTATCATGATTTTACAAAGATCATCTATGGACTTTTATAAAATAAATATATAGTAGATTATTTATGGGCTTTTCATGAGCATCTTGAATATATGGATTGTAGGATTAAATGAGAAGGAATGAGCTCAAAATTGAATTATCTTTGCTCTCAAACTAGATATGGTTTCTTAGTAAAACCCTAAGGTTTTATGTCATGGTGGCAATAGTAATTTTCTATTTTGATGGTAAATAGCTATATCCTAGACCTCATATCTTAAGTTATAACTTAATCCTTTGTCATCATTTTGAAACTGACCCCTCAACCTAGCAATTACCAGTTCAAAGGACTTAATATTTCTTAAGTCTTAGAATTTATATTATGTCTAAGCTTGATCAATAGCCTGAACTTCATCATACATAGAGGATCCAATGAAGTAAATAAAAGTCAAAGTGTCAAAGGTCCTAAGTGATCATGTAAGTGATAAGTGTCACATTCATAAATCTTGTTAGATAGAGACCCAATGTGTGTAATCTTGTTAGAATTAATGATCGAGCTTATTAGAATATTTGATGGTGTATGGGTGATCATGTAAAGGAGATATAATGGAGTGAATGGACTCAAATTATATAAATTTATTGATGTTTATCGATATAGTGTCAAGTTAAAGATCAATCAGGTTTGAGAAGATTGACAAAGTGAAAAAGATACAAAGATATAGGAAGTAGCGAGATGGGATAAAGAGATCAATGTTTGACATTAAGAAAGAAGTAAAGATTGTGCATATTTGAAGATTGAATGACATGTGAAAGCTTATATTAAGAATATTAAATGGATGCATTTGAAATTTTAGTCATTTGAGTGTGGACCATCAGATCATGATGCCAAAATCAAGATCAATGATCGATATTTGGAGTCATGTCCAAACAAATGGTTAGTTGGATGAATATGTAGGAACATGCATATAAGATTTATATCTTGACATAGATAATGATATTGATAGATCTAACCAATAAAATATACATTAAATATCCTATTAGTCAAAACTTGAGTCTAATATATTCTATAGATAGTAAAGAGATATGTAATTATCGTGTGATGCATGGAATCGAGACATGGGAACTAATAGTTCAAGTCTTAATGAACTAAAGTCTAGAATTGATATGATGTGTATATAGTCTGAGTGTGAACATAGAGAAGAATAAAACCCTATATCATTTATTTATATATATGGTATCTTGGAAAAAAGGAAAAAGTGTTAAAACAATTGCATTTTATATTGACCTAAACCGAATATAGATAGAGGTAGAAATAAAAATTCAATGAAGGGTTTCAAATAGAAAATCATAAAGACACAGAACCAGAGGGGATAGATAAGAACATAGTGGTTAGTGAAGCTAATGAAGTGTGTTGAATAGAGACATATCTATACATAGAGAGAGAGAGGATCAAAGAGGAATAAATCCATAAAGAGAATGTGCAAAGTATGATTAGTTACATATTAGACCTGGAACAAAGAACATAGATTTGGATTAATGTATGAATCTAATTTATAAATTAGAGTTGTAGTTCCATAAAAGATTTTGATAGGTTAGTTCCATTAGATAAGCTGAGTGGGTGCTTCCTTAGAGTTGGTTCTCTTAAATCAGGGTATTGGTGTCCTTAAACATTGTAACCAGTGAGGTTTGCTAGTGAGGCTTTCAACTGTGAGGCTAGATTAGAAAAATAGATTCTAGATGCTATTCTCACCATAGTTTTTCCCTTTGGTTTATATATATATATATATATATATATATATATATATATATATATATATATATATATATATTCATGAGTATTTGTGTGTGTATGATATTTTTATGTTTGATCGGATCTACATATATCTATTAAACTACATTGAAAGTATTTAAATACCTAGTTTTAATTGATATAATGATTCACCCCCTCTCAGTATTTAACTATGTTCCAACATCAATAAGGATGTATGGATGTTAGGATAAATATTAATTTACTACCCAATATGTTCCGAATATCACCAAGTGGAAAGAGGCCTATGAATAGGATGCAACTCTAGCATGGTAGTATACAAGACTAATTAAAGACCCCAGACCTACCTACCTAAATTAATCAAGAAATATACAAGTTTGTCTTAGTATTTAGGTCAATAAAAAGTTAAATAAATAAATTAAAACATGGTAAATTTTTTATACCTTTCACGATAATAATAACAACTCAAAATAAGACATTCTTGAGCCTAGAAAATCAAGAACCTAAAACTACCACCTACAACCTTGTTTAGATGAATGCAAGAGAGATGTGATTATTGTGTGAAACTATGAAGTGAAAAGAGTGAATATAACACATATAATTCATTTAAATATGTTATAAATACCTCCATATGATTTTCCAGCTAAATTAAGGCAATTATAAGGTTTGAGAAGCTTGTTTAGGCCTAGGAGACCTAAATTAGCATACACATGCCTGTGTGTAAAATTGTGAAGAAAGTTTGTTTTTTGAGGGAGAAATGTAATAATAAATAATCTAATAAGTTGATAAGGGACCCACTATAACTATTCATGATGACATGGCATGATGACATGGAAAGTGACATGGCATGTCATTTGGATGTGATATGAAAAGTGACATGGCTTTATGTGGGACACCATACCCCATTTGGTACCCTTTCCCAAAGTGCCTAATGACCTCATTTTATCATCAAAAAGTTCCCCACTTTAAATAGGGAAAATTTCCCCTTAAAGGATCATCTTTTAAACATATATTTTATCTTACCACATGAAGTTAGACTTTAAAAGAGATACATACCTCTTTAAGACTTTGGGAAAGATAAAGGGCACTCATTTTTGACTTCTTAGCTGAAATGGTAGACTTATCAACCCAAATGGGAATCTTCCACAAACTCACCTTAGAATTTTCATCCCCCACATGGAAAATGGAACCACATTTGGTGTGTCACCCCTTTAAGTTCTTGTTTTAACATAAGAAAATGTGGGGAGAAGTCTTTGGTCTCATTTAAACCCATGTGCATGATTCCCATTCAAAATTGGACTCATGTGTAAGGTGGGAGACACACCAACCCCAAATGGGAAACTTATGGTAAAAGTGGGAATCCCCACCAACCTCATCCTTAAATAATTCATGAGCCCACTTGGATAAATTATAATTCTTCAATATTCCTTTATTTTGGCATGTTTCTTCACATTAAATGTTATAAATAGCCTGCCTCTCCTTCACCCAAGGTTAAGTTGGAAGTTAGTATTTTGTTATTAACATTTGTGTTTCAGGTTTGGAGTTATCATAAATGAAGTCATCATATTGAATAAAATTATCTCTAGTAACAAAACTCTACCAAAATCACTTCAAGTCTTCATCAACTATCAACAAGCCAATCTTCATCATCAAGCATCTTCAAGCATTGAGGTAATCTTGGTGTTTAGTTATCTTAATTTCTATATTCATTTCCCTTTGGCCTTCTTATTTCACTTGTTTCCTTAATCACTCTATTTTAATTTTATCCTCTTATCCATATCCCCTTTTTCTTCTTGATCACCATTTACCCCTTTGCTTTCTTGTCCTCATTTTGACCATTTGCCCCTTTGCCTTCTTGGCCTCATTTTGGATCATTTGCCCCTTTGCTTTTGTGACCTTATTTTGACCTTTTATCCCTCTTTTTTTTTTAAAACATTACCCTTTACCATATAAACCCATTTCCAACCCCAAACAAATAACTCTTTTGACCTTTATCAAACCAATCCAAACTAATAACTACAACTTTATTTTAGCCAATTTTTAGCATTAGCATTATTTAAACTAGTTGCTTTATTTTATCCATCTAAGCAAAACATTTATTTTTCTTGATTAATTTTATTTTATTTTATTTATTTTATTTTATTTTTACATCCATATAAGGAAAATATATTTATTTTATCATTACCACTTAAGTTTTTAAAATTAGGTGGATTGACAACCTCCTAGAAAGCTTTCGCTTCTAGGATCTAGCTCATGCTAGGCAATCCACCCATCTACTTATCTAACAAAAAATTTTATTTTAGTGTTTTATTATTTTTAGGTCATCCTCCCAAGATAAATAGTATCTCTCCATAATCACTTGGATACAACGTATGCACATTCAATAGGTATTCTTCCACACCCTGCATAACTAGTTTCTACTTTTCACACTTTAGAAAAAAAGCAAAATTAGATAGAAACACCATATGTTAAGTTGTTAAATTATAAATACTAATTCAATAAGTTTTTTTAACTCTTTGAACAATATTCCCTATGCCACTTAGTAAATTTATTCATCATGATCAACCAACACATGCCAAAGATATAAATGAAAATTTTCTTAGACTCTATTACATTTGGAATTGTAATAGACTTGAGGTAGATGACACCTGTATATGCATACCTTATCCCTCTCTTTCTCTTTATTACTCACATTTTCCTATATATGTTGCCTTGAATGGATTTTTATGAATCATTTTGGCTGAATATGGAGAAACCCTTATCAACTAAACACTTTTACTATGTATTTAAATTATGAAGAGTTAATTTTTACCCTCTCATATCCTCTCAATGTGTGATTGTTGATGAATGCTAGTAGTATTTTTGATCTCTCTCTCATTTATCCTTTCCTACCTCTCTACAAATAGATTGTCTTCTTATAGGTCACATGGTGAGTTTGTGGTAGATTTACATGGTTTGAAAGTGGATTTTAGTCATTAGTGTCCTTCTTAGACCTCTTAACTAGCCCTCATATTTAATTCATTATCTATCACCTCCATGTTGAAACACTCATGACTGAAGGTCCTTATTGAGTAGTGTGGTAATATTCAAGCCTAGTTTATGTTCTTAGTACATGATGGAAAATTTTTGGGTGATAATTTAGTGCATAACTCCCATAGATTAGTTTACTTTTATCTCTTTTATTCTTTTCCTTTGAAAGTAATAGGTTTAGTAGTGTTTTTGGGTGATAAAATCAATGGAGCTAGTAATATATAGAGATTTAACTCTTTAATTAGGCCACCCATAGCCTAGAGATTTAGTATTTTATACCTCCTACCTCACATCAACCTTATTTTACTCCAAACTTAACCCAAGTTGTAATGTGCCATCAATATAGGTCTATGACTATGCAATATTCACCCATTATTCCTCAAGATCCTAAGACCATTCCATCTTGGAGACCTTCTTAGACCAATACTCCTGATTATGTCATTCCTACTCATAATAAATAACCTTCTCCCATGCCTATTCAAATTAAATAAGAGGATAAGTGTATGGAATCCAATCCAAGTGATCTCCCAAGTTCTTCAAATTCTTCACCTATCCTTCAAGTTAAAATTATCTATGAATTTCAAGACACCTCTAAATTTGATAAAGCAATTGAAGAGTGGAAATAGAAGAATACAACATATTCAATTCAAAATTCTCTTTTCTATCCCTTTAATAAAATCATAATCAACTTAGTATTCCTAAATTCCCAAGTTGGAAGGACACTCTAGAAGGATTCAATCAAGCTAATGAAGTATCTTGACCTCCCACCCTCTCCTTTTGTGAAGGAGAATTAATCGCAATGAGAGAAGAAGATGGATGTTCAAATGTGAAATAAATTTTGTCAAATATAGATGATGGCATGTTATTTATAAAATATGAGGATCAATCAAATGAAAGTGAGCCTTAATAAGGCTATGAGGATAGTGTTTCTAGTGTGTATGATGAACAAATGTTTCTTGGTACTCTTCTTTATCAATAAGGAAATAAATCTATCTTCAATAATGATGAGAGAGGTTGACTTGATGGTGGAATACAAGCTAACATGATAACAATTCCTTATCAAATTGATTACATTTAAAAGAGTGAATAAGAATATCTTGATCAGGCATGGTAGTATTTGTGCCATAATTTCATGAAATAAATGGACTTACTTGACAAGCACGTGATCCCTGTAAAATAAGAAAGTGAATGTAAAAATGAAATTTGTGAATTTTTTAACCTCATAAAAGAGGATGAATTAGGTTTCACATAAGAGAGACATGATGAGTTGAGTATTGAATGGGTATAATAACTTTCATTATTCATGGAGGAATAAGACCAATTTAGTTCTCATGGATTGAGTCTTGATGAAGAGGAAAATGACTATACAATAGTTGAGCAGGTTGTACTGAACACGAGGTAAGACTTCTTGAAGATACATTGCCTATTGATATTGTTGAATCTCATATGAAAAATATAGAACTTGAAGAATATAACTTAAAACCTTATCATGAGTCTATTCAATAATTTGAAGTATTTGAATAGCCTATTGTTCCTTAAGATAATGGTAATATTGAAATTGAATTTGACATGATTTCAAATGATGAAGAAGAAACTACCTTTTGGGAATAACTATAAAAAATTTGTTCTAGTTTGGATAGTGAACTTACATCCCATGAGGAGAGTGATAATAATGTTATCTTAACCAATTATCATGATCAAGAGATTCACAAGAAAACTCCTGAATAAAAAACCATGTTTGATAACCTTGTTGAATCTCATGTATAAGGAGGCCTTGAATAGTCCTGCTTGGACATGTTCAAAGAGTTTGAAGAGATTGGTAATCTAGCACCTCAATAAGAACAATATGAAGTGGTTAATGATAATTTCAAATATCCTATCAAGACAATAAGTCTTATTAATCATTACCAAGAGATTCAAACCCATAGTGTAGCAAGATATGATGAATATGACATTATTCAAGATGAACATGAGATTGAATTTGAGGAACCAATAGAATATGAAGATGATAATTTTTTTGCCTTCAAGAATCAAACCATAGTCAATTTTTAGGTCTCTCACATTACCAAATATGAACAATAGTATGAAGTGAGAATTGAAGATCATGATGAGTTTGTCTTTTTTGAAGATATGTTTACTATTATAGATACACCTCAGGTCAATCCAAAGAGAGTGGTGGAAAATAAATGAGTTGGTCAAGAAAGAACAAGGCATGAATAATAGCTCAAAAAAATTTCATTTTGATCTAGGAGGATCAGTTATGATAGGTTAGTTATACATAGTAGTTCTTATCTTGTATTTCTGCTAAGTAATTTGCATCATAGTGTGTTTTGTATAATTTCTTGTTGTGTATGTGTTTTTTTGGTGTTTTTGATTTTGTATTATTGTGTTGGTGAAGGTACTAAATTATTTCATTCATTTTGAGAAGTTTATAGTCAAGTGTCAAGGTCAAGTCCTTTGTGTTGATCTAAGATGACTCCTTATCCCAATGGATATAATAGGCAACTAATCTAAAGTGCATAGGAATAATGTAATCCCAGGAGCTCACTAGAGATGTTAGACAAAATTTAGCAACCTTTAATGAGTATCATTTGAAATATTTCAAATAATTGATCTTAAATTTCTTGATATCCATTATGAAGGCTTTGTATATATCACTTATGATCTATGTTGATAGATAATATGTATTCCTTGATAGCTTGTAAGGTCATTTAGTATGGTCTAGTTAGTAGCTAGGTCAATTCATGTTGTCTTGTCATCAAGTGGTCACTTATCATGGTCTTAATTTTATGTTTATCATTTTTTAAGGTAAATTTGTCAAAATTAAGGTAAGTGGAAAATCAAGTCAATGTGGAGGCATGCCCAAAGAGATAAGGTGCTAACCCTAAGATGAATAAACATGATCAAAGAAGTAGAACTAGTAGGTGGATCACATTATTTCTAAGGCTATTTGCATAATTTAAGGTAATTTTGACAAGATTAAGGTACTCTATTACTTTAGTCTTATTATGCATCTCAATGTGAAAATGACACTTATTAGTCAATAAAATGTATAAAATTTTGGTCCTTGAAAAAGGGGTTTTTAAAGCCATCTAACACCTTGGTGATGAAATCATGCTTATACTTTAACGTACACTCTCCATAAAGGTCTTTTATAACTAACTTTCAATGTTAGAATTAATTTGTAACTGCCATTATCATTCTCCAATGCACAAGTGAAGAAGTTTTTAGAGAATTGCATGTAAATAATGGTATAAAACATCTTATTATCCTTATCCATGTTCATACAAGTGAGAGGAAGTTGGAGAGTCACTGGGTTCATCATCTCCAATAGTTTCAAATGAAAAAATAGTCAAAATCTTGAGAAAAACATGTTTTTTGTGGTCATGTACATGGAGTTTCTAAAGTTTGACAAGGTGAAAACTCTTAAATATGTCTCAAAGGTATTATTAGATCCAAATCCATGAAATAAGTGGAGTTATAGAACCAAAAAGTGAAAAAACCCATCCCATTTCTCTATCGGTCTTCTTATCAGCTTAAGAAGGGTAATCAGTTTGCATTTGGAAGTTTTAGGAGAGAGAGAGAGAGAGAGAGAGAGAGAGAGAGAGAGAGAGAGAGAGAGAGAGAGAGAGAGAGAGAGAGAGAGAGAGAGAGAGAGAGAGTTTTAGTCCAAGATCTTGACCATAAGAGGGGACCCTAATTCCTTTCCATTTTTTGGAATTGGTTGTCTAGTTGAACCCCTTAAGTTTATGAACAATCATTATGAAGTAGAAAATAAGCTTCAAACCCCACTAGGGTCCTTTTTCCTTAAGTTTGGATTTTTAAGGTCAAATGAATGGATGGAATTTATTATAGATGGTCTCTTGATCACTATTATAACCCTGAAATATCATTTCATTTTTCTTCTTGTTTATGGTTAGTGTAGTGTCAAATGGCTTTATTTTAGTAGCTTGAGCATGTTAATCCTATGTGCAAAGATTTTGAAGATGTATTTTTACATGGAATGAGTGAAATGAAGTTTCCAAACTGAATATATTGTATTCAAGGTCTCTCATACTCCTATAATACATCAATGGGTGATAAAATTTAAGATAGGCAAGTAATTTTTCATACATAAGGTAGCTTATTGAAATTAGATGCCTTGGTGAGGTACCCTGATCAAATGCAAATGTATTGTCATTGTACAAAAAATTTGAAGGATAAATAAAATATTATGTGTAATTTAATATAATTCTCATGAAAGTTTTAGGTAGCAATCTTAGAATTCAAATTCCATAAGACTTTTCTTCAAGCTAGTTTTCAAGAAAGTTTTATGAACCTATAGGTCTGTAGACCTATAGGTCACTATTGCCACCAAATATTTGATCATGGGAATGTAGGTACATTATTGTAATAAACTATTAAATATATATTTTCCTTCTCCAAAGTTTTTATGCAATTTATACCTGACTATCTACACTCCATTTACTTCACTTTCTTAATGGATTGTGTGTTTTAAGGACTGTGTGAGCTTTAAAAGAAGGCAACAAAAGATAAAAATTTGAGTGGTGAGACATAAACCCAGTAAAAATTTAGGGAGAGTATTAGGAATAATTTTAAATCTCTAAATTTATCTTCAACATTAGTTTATTTAACTCAAGAAAGGGGAAAATAATGAAGAATAAATATTTTGCCCAAAGGGCCACCTACAAGCCTGCCTATGGAAAGCTGCATTTATGTGTTAGATGAAGAAATAAGCATCATATGGGTTTTTTTAAAGTTTAAAGGGGTTAATATTTATATATTATAATAGATTAAAATTAGGAAGTAACCACCACAAGAAGATATCTTAAACATCAACAGTCAAGCAGACCTAAAGCTAACACCTACAGGCTTGTCTAATTAAAGAGTGAGAGATGCCTACTTGTGATTGAACTTAAAAATAATATATTAAATATATATATATATATATATATATATATATATATAATACAAATAATTTCAACAATAATAATAATTTCAATATAATAAATGAGGAAAATGAACATCACATGTGCATTCAAGAAGCTTATATGCAAACCTATAAGTCTGCTATAGGCTTAAATGAGAAAAGCATAGGTATAAAGTGAACTTGAGGTTAAATAAGGATATAGGGAGGTTATAATAAATATTAAATTACTTAAAAATGTGTTCCAAATATCACTAAATGGTAATAGTCCTATGAAGAGGATGCAACTCTAGCATGGTAGTCTACAGGCCTAATTGAAGACCCCAGACCTGCTTGCCCAAAATAATAGAGACATATGTAGGTTTGTCTTGATCATGAGGTCAATAAATATTTAAAGAAAGAAATAAAAACATTTTAAATTTTTTATATCTTTCATTATAATAATAAGAACTCAAAATAAGGTATTTTTGAGCCCAAACAGTTAAGAACCTAAAACTAGCACCTGCATGCCTGTTTAGATGAATGCAAGAGAGATGTGATTTTTGTGTGAAAATATGAAGTGTAAAGAGTTAAAATAATTCATATAATTAATTTAAATATGTTATCAAGATATACACATTATTTTTAAGGTAAATTAAGGTAATTATAAGGTTTGAGAAACCTGTTTAGGCATATGAGACTTAAATTAGCATACACGAGCCTGTGTGTAAAACTGTGAAGAAAGTTTGTTTGTTGAGGGATAAATGTAAGATTAAATATTTTAATAATGTTATATTTGATAAAATGAAACATTTTATTTAGTATTGACTCCTTTAATGGTGAGTAAAAAGTCAAACACAGGGTACTAGGGTTATTTACACCAAACTATCATTAAACCGTGGTTATAGGTTTTTGAAGGTGGAAATTGGATTTGAGGAATGGATGGTGAAGATAAACATTTAAAAAAATAATTAAAGGTTTAAAAAACCTCAAGTAATAATATTAATATTTAAATAAGATATATTACACCCTATTATGCAAAATTCCCCTTCTCAATCTCTTAAATAGACCTAACAGTCCAAAAATGATCATTTTCTCTTGCTTAGAACTGTATGAAGAAGGTGAATGGGATCATAATGTACTAAGTATTGTTTAATAACATTTTATACTCAAAATTAATGGTATTATTATTATTGTTGTTGTTGTTGTTGTTGTTGTTGTTATTATTATTATTATTATTATTATTATTATTATTATTATTATTATTATTATTATTATTATTATTATTATTATTATTATTATTATTATTATTATGTAACCCATATTTATGAACCATTGTTAAGAGTATAAGCATCCTTAAACCCTTCTTAAACCCTTGTAATAGCTCGATGGGATAGAAGACAAGATTTATGACTCTTAATCATTTATTTGATCTAAAAATCACCCTAAACCATTATTCACTCTATGAGTGTCATTAACATGAAATTTTCCTATACTTTCACTTATATGGATGCATTTAATGTTGTTCTTTATAGGGTTTTGGGTTTAAAATAATATTTTTGAACATATGAATTGGTGAAAACCATTCATGAGGTTAGTGTGGAGAGTAATATACCTTCATATACCCCAAAAACCACTATTTTGATTCTAAAATTACTCATACAAGTCTAATTTCTAAGTATGGTACATAAATGATTATGAGAAGGTCATGTAGTCACCTAAGGAAGATAAAGCAACATGGTTGGAATACTTGGAAACTATGGATCATGTTATAATATGGTTTTAGGGTCTAATATAGGATCTAAAACTTTTTATCAAGTTATCATGGAGATCTTAGTGCCATTCCAAAGACTAATACTAATAAAATTAAACCTAATGGACTAGTAAGCCTATACGACTAATTAAGGAGAATATCTACCATTTGAAAGAGTGAATAAAAGGTGTCAATATAAGATAGAAGTTTTGAGATGCCTAGGATGGTGTGGAAGTTTATTCATGAATCATAGATGTAATGTGTCAAGTTATTAAATTATCACTACTCCTTTTTTAAGTGCTTGTAAATCTTCAAACAAGATCCCCTATTCCATTTGGTGAAGTTATTCATCATGATGATCTAACACATGCCAAGGAGATGGATGAAAGTAATCTTAGGGTCTTTTCCATTTGGAATTGTAACATACTTGATATGGATGACACTTTTTTACACATTTCCTATGCCTCTCTTTATCTCTCTTTCTCATATTCTCCTATAAATGTTGCCTTGAATGGCTTGTTGTGGATCCTTTTAGTTGAGTATGGATAATACTTTCTCAACTAAACAATTTTACTATGACTTTGAATGATTAGTAAAGTTGGTTATTACCTTATCATATGCTTGTAACTAGTTCACCTTTGTGATTCTTGATGAATACTAGTAGTAGTCATTTTACTCTCTCATTTGTCCTTTCCTACCTCTTTCCAAATGGATTATTTTCTTGTAGGTCACATTGTGAGTTTGAGGTATCCTTACATGGTTTGAAAGTATATTTTAGTCATTAATTTCCTTCTTATACCTCTTGGCTAGCCCTCTCATTCAATATATTGTCTATGACCTCCATGTTGAAACACTCATGTTTGAAGGTCCTTCTTGAGTAGTGTGATCAGAGTCAGGCCTAGTTCATGATATTAGTAGATTATGGTTAAGTTAAGGGTGTTAATTTGGTGCACCACATCCCTAGATTAGTTTACTTTCAGATATCTTACCCTTTTCCTTTGAAAGTAATAGGTTTAGTAGTATTTGGGGTGATATCATCAATGGAGCTATCCCTATCTATAGATTCACCTCATTAATTAGGATAGCCATAGCCTAGAGGTCTCTCCATGCTATCACTTAAGTAAGGAGTCTTAAAAAAACTCCTCAAGGGTGAATTTTTTTTCTATAATAGGATTAACAACTCGCAATCCACCAAGTTATTGGTGTAGGGAATTGTAGCCTATATGAAACTAGGTATCTCTTTCCTTGTGGGTTTACTAGTATAAAAAAAATTCCATTAACTTGTTTAGAATGGGCCTAATTTATATATAGGGACCATAATCCTAGAAAATTTGGTTTATTTATATCTTTTTCTTTATCAGGTTTCATGCTTAGTGTATAAATACCTAAGTCTGAGGACACAAAACGAGGTTCACTCTCTCATTGATATAAATTTATTATATTATCATGTGTCTCATGTGGGGTTCCCTATCCACTCTTATTTTATTTTCTACCCCTCTCCAAGTTAGCCACATATGAGTTAAATTTGTGGCCATGTACCCATTTAAGGTTTTTTATCAATCCCTACTAAGGAATATTCTATATGCTTCAAGTATTTCTACTTCCTTGATATCTATGAACTATTGAATCCTAGGTTCAAACTCTAGTTGCATGTGGAGATTCATAAGCTAACCTACTACCTTGACCTCTAATTTATTGTGTTGAAACACTACCTTTTCTAACTTGATGGGAAATAACCCTAACTTTTCACAAATTCCTAAAAACATTATGTTTATCATTATTTTTGAATCCACTAGTCAGTTGTGTAAGTAATTCCCAAATAACCTAATAGTTAGGAGAAAAGGAATCACCTCAGCCTTGTTTTTATGGATGAGCAAATTAGTATGGGATGTTTTATCTTATTTTGGGTAGGTTGTGTTAGATTTTAACTTAGGAACTTTAGTATAATATCATGTTTCTCTATAATCTATGCAAGTTCATGAAGGGTGATATTTTATTTAATCTTCATCATGTCTTATGTTTTAGCCTTCCTTGTTTTGGATTGGTTGGGTCTCTCCATGATCTTTTTATTCATGAGGTTTTGGGGGTGGAGGGTTGGTTTTATCATTATGATCCAATGGGGTTATACCATTGTTTAAGGGAGTTAAGGTAGTGAGGGACTTCTAATATTGCCTATTCCTAAGGACATAATTAATCCTTTATAACTCTTAGAATGCATGAACCTCACTCAGGATTTCCTCTATCCCATTTTCTTCTTAGCTTGGAAATTTCATTATTTCCACCACCATGGTTGTGTAAGGAGGTCTACCAACACTGGATGATTTTATCTGATTTGAGACCACCTCGTAATCCTTCATCTAACTCAAGAAGATCTCAAAGGTCATACATAAACCTATACAGTCAAGTTCCCCATGTGAAAATGTGTTATGCACTCATCACAATTTAGATATATCTATTTCACATATGTTGACTTTGGGTAGCCTATTTTGGGAAGGCTTTGGATGATTGTGAGAGTGGATGTAATTTTTATTTTATCCTTTTTAGGTAATTTTTTTTTTGAACTTTCCACATTACCATTTGTATTTGCATGCCATGGAATTCATTCCTTAGTTTAGGTACCATTTATTAGATGGAATCCAACTCATTTTTTTTAGACTCTTAGGGTATATCTTAGGAATTATTAGTTTTTGATCACATTACGTGATGTTGCATTTAAGGAACCATTTCATTGTTCAATACATTTAGAAAACCCAAATTTTGGTTCGGTGGGGAATGACTCAAATGGATTTGGTTTGTTATGGGTAGTGACTGGAGCATTAGAATATTTTTGTTTTTACTAGGCAATAGGCTCAACATATGAATATAAGACAATGCATTAGGTATAAGATCCAACATTTGACCTTGAGAATTTAACTACATGTTGAATTTTATGTCTTTAGCATAATCAAAGGGCAAATCTATTATAATGGGGTATAAACTTAAGATCATGGACATCTAAAGGTCTAAAGTATTATTCTACATCTCAAGCACTAGTTAAGCATTAGGTTAAAAAATCATGATGACCTAGTTATACATTTATAAAACATAGGCTCATGTGGTTCTCATTTATTGTATGAAAATCATTGGTAAAGGATGTTATGGTCAATAACATGCCCAAATTTTTCCAAGAAGGCACTACTAAACTAGTCCTAGCTTGAAATTTAGTTTTTGGGGAGGCTAAGGAACCATTCATAGATTGAATAAATAAAAGTGAATGGGAAAATTCTACATGACACATCTTCATGTTTTACATTAAGAAGTATTAGGGTGTTCTAGTATGGGGTCACATGTTTTTCAGTCATTTTTCCTACACCAGGATTGAAATAAGGAAGGTAAGTTTATGGGTTCTTAAGTAAGTCACAAACAACTCTAGGAACATTGGTAGCTGACTTGACTAACTGGGATCCTTGAAGAGCCATTATAGGTGGTCTATTTGGTAAAGATTGGGAATATGAGCTAGTGGAATGAATGATATGTCCAAGTCTATTTATTTTAAATTAGACTCTCTGATGTAATTACAAGGGTGAAATAACCAGTCTACCTAGCCCAAACTTAGACCTAGTAATCCATGTAGTAGGATCCAAATTTTTTAAAGGATAAAGTAGTGGTTAAAACTTCCCTATCAGAGTCTACCTTGATTTGTATTTATTATTGTGGAGGTTTTATGTTCATAACAATTTCAAATAAATGTTAGAGAGAAATCAACAATATTAAATAACACAAAGGCCTTCCTTCTAATGCCATTTGTTGTGTATGTTTAATGCATAAAACAATGGAAAAAGCATAAAAGAAGGTAAATAAGAATCATTTTAATACTATACCCCTTCAAGGCTTACTGATAATTACTCAAATTCTAGATGGAAAGTCTAAAATAGTATATCATTAAATACCCTCCTTCCAGCAACATTTGTTATTGGCATTTAGATCCTTGGGGCATCCAAAGGCACTCACAGGTTTGAATGTTCCAAAGAGGAAAGTGGGTGATAATGCATAGGATAAAGATATCCCCTCATTAATTTTAGGATTGATATGATTTTAGTTTAAGTATTGAGTAGTTTAACCTTCTATCACTCATATAAAAATTATTGTTACTATTGGGGGTTTAATGTATGTGCAGTTACACCTAAATTCATTATTAAATGAATTAAATATCATTCATTATTTTACATTATGTCATACCTCATTGATTTATAAAATAGGGTAGAGGTGTTTTTATTCCAAAAGAAACATAAAATAGGAAGGCAAGGTAGTTCAAAAAGAAATTATTTAAGACTTGAAAGGATGATAATTCTTCAAGAACTAAGTTGTATGTGTGCCCTGTAATAGTTAGACCATTATGTGTCAATTTTCACTGAGGTATCTGACACATATTTACATAGGGAAAGTGATCTAATAAAATATGAAAATAATGCTTAATTTATAAACCCTTCACTAAATATTAACACTTAAAAGAGTCTGTAGTAGATAACACACAAATTCATCAATATAATATGCAACTCAAGTACACAGATTATAGGTTTTAAAAAGAGAGAAATATTTACAAACAAGTTATAACAATGATCACATTATAATTATTACATTCATTAGAGTAATAAATCACTTATTCAATTATTTAACATCAAAATTTATTCAAAGTTGAAATGACTGGCACATTAACAAACAAACTAACTAGTTTAGTAGAAATCAAGAAATAACATTCATTAAAATGGAGTTTTTTTACAACATTCTAACCATGGTAGAAACATAAAGCTCAAAAGGGTGGAGGAATAATAGGTATAATCTTGTCTTGATTCTAACAATAATTTGAGACCAAATTTGTTGACCTTTCAAAAATATTTTAGCTTACAATATATAGAGGATGAGGTTTGCCTCTAAATAGAAAGATATACCCATCCTTATCCATGAAGGAATTCCAAATTTTATTAAAACTAAATGAATTCAAATAATGGTATAATATCCCCCACTTCCCTCAAAATGTACCCAAGATCCCACCTAATTGATACATGGATGAGCCACTAATGAACTACCTCCTAACTACTTGGACTGTACACCTCTTTAGTAGCTAGCATGACTACCACTAGGTCAAAATCCTAATCTAACTTGACCAAATTCATGGGTGTCTCTCAAAATATCACATATAATTGGGCCACTAATATTTTGTATACTTTTAGTGGGGCCTCTATGGACACGTTGACCTTTGAGACTTGATTGATGATTTCAATGGACTACATAGAGAGCTCAATCACCACTTGGCATCTAGCTTTGTTGACCTTCACCACTTTCTTCTTCATGACCTATTCAAAGTGACCTAGGATAAATCCAAACTTGACTCTATCTATTATAGTTCCATCTATGTGGAATAACACAATGATGTTGACCCCTTTGAAGTAGGCCAACATCTTTTCCATACCTTATTCTAGAGTCTTCACTACAATCTACACTGGGTTTTAACCATTCTTCAATCATAGTCCTCTCTTGGCATATGTCTAGTAGAAAATAAAGTCTAAATTGGGCATGAGATTTAATTCTAGGACCATGCCCCTATGTATGATATCTTCTAGTTTCTTTCAATTTCTCTTCATGAGAGTAATTCTCTCTAAATATGCTTGGGCCCTTAGAATATGTGCTTTGTTATCTACCAAAGTCTTGACCACTTCTCCCATAGCTGAGAAAAATTTTAGGAGGGCATCCTCAACTCATTTGATTAGATCTATAAGTAAGTATATATTTACTTATGATTATAAGGCTAAGACCTACTCCTACATATCCTCCATCAGCTTCTCTGACATATCATGTATAACCTAGAATGTAGAGACTAAATCCTTAACCCCTCTCTCTTCTTTCATGGATATCCTCACCAAAGTCTTGCTGATTTTTATAGACCATGTAATTTCCCTATTAGATGTAATTTTTGGAGAAGATCCTTTTCATGTTCCCTATGGTGCGGTTGAATTCCCACTAGACATTAAGATCACCCTACATAATCATTTCATGCACCTACAATAGATGGCTACTCCTAGGGTATAAGTAGGTGTTAGTGGGGTGATAAATATAAATGTGATAGGTGGAGGTCTTGGTGGATGATAAAAAAAATGAAATGGAATTAATGAAGGAAGAGATTAATGGAGGAGGATGAGGAAAAGGGGAAACCTAAGGGAACATCTTCACCTACCACTAGTTTTAGGTCAAATTAACTTATAGGGTAATGACAACAAAAAAAGGTTTATTTATCTAGAGGTAGAAAATTGGTTAGTTAAAACCAAGTCCTTGGGTACCTAGGATAATGGATAAGGTTGGTCTAGGAATGATGTAGGGAGTAACATGAGGTGGCATAGGAGGCTAAGGATGAGTTGCCTTTTATTTATTTCTATGCCTCTTACCTAGATCATCTTCAACTACTATAGTGGATGGCGATAGGGTAGCAAATTCTATGGGGACTGACTAAGAAATATTTTGGGCAATCAAAGGTCTCTTCATTATGGTTAGGGCCAATTTAATTGTGTACATGGGTGCACTTAATAATGGGGATGCAATAGAACTTGATTGAAGTGGGGGACCTATAGGTATTTCAACTTACAAAAGAACTAGCAAAGGCACCATGGAGATCCATGCTTTTATAATAGATTATTCCTATGTGAACTAAGAGGTGATAATTTTGTGCATAACTAAATCTAGTCTTACCTGGGTGAATTATGGAGGGGGTGGAATATGGAAAAGTGGGGGCACAACCAGAGAAGGTTTTTGTGGGAAATGGAAACTAGGAGGGGTGGGAATAAGGGAAGGATATACATGGATGTTGATTTATGTTCCTACCTTGGGCTTGTCTCTAGTTTACTTATAACATCAAACCTAAGATCCTACATAGCTAGAGGTTAAGACACTTGGAGTTGAGTCACTTTAGGTTGAGCTTCCCAAGATTGAATTACCTAAGTCTGAGCTACTTAGACCATTAGAGGTGATGAAATTGGATCAAAGGGCCATAGAATTGAAACTCATAGAGGAAAAGGAAATAAGACCCCTTGTATAATTCTTCTTGAGATCTGATGGGAGCCTGAACATCCCCTTTAGGATGAGTCAATATGGAAGAGGCAAGGCTATCTTGGGTGGATGGCTTAAGTTGAGCCTATTTTTATTTTATATTCTTCCTTGCCTTTATCTTGGAGAACACCTCTTAATAATCGATTGGGTTAAGATAGAGATAATACTCTTCATAGGGATGGTGGCCAAAGTTGATGTTTATGTGGGAATACTACCTTGACACATGGGCTAAGATGACATTATGTGGGTCCTAGTCTTGGTGTTCTACCTTTCCCAAGGCATAGGAGTCCTTTTTAGATTCCATATTTTATAAAAGATGAAAATCCTTATATATTTAGTGTTTGATAATGATCAAGAGAGGTGGATAGGACTTATTTTGGTAGATAATGCTTTGGCCAAATATTCCCTACACCAATTTATATGCAATATCTTAATCTATTAAGTGATATAGGAATAAATAGGGTATGTAGAGGGGAACCTTGAGAGTGATTTCCACCTAAAATATGGTGTCATCCCTACATTACCATCAGTCACCAATGGGGGTGAGAGAGTCCCTAATTTCCTTTGATATCCAAGGCATGGATACCTTGTTAATGGCCATATATACTAATGGGTAGGACTCACTTATCACTCAAATGTGGTTCTGGTAATGGTGTCCATATAGTTTTTAAAACATTACATGGACCACTATACCTCCAAGAACCCATGATGGAAAGTAAGAATGCTAAAACTTAGCCTCATCTTCATCATCTCTAGTAGAGTTTTTGGGTACCAAATCAATTTAATTAAAAATCTCATTATAGTGCTTAAAACACATCATGCCATCTAGGAACCTAGTGTCCCTATACTTAGCCTTGGCTTTGGGGTTGGAAGAAGAATAAGTGGCCATGGAAGAAAGGGTTGGCTCTTTTGTGATAATGAGATATAAGTGAGGGAGGTACAGAGGGAATATGAATGCATAAAAAATAAGGAAGACTAGGAAATTAGGAGAAATAATGGTAAATGAGCTTAGTCGATTACTTAATTTGAATTAAATTTGAGTTGGTGGCTATATTTTCCCATTTAATTCCTAATATTGACTTAAACTCAATAATTTAAAATATGCACTACCTGCTAGATTTGGTTATTATGACACAACATTCTCATTTGTCTAATAACAGCCTAGTTCCCCATTTTTTAAATACTAAGGGTATGGTAGGCGCATGCTTATTTCATCCTAGTGGCACCCCAAATAGTGTATTTTATGTGCCATGTATTTATTTCTCATTGGTCCTGACTATAACAACTACCACTTAGGTACAAATAGATAATTCACTTTTATGATTTTGGGAGTAAGAGTAGCTACCTAGAGGTGTGAAGTGATGTGTTACATCTTTTGATTATCCACTTAAGTCTAAATGTACCTTGATCTGACTACTTATGGTATTTTTAGGATTCTTTTAAAAATCTATATGGTGGTGCAGTGTGTCATGGTTTGGTTTGTTAGGCTCTCCTATGCTCTAACATCTCTATCTAGTTTAAAATACTGATGGCTCTGATAATGGGCCACATGGAATCATTTCATTTGGTTAGGTTCTCCTATAATCTCACATCTCTATCAGGTATAGGATATTGATGTGTTTGACATCATGGCCATCATATTGGTTGAGTTTTAGTACCTCTAGTTTTTGGGGCCATGTGACATGTTCTCATTTGGTTGGGATCTCTTAGGCTCTGACATCTCTATCATGTCTAGGTGATTGACCATTTTAATAGATGGATGATCTAAGTGGTTGGGATATTTCATGAACTAACATCTCTATTAGGTCTAAATACTATTTCATCTTGATAGTTGGAACAACATGATGCTTTATGATTTGGTCACTCAACCTATGAAAATCCATGAAAAGAGACTAAGTGAAAATAAATTCACATAGTTAAATACAACTCACATGTTCATTGATGTAGATTTACAAGGCACCATGTAAGACTATGAAACTAAGACTCTAATAACTTCAAAATAATTCCAAATCTATAGATTATAATGTTAGTGAAATAAAAATATTCCAAGTGTGAAACTATACTATATTATGTAGGATGTGACAAACCCTCAATTGTGCTTAAACTCAAAATTCATAGGGGGCCTCAATAGGGATAAAATGTATGATTAATATATTAAAAACATGGAAAAACTAGGGAGAAACATAAATTTTAGATCTCTAAAAGAAATGTGTAGATCATGGAGAGACTAAAACTCTAGGAACCTCAAATTTTAGAATCTTAGAAGAGGGGTCCCCTACTTCTTATAATAAATGGGTGTGCTAACCATAATAATACCCTTATAGGCATTTGTTGACAACCTTTATTTTCCAATCATATTGAGGATGATATGGTGATCTATGAGCCAACTAAATACCCAAACATGCAAATAAATCAGTCCAAAATTTATTGGTAAAGATAGGATCATGATCACTTACAATGTTTTTTAGAGTACCATGCATCTTTTGAATTATATTAATAAAATTAGTAGTTATTATATTGAATACAAATGGTTTTGATAAGGAACAAAAATGAGCATATAATAGGAGATTATCCATAGCTACCATGATGACATTTTTACCTTTAGACATCAGTAGCCATATAATTAAATCCATGGTAACATCCTTCTACCTCTAGATAGGAATTGATAAATCCTATAAAATACCTGGTATCTTAATTATTTTTCATTTGTTATGTTGAAAATCCATTCATTTTTACACAAATTTTTATATATCCTCCTTGAGTCTTTCCTAAAATAATTTTTTCTTTGTTCGATGATATATCTTTAAAAATATTGAGTGCTCCATATTGGAGATGCATGAAGCTCTAGAATGATCTTGTGTTTGAAAATAAAATCCTTACATAGGTATAATCTATGTTTATATCATTATTTATTCCATTTCCAATCCTTTTTTTATTAAACATTCCAACCCTATTGAAGAGTCCAAATCAAGATCCATTTAACCTTGTCATTATCCCATTAATATATTATTTATTCTAACCAATCTTATTTATAAATGGTCATTTCACATAACAATGTCTCAACTAATTCATCCCTCATAAAAATTTCATCTACGACCACATTGTTTTTTCCTTTCTTATAAAATATTTCAAATTCATATTCCAACACTTTAGTCACCCATTTTTTTTATTATTTTGATGACAATCATTACTCCAAAAATTATTTTAGACTATCATGATCAGTCTTTACTCAAAAGTATCTACCCATCACATAATGTAATCGTTACTTAAATACATGAATAATATCCATAATCTATTTCTCATAGATTGGCTTAAGCTTACATTTTCAATTAAGTTTATGACTATAAAATTCAATGGGTCTTATTTATTTCATGAGTATTTTCCCCATGCCATATCTTAATGCATCGCATTCAACAACAAATGTTTAAAAAATATCAAGGATCATAAAAATTGAAGTGGTGCACATAACCTCTTTCAGATTCACAAATGCCTTGGTAGTTGGTTCAATCCAATTTAAGGAATATTTATACTTTCTGAGGTATGATAGTTTACATTAAAATATACTCTTAACCTAGTTCACTACCATCTCAAAATTGATAAATACTCTCAGTTCCTTCACCTTATGTTTTAATAAAAACAAAAATCCTAAGATTAACACCTCATAATCCAATAGGTTATTGGTATAGGGTAATTATAGCCCATATGAATCTAAGTATCTTTTTACTTGTGGTTTTATTAGTGGAACACATATTCCACTACCTGGTTTGGAATGAGTCTTATCTACAAATATGAACCATAAGCCTAGAAATTTTGGTTCATTGCTACCTTTATCTTTAGTAGGTTTCATACTTAGCATATAAATCCTTAAGTTTGAGTAAATGACACTAGGTTCACTCTCTCATTTATATAATTTTTATTTGTTATCATTTTTTTTATGTGGGGTTCCCTATCCAATCTAATTTGATTGGATACCCCTCTCTAAGGAAACCATATATGAAGTAAATCATTGGCCATGTACTCGTTTAATGTTTTGGACCAATCCATACTAAGGAAAAAAATATATGATTTAGGAATCTCTACCACTTTGATGTCTATGAACTATTGAATCCTAGGTTTGAACTCTAGTTGCCTGTGGAAATTTATAATTTCACCTACTACCTTTACTTTTGATTTATCTATTTGAACCACTACCTTGTCTAAATTGATGGGGACTAACCCTAAATTTTCAAAAATTCTTGTAGACATTACATTTTTCAATGTTCTTGAATCCATTAGGCAGTTGTATAAGTTATTCCCAGATAACCTAATAGTTAGGAGAAAGGGAGGCACTTTGGTGTGGGATTTGTTTAACTTAGTTTGGGTAGGTTGTGTTGGATTTTTAGTTAAGTACTTTAGTAGAATATCATGTTACTTTGTAATATGATCAAGTTCATAAAGGATGATATTTTATTTAACCTTCTTCATTTCTTCTAATATGTTATATCCTACCTTATTTTGGATTGTTGTGTCTCTGCAGGAGCTTTTGGTTCATGAGGTTTTGGGGGTGAAGGGTCATTGTTAGTAGTATGATCTAGTGGGGTTTCACCATTATTTATGGGAGTTAAGGTAATGAGTGGTTGATAATATTACCTATTCCTAAGGTGATATTTACTCCTCAAGAACTATTAGAATGCATGAACCTCACTTGTTCTTTTTTCCAGCCCATTTTCTTCTTATCTAGGAAATTTCATGGTTTCCATCACTATGGATATGTTAGGTCTACCTACACTAGATGATTTTGGGTGATTTATTACCACCTCATAATCCTCTATATATCTCTATAATATCTCAAATATGATATATAAATATATACACTCAAGTCCTTCATGCATGGATGTGTTATGCACTCAAAAAAAATTTGGAAGAGTTATTTTACATATGTTGACTTTGGGTGGCCTATTTGGGGAGGGCTCTGGTTGATTATGAGGGTGGCTATAATTTTTATTTTTTATTTATTATGTAAAGTTATTATTTGTAATTTAATAATTAGAGCTTACCATTTATATTAATGGGCCAAGGAAGTCATTACTTAGTTTTTGAACCATTCAATGGATGGCATCCAACTCATTTTTTGTAGAATCTTGGGGTATAGCTTGGGTGTTGTTATCTTTTGCTAACGTTACTTGATGTTGAAACCAAGGAAACATTTCATTATCATTGGGTTTAGAAAAACTAAATGTTGGTTCAACATGGCATGACTAAAAATTATTTGGTTCATTAGGTTAGAGGCTAGAGCATTGTAATATTTTAGTTTATGTTGGGTAACAGGCTCAATGTAGGAATATGCAATAATGCATTAGGGATAGGATCCATAATTTAACCATGAGTATTTAATTACATTTAAAATTTTATGACTTTAGTATAATCAAAAGGAAAATATATTATTGTGGGTCTCATCTTAATAACATGGTCATCCAAAGGTCTAAAACATTCTTATACATCTCAAGTGTTAGTCGAGCATTAGGATGATAAAGCACGATGACTAGACTATACATTTTTTGAAATGTAGTGTTGAAATTTTTAATAGGCTCATGTGGTTCTCATTTAATAAAATAAAATATTTGTTAGAGGATTCTAAGGTCAATAACTTTCCCAAATTGGGCCAAGAAAGCACTACTAAACTAGTCTTAGCTTGCGATTTAGTTTTTAGGGAGGTTAAGGAACCAGTCTTACACTAAATCTATCATAGTTGATGGTAAAACCCAACATGCCACATCTTCATGTTATACATTAATAATCCTTAGGGTAGTCTTGTACAAGGTCACATGTTCTTTAGTCATTCATCCTAAACTAGGAGTGAAATATGGAAGGTAACTTTCTCAGTTCCTAGGTAAGTCATGGACAACTCCAAGAACATTAATAGTCAACCCGGCTAACTAGGAGAATCAGAAAGCCATATTGGGTGGTCTATTTAGTTGATATTATGAGTAATATCTATGGGATCAATTATAGTTATAGCTTTATTTATTTGAGATTGGGATCTCTGATGCACTTGCAAGGGTAAAATAATTAGTCTATATCACCCAGACTTAGACCTGGTAATATATATAGTAGGCTCTAAATTTTATTAAGGGTAAACTAATGGGTAAAAATTCCCTATTAGGGTCTAGCTTATTCTCTATTTATTCCTTTTGAGGTTTTATCTTCATAACAATGGAAATAAATGTTAGAGATAAATTAACAATATTGAATAAGACAAAGGTCCTCATTCTGGTTGATTATGAGGGTGGCTATAATTTCTATTTTTTATTTATTAGGTAAAATTATTATTTGAAATTTTAAAATTATACCTTACCATTTTTCTTTATAGGCCAAGGAAGTCATTACTTAGTTTTTGTACCATTTAATGGATGGCCTCCAACTCATTTTTTGTATAATTTTGGGGTATAGCTTGGGTGTTATTATCTATTGATAACATTACATGATGTTACAACTAAGGAATCATTTAATTATTGATTGGGTTTAGAAAAACTAAATTTTGGTTCAACATGGAATGACTCAAAGGGATTTGATTCATTAGGGTAGAGGCTGGAGCATTGGAATATTTTGGTTTGTGCTGGGTAATAGGCTCAATGTAGGAATATATGAGGACGCCTTAGGGATAGAATCTATCATTTAACCATGAGGATTTAATTATATTTTGAATTTTATGGATTTATTATAATAAAAGTTAAAATATATTATTGTGGCATCTCATCTTAATAACATGGTTGTCCAAGGTCTAAATCATTCTTATACATCTCAAGTGTTAGTCGAGCATTAGGATGATAAAACACAGTGACCCAACTATACTTTTTCTGAAACCTAGTGTTGAATTTTTTGATAGGATCATGTGGTTCTAATTTGATATAGTAAAATTATTGGTAGAGGAGGCTAAGGTAAATAAATTCCCCAAATTAGGCCAAGAAATCACTACTAAACTAGTCCTAGCTTGTGATTTTATTTTTAGGGAGGTTAAAAAACCAGTCATATGTTGAATCTATCATAATGAATGGGAAATGCCTACATGATACATCTTCATGTTATATATTAAGAATCCTTAGAGTATTATTTTACAATATCATTTGTTATTTATTCATTCATCCTACACCATGAGTGAAATAGGGAAGGTAACTTTCTAGGTTCCTAGGTAAGTCATGGACAACTCTAAGAACATTAATAGCTAACCCAGCTAACCAAGATGCTTGGAAAGACATATTGGGTGGTCTATTTAGTTGAGATTGGTATGATGATCTATTGGTATCAATTATAGGTATATTTCTATTTATTTAAGACTAGGCTCTTTGATGCACTTGTAAGGGTGAAATAATCAGTCTATATTACCCAAACTTAGACCTGGTAATCCTTGTAGTAGGCTCCAAATTTTCTTAAGGGTAAACCAATGGTTAAAAATTCCTTATTAGGTATAAATTATTTGATATTTATTCTTGTGGGGGTTTTATGTTCATAAAAATGGAAATAAATGCTAGAGATAAATTAACAATATTGAATAACACAAAGGTCCTCATTCTAGTGCCAACTATTGTGTATGTTAAAAGAATAAAATAATGGAGAAATAACAAAAGGAAAAAAGAAACATTTAAATACTATACCCTTTCAAATATTACTAAAAATTACTTAAATGTTATATGGAAATTCTAAAATATTATATCATTCAATACCCTCCTTCTAGTGTCATCTATTATCAATCTTGATAGACCCGATGCATCTAAAGAAACACATGGGTTTAAGTTATCTGAAGAGGAAAGTGGGTGAAAATGTATGGGGTAAAGATATCCCATCATTAATTTTAAGATGGGTTCTATTTCAATCTAAGGACTGAATAATTTAACCTTCTTTTACTCATAAAATAGTGATTTTTACCACTAGAGGTTCAATGTATGTGCAGTTACACTTGAGTTCATTATCAATTGAAGTAAACCTCATCCATTATTTTAAATTAAGTTATACCTCATTGATTTATAAAATATGGGAGAGGTGTTTCAACTCCAAAATAAACATAAAATAGGAAGGCAAGGTAGGGTATACAATAAATGGTTCTAGACTTGAAGGATGTTAATTCTTTAAGAACCAAGTTGTACGTGTCCCTACCATAGTTATACCACTATGTGTTGAGTTTCATCGAGGGCTCTGAATCATATTTACATAGGGAAATTAGTCTAATTAAAACTAAAATGAATGTTTAATTTATAAACCTCACTAAATATCAACACTTAAAAGATTTTTATCAGATAACACACATATTATGCAATATAATATTTAACTCAAGTACATAGATTTTAGGTGTTGTAAAGAAATAAATATTTATAAATGGGTTATAATAGTGATCACATTATAACTATTATGTTCATTAGAGTAACTAATAAAGCACTTTTTCAATTATTTAACATCAACATTTATTCAAATTTGAAATAACTAGCACATTATCAAATAAATCAACTAGTTCAATATAAATAAATAAATAGCATTCATTAAATTGGAGTTTCTTTACAACATGATAACCATGGCAGACACGTAAATCTCAAAAGGGTGGAAGAATAGTAGGTATAATCCTGGCTTGATTCTAAGAGTAATTTCAAACCAAATATTTTGACATTTCAAAAATATTATATCTAATAATATATAGAGAATGGGGTTTGCCTCCAAATAGCATGATATACCCATCCTTAGCCATGATGACATCCCAAATTTTTTTAACATTGCATGAATTGAAGAAAGGGGAGAATATCCTCCACTTCCCTTAAAGATACCTAAAGGCCCACCTAATTGATATGTGGATGAGCCACCAATGAATTACCTCTTAATTGCTTGGATTTTACCTCCTCAGTAGCCAACATGACTACCACCAAGTCAAAATCCTTATCTATCTTGGCCAAATTCATTAGTGACTCTCAAAATATCACCTCTAATTAAACCAATAATATTTTATATACTTGGATTGGAGCCTTTTTAGATATGTTGACCTCTAAGACCTGACTAATGCTTTCAAAAGAATAAATAGAGAGTTAAATCACCACTTGGGATCCATCTTTTTTGTTAGTCAAAGTGACCCAAGTGAACTCCAAACTCACCTCTATTTAGTATAGTTTCATCCAAGTGGAATAACATAGTGATGTTGACATATTTGAAGTAGGTCAACATCTTTTACCTACCTTATTCTAGAGACTCCACTACTATTTGTGATAGGCTCAACTATTATTCAACCATAACCCTCATGATTATGAGATATATCTAGTAGAGGCTAAATTTAGAAGTGGGCACAATATTAAATTTTAGGAACATGCCCTTATGTATGATCATTAATAGTTTCTTAAAATTTATCTCTATGAGACATTCTCTCCAAATATGCTTAGGCCATTATAATATGTGATTTTTTTATCCATTAGAGTCTCAACCAGTTATCTCAAAGTTGACAAACATTATATACTCTTACATATCTTCCATTATCTTTTATGACATATCATGTGTAGCTTGAAGCACAAAGACTAGGCCCTCAATCACTTTTTCTTCTCTCATGCATGTCCTCACTTTGGTGAGGTAGAAGAGGTCTTGATGAGTTTTACATACCATTAGATTTACCTATTATATGAACTTATAGGAGATGTTCCTCCTCAATATCCTTGTAGTACATTCAAAGTTGCACTAAACATTGGGAGCACCCTGCATAGTCATCTCATGCACTTTTAACAATGTGGATACTCCTAGGGTAGAATGAGGTGGTGGTGTGGTGATAGAGATGGATGTGATGGGTCAAGCATTTATAAGTGGTTTCATTGATATCAAGGTTGATTTCATTGATGTCAAGGTTGATGTCATTGATGTCAAGATGCATCTGGTGAAGATGTATGGTGAGTGGTCTTTGAGGTATGAGTTTTTGTGCTTGATGTGACAAGGAAGCCATGTGATAAGAGATAATTTGAAATCAAGAGAATTTAAAGGAAACATAATGTCTATTCTATTTTTTTATTTCAAGGTTCAGGTCAACTTGAAGTTTACAATGTTGTCAGAAAGAGGTATGATGGTCAAGTGAGCATTCAAGCATGGTTATGAGGATCTAGGTCTGTATGAGGTCGTAAGAGAATTTTGATAAGAAAAATATTGTTGTATAGGTTTAATAATGTTATATATAAATTATTATTTTTCAATATCATTTAGGTAAGCACGTTTGAGTATAAGTCATGAGTACAAGGTTCTTGAGAAGCCTAGTCATAACACTAGTCATGGAATCTAAAGTCATTATAAGAAGGTATGAGTATGGTGAATTTTAATATGGATAAAAATAGGAATGATAGGTTGTATTAGGTTTCTTTATATTTAATTTTAGGCAATAAATCACTCATAAAAGTCTCAGGGTGAGCCTATAGGGGTAGGACCTTTAGATAAAGTATACACCTAGACCACTCCTAGATGCTACCTAGCCTAATGAGGCATCATGATATATTTTTTAGGCATATTAAGGATTTATTATAGTTTTTAATCATTTATTAGGTTTATTTATTATGTGAGAGTGGTTAAGAGTACATGGAAAGAGGTATAAAGGTCAATTTTAAAGCCTAATGAGATTTATAGGTCAAGGTCTAAGCAAGCAAAGAGAGAGAGAGTATGGATTAATGGGGTATCAGGATCAATTTTTAAGACAAGTGTGAGTAAGTGAACATTTTAATAGGTGATTTATGCTATTTAAATCATGCTAATGAAGTTTTATTTCAAATTTTGAAGGATAAGGCATGAAAATGTGCTCTAAGGTCTTTTGAGTGCATAGAATGAAGGATTCTCAACTTGAGAATGATTTTATTATTATTATTAGATTGTAAAACATTTTCATGGGAAATTAAGTTCTTCATGGTATATTATTAATGGTAATAGCTCAAAAATTTATGCATTAGCCTTTGGATTAAGGGGCTTTTCTTTATGAAAAATCATTAACTGTGGAAGTGTGTTTAAACCCTAATAGTGACCTGATGTTGAAGACATTGATAAAAAGTGACCAAAATGGATTTTTAAGATTATTTAAGATATTTTATGTTGTATTAAACTCTCCAAATAATCTCTAGGTGTGATTGAGTTGTCAGGTGTGTGAGTAGACCCTATAAGAAAGTGTTAATTTCTCAGAGATTTGATGTCATAATTAGATTTGACCAATTCAAAGTATGTAAATAGATGGAGGTTGAAGCTTGAGAATTATGTTTCATTTCCATGAATTTTTTTTACATCTTTTATCTCTTAGTCATTATAAACCATTCATCCAAGTTATCCAGTCGCTAATAGGCCAAATGGTGAAAACAATGAAAAACCTAGGCAGCAGTGAGAAGATGATTAAGAATGTTTTATCATGAAAGAGTGATGAAACTAAGTGCATGGATATCTTTTTTGGTAATGTTATATCATATTAATTCTTTATATAAATCTTTAAATTTAAGAATAGTGGTGAAAATGATGAATCCAAAAAGGCTTGTTTGGCTTAGTGAGGTGTGTGTACAGTAAGGTCATAAGATTGGTATAAAAGACTAATATATTCCATTTGAGCACATGATATTTATATATAATAATGGTATTAATATCTCATAGGATAATCTAAATTCATCATAAGTCATTTGAAATTTATATATAGATGTTGGAGGTCATTGTCACCATGATTGTGCTTTAAGATAAACTGACAATTCTAGATAAGCAAGTTATAGTGATGAGTTTGATTATTTATGCCATGAGTTTATGTATCTAATTCATATGGTGATATTATATATTAATTTAAATTATTTTTCCTAATTTTTTAATGCTTTGAAGTTAATATAATATGTTGAAATATTGAAATCAAAATGGCTTATCTGGTTCTAGTTTGACGGTGTGTAGTGAGGTCAAAAGATTGGTATGTAAGACCAATATTTAACATTAGACCTTGTGAATTTTATATTTTATAATTTTATAAATATGTAAAATTATATATTTAAAGTTTTAGTGATTATGGGAAATTTTATTTTATAATTTTAATATCAAGTTGTTCATGATTAGTTTTTGGAGTATTCTGGCAGTTCTAAGTGGGTTATTTATAAAGAAGTGTTTGAATCCTTTTTATCTAATTTGTGAAGTATAAATAATATGGTGATGACCCTAAGGTAATTTATTTTTTTTCTATGTGATTTATTTCCATGGTTTTTCATCTAATTTGTGTTTAAGAATTAGTAGTTTAAGACAAACTTTCTATGTAAGAGAAGGCCTAATTATGAATAATACAAATAGTGTGCTTTGAGTGGTGATTGGCACCAAAAAGTATTATGAAGCCTATATAAGATTAGTATATGTATATTTTATTGTTATATGATATTCTCCTACTATTTTTTTAGTTTTAAATTATTCTAAGGAAGGCAAAGTGTAGCATGTCCTAAAGTAGACATAATGGGATTGGGTCTCCATGAGACCTAAAAGTGAAATGAGGTCTAATAGAGTTATGATAGACCAAAAGGGACTAAATATTAATTCAAATAATTTTTATGAGATATCATAAGACCAATTCCATGTCTAACCTAAGAGGTTAAGTGTGAGTATCAGACTAAGTGCCATATGAACAAGGAATGGTATATATACAAGGCAGTTTTATGCCTATTTGTGAATGAAGAGAGTAAGTGAATGAAATAACACAGTTTTCAGTATAAAGAGGTATTTTATAACATCTTAGGATTTTATATGATCAATAATTAATATCTAAAAGTGTCTCTACATATGAATATCAAGGTCATATAAACTAATTTGTCTTGAAGAGACCTAATTGAGTAAAGAGGCCTAGAAGGCATTTTGAGAAGGATAACAGTGTGAAGAGATGAATACGTTTTCATCATTATTTTGTTGAGAAATAATATATTCTAAAGGTGATAAATTCAATCAAGTGGATTATTTGGTGTTGAGTCATCTAGGAGGTTAGTGCCTCCTTCCAATTTGGTACTTGTTAAAGCCTAACTAGGTTAGTGCTTAGCTAGTTGGGTTTGGTACTCCATGTGAAGTTGGTTATTAACTAAATCATGATATTTTCACTTATAGGACTATGGCACATTTATATGTATCAATAGTTTTTCTTTCCCTTGAGGTTTTCCCACATATATGATGTGTTTTGTAATCTTGTTTCAATTTTATATAGTTGATTGCTTATACATTGCTTGATTTATATGTTGATTTGATGGTTCATGTATGCTAAGGAGGAATTTAAAGTAAATTTTAAGGCAAATGTTAACCCCCCCCCCACTCAGTGATTATTCTTCCAACCCTTGGTTTTTAGAGTATGTCTTTTGAAGTAGGCCTAATAGCCTAAAGGAGATCCTAGAAGCAAGGATGGATAGTCAGGAAGCTCAAGGTGGTTTCTCTACCAGTAAGGATCCATTATTCAATGGGAATAATTATTCCTTTTAGATCATCAAAATGAGGACATATCTAATGTCAATGGTTCATGACATATGGCATTTAGTTCTATATGGATACACTCCACCTCCTACACCATCAAGTAATGTAGTAGGAAAGAAGGAAAGTGAGATAAATTCCAAGGTAATTAATGCCATTCTATGTGAAATATCAAAGGTAGAGTTTGTGAAGGTGATGCATTATGAGTCATCCAAGGTAATATGAGACAAGTTAAATACTATCTAATAATGATACACCAAGGTGAAGATGGATAGATTGTAGACTCATAGAAGTTAGTTTGAAAGTATAAGTATGAAGGAAGATGAGAGCATTACTTCCTACATGTTAAGGTTTGATGAAGTGGCCAATGTTATTAGAGGATTAGGAGAAGAATTGAAAGAGTCTAAATTTGTTAAAAATGTGTTGATATCACTAACGCTTAAGTTTTATTCTAGGGTGTCTGCAATATAAGGGATGCAAGATTTGCAAAAGATAGAGATGGATGGGCTTTATGGAATCTTGACTATCTATGAGATGAGAACAAATGAATGAAGACCTCCCAAAAATGAAGTAAAATTAAGAGTTGAGAAGAAGTCAAAATCCAAGAAGGTAAAGGATTATGTTTATTTATATTTTTATGATGATTAACTGATAACCATGTTTGCTAATAAATTGAGGTTTGGATCTGGTAAATACAAGGGTGAGTTTCCTTTCAAATGTGTCAACTGTGATAAGATTGGTCACTTTGCATCAAAGTGTCCTAACAAGGATAAGATGGAGCATGATGAAGAACATGATGAACATTATGGAGATGATAAGAAGGTTTATAATCCTGACAAAGACAAGAAATATTTTAGGACATATGAAGGTAGGAAAGGGTCATTCAATAATAAGATAAGTTTGTATAACAAAGAAGATAATAACTCATCTGATCTAAGTGACATAAACACATATAATAGTGATGATGACAATAATGAACATGAACATGACAATAATAAAACCATATTCATGGATATAAAAATAGCCAATGAGGGTTTATAAAAAGGGAAAGGCCTTATGGATGATGAATATTTAGATGAATAAGAGGATGAAGTGAATATTGAGTTAGAATTGGTGAGTGTTCTAGAAGAGTTAAAGTTCTAAATAAAGAAGAATCATAAATTGAAGTCATTAGTTAAGAAATATGAAGATTATATTAGATTTTTTGAGGAAATACTGGGTAACACATCTAAGGATTATGATGATATCATCAATTATATTGAAGCACAGATAGAGATAGCCACTACTAGCTTAAAATCTAAAGGGGAAGAATGCACTAGGTATGGAACTGAAATGGAATCCTTAAAAGCTAAGTTGAATCAAGCATCTAGAAAAATAGAAGACCTTTTTGAAGTTTGAAAAGAGTACTGATGCTATAGATAAAATCTTGAGTGGCCATAAGTTTTCAAGTGATAAAATAGGTCTTGGTTTCAAAGAAGACTAAAAGGAGGTAGCTCAAGTCAAGATGAAGGCTAATGAAGATAAGAAGATCAACATGAAAAGAAAAATCAGATAGACTAATGCTATGAGGTATGTGAATTCATTTAATGGTTATTATTTTTCATGAAATCAATTTGGTCATAGAGAAAGAGAGTGTAGAAGACACTCTAAAAATGAATATGCATGGGATTATGAAAGGAATCATAATTTAAAAGGTATGAATGAGGTTTTTTTCCTATAGCTATCATAATGTGGGACACACTTCAATATTCTATCCTAATAGGGTTATAATTCCATTAAGTCAAAATAAAAGGTTTGAATCCCTTTGAGTATAAGAGAGAAGTCAAATGAATGTTTGGAAACCAAATATAGTAAACATGACTCATTATTAGTCTACAAGCTTAAATGGACTATTTTTTATGGTAGAGAACACTTGAAATGTGAAATCAAGTCATGAATGTATAATATTAGCTCATATTGTTGATCAAATGATTGATGAAAATGTCAAGCAAAATATGTCAATCAAGCCTAATAAGATCTTGAAAGATATTCAATCTTTTGAGAGCATGGAGATCTGGGAATCTCCTGAGTTTGTGTTTTTTTAGTGCCTTATGAAAGGGGTGACTCCATTAGGCTTCATGGAGACTCTCTTTAGTTAGAAAAATCATGGTGGTTGATTAGTTTTATGGGGAGATATTTAGGATATTCATAATCTCCAAGTGTATTTTTTGACAAGTATAGAAGAGCTCTGATTTCTATTCCAATTTTTTAGAGTAGTTTATAAAGAGGGATAATGAGTGGGTCAAAAAATTGTAGTGTATGGCCCTTTGTCATTAATGTCAAAGTGGGATAAATTTCAAGAATGGAGATAGACCAAATTTGGGGAGATGAGAGTGATCATATTTAATAATATTTTTTTTTCAATGATAAAGGGGGAGTTTGTTGAGAATTTTTATCATTGATGTCAAGTTTGATGTCATAAATGTCATGGTACATCTAGTGAAGATGCATGGTGAGTGGTATTTGAGGTATGATCTTGTGTGATTAATGTGATAAGGAATACATGTGATAAGAGAAAATTTGAAGGAAACCTAATTTCTATTTTATTGGTTTATGTCAAGGTTTAGGTCAGCTTGAAGTTGACAACGTTGTCACTAAAAGGTATGATGGTCAAGTGAGTATTGAAGAATCATTATGAGGCTCTAGGTATACATGAGGTCATGAGTGAATGTTTATTATAAATATATTATTTCATAGGTGTAATAATTATATCTGAATATTATTATTAGGTAATCATGTTTGAGTACTAGTTCTTGAGTATAAGGTGCTTGAAAAGCCTAGTCATAACATGAGTCATGGCATGTAAAGTCCTTATGAGAAGGTATGAGTATGGTGACTTGATAATATGGATGTATAGATTTATGATAGGTTATATTAATTTTTTTAAGCATGAATGTAATGTATTAGACACTCATGAGAGTCTTAAAGTGAGTCTACAGTGGTAGGACCTTCATACTAAGTTTGCACCTAGACTGTCTTAGACCCTGCCTAGCTTAATGAGGCATCATGATTGATTGTCAAGGAATATGAAGGATGTATTATAGTTTTTACTAATTTATGAGGTTTATTTAATATATTATAGTGGTGTAGAGTGTAATGAAAGAGGAATGAATGTCAATTTTAAGGCCTAATGTGATTTGCAAATCAAGGTCTAAGGTAAGCAAAAAGAGAGAGTGTGGCCTAATGGGTTAGCAGGATCAGTTTTCAAAACAAGTATGAGTAGGGGATAATTTTAAAATGTTATTTATGTTATTTAAATAATGTACATGAATTTTTAGGTCAAAATTTGAAGGTTAAGGCATGAAAATGTGTTCTAAGGTCTCTCAAGTGCACAGAATGAAGGGTTTTCAACCTGAGAAGGATTTTCATATGCTCATTATCTTGTCAAACCTTTGAATGTGAACCTAATATAATAATGGTATATGGGGAAGGTTAATATTTAAAAATTCTATGAGTTCATCTATATATTAATGGGATATTATTTATCAACAATCATTAATAGTGGAAGTGTGTTTAAACCTTCTTAGAACCCTAATAGTGACTGATGTTGAAGATATTGATAAAAAGTTCCCATAATAGATTGGTATGATTAGGTAAGATATTTTAGGTTTTATTAAACTCTCCTAGCTACCTATATGTGGGATTGATTGTTTAAGTGTGTGAGTAGACCCTACATGAAAGTGCTAATTTTTCAAAGATTTGATGTAGCAGTCAGATTTGACCAAGTCAAGTATGAAAATGGATGGAGGATGAAGCTTGATACTTATTTTTAATTTTCATTAATTTTTTTGGAAAATTTATAGCTCTCAAGTATGTTAAAATATTCATCTAATTTAGTCAATCATTAATAGGCCAAATGGTGAAAATAATGAAAAACCTAGGTAGCGATGAGAAGATGGTTAAGAATGTGTTATCATGAAAGAGTGAAGAATAAAAGTACATGGATATGTTTTTTAGTACTGATATTTCCTATTCATTCTTGGTATAAATATTTAAATTAAGGAATAGTGGTGAAAATGATGAAGCCAAAAATGCTTATTTGACTTAGTGAGGTCATAATATTGGTTTGCAAGACTAATATTTTCCATATGATGACATTATATTTCTATTTAATAATGGTATAAATATCTCATAGTATCATATAAATTCATTATAATTTATTTTAAATGTCTATATAGGTGTTGGAGATCACTATCACCATTAATGTGCTTTAAGGTAAACTGGTAGTTTTGGGTAAGTAAGTTGTAGTGATGAGTTTGAGGATCTATGCCATGATTTTATGTATATAATGTATATGTTTTTATTGCTTGTGACTTGAAATTATTGTTCATGATTTTTTAAATATTTTAATTTAGTATAAGAGGTTGAAATATTTAAATTAAAATGGCTTGTATGGTTCTAGTTTGTGTAGTGAGGTCAAAAGATTGGTCAGCAAGACCAATATTTGACATTAGACCTTGTGACTTTTATATTTGATAGTGGTATAGATATTTCAAAGGATATTTTTAAGTGTTAGTGATCATAGGATGTGTTATTTTATATGTTTAATATCAATTTGGTCATGATTAGTTTTTGGATTGTTCTCACAGTTCTAAGTGGGCTATTGACAGAGAAGTGTTTGAGTCCTTTTTCCCTAAGTTGTGAAGTCCAAAAAATATGATGATTACCCTAAGGTCATTTAGTTTTTTTCTATGTTATTTATTTTCATTTTTATTTATCTAATTTTTTTTTTCTTCAGTGGTTCAAAATAGACTTTCTATGTAAGAAAAGGCCTAATTGTGAATAGTACAAATGGTGTGCTTCAAGTGGTGGTTGGCTCTGAAAAGTGTTATGGAGACTAGATGAGCTTAGTATAGTTATATTTTATTATTATATGATATTTTCATACTATGTGTGGAGCTTTAAATTAATCCAAGGAAGGAAAAGTGTAATGTGTCCTAAAGTAAACCTAATGGGATTAGGTCTCCATGAGACTTAAAAGTGAAATGAGATCTAATAGAGTTATGATAGACCAAAAGGCACTTAATATTTATTTTAATCATGTTTATGAGATATATTAAGACCTATTTCATTTCCTACCTAAGAGGTTAAGGATGAGTAACTAACTAAGTGACATATGAACAAGGAATGGTATATATATAAGGAAGTTTTAGGCCTATTTTTTAATGAAGAGTGTAAGAAAATGAAATAGCACATTATTGAGTAGAAGGAGGTCTTTTAGAACATATTAGGATAGGAGAGTATCAATCATGATGATCTATTGGTGTGTTTGCATATGAATATCAAGGTCATATGACCTAATTTATCTTGAAGATACCTAATTGAGCGAAGAGGCCTAGAAGGAAGTTTGAGAGAGATAAGAATGTGAAGAGCTAAAGAGGTGGTCATCATCGATTGATTGATAAAAAAGATGTTCTAAAGGTGATAAAATAAATCAGGTGGATGAGTTGGTGTTGATTCATCTAGGGGGTTGGTTCCTTCATATCATTTGGTATTTTCTAAATCTTAGTTGGGTTGGTGCTTAGCTAGTTAGAGTTGGTGCTCCACTAAATTGTGATCTCTTAACTTTTAGGACTATATTCCGTTTACATGGATCAGTGGGTTTTCTTCCCCTTAAGGGTTTCCCATATACATGATGTGTTATGTAATATCATTTCATTCTTGTATAGTTGATTTCTTATGAATTATTTGATCTATATGTTGATGTGATGGTTCATATATGCTAAGGAAGAATTAAAAGTAAGTTTTAAGACACTAATTCACCCCCCACTCTTAGTTATTATGAATCCAACATGAAGGTTTGGGTGGATGAGGAATAAAGAAAATGGAAGGAAAGAAGGAAGAGATTAATGGAAGAGGAGGTATGGGGGTGAAAGAGGATATGATGAAGGGGTAAGATTAAGGGAACATATGTGTCTACTACTAACTCTAGGTAAAATTAACCTATGGGTCAATGTCACTAGGGAGAGGGCATTTATCATAAGGTAGGAAATTGGTTGGTTGAAACCAAATCCTTGGGTGCCTCAGATAATGGAGAAGTGTGGCCTTGGAATGACCTAGGGAATAACATGAGGTGGCACAAGAGTCCAATGATGAGTTACCTTTTACTTCTTTCTTGGCCTCTTACTTGGATCAACTTCAACTACTACAATGGAGGGAGTTAGGGTCGTGGATGATATGAGGATTGACTGAGGAATATTTAGGGCAATCAAAGGTCTCATTGTTATGGTTGAGTTTTATTGAATTATGCACATGGGTGCACTTATTACTATGTAGGTACTATAACTTGGTGGAGGTGGGGGGACCTATAGGTATTTACACTATCATAAAAACTAACAAAGGCAACATGGAAATCCATGTTTGTGGAATGGGTTGTGAAGATGGGAACTAAGAGGTGAGATTGTTGTGCATATTCAAACCTAGAAATACTTGAGTGAATTTTGGAATGGTTAGAATAGGTAAAAATGAGGGCACAACTAGAGCATGTTGTTATGGGGAAGGGAAACTAAGATTGATTCCACTAAGTTATTGAGGAATTTTGGGAGAATGTGAATGGATATTAATGGATGCCAATTGATGGTACTACCTTGGGATCATCTTTAGGATACTGTTGAAATCAAACATGAGTTTAAGTTAGGTCACTTATATTTGAGCCACTTTAGGTTGAGTTTCTTATACCATAAGAAGTGGTAAAACTAGAGAAAAGGGTTATGGATGTGAAAATCATAGAAGAAAATTTCTAGGAGAAAGAGATAGGACCCCTTGTAGAATTTTTATTGAGATTTTTTGGTAGTTTCTTGAACATCCACTTCAAGATAAATCAATATGGAAGAGGCAATACTAGCTTGGATGGATGGCCCATGTTAGGCCTACTTTATTTTCTTCTTCTTATTTGCCTTGATCTAGGAGAAAATATCCTAATCAATCAGTTGGTTTTAGATAGATATCATCCCCTTCATGGGGTTGGTGACCAAATTTAATGTTTAGGTGGACTTGGTAATTGCATAACGGACCCAAATGATGTCATATGGGTCTCAGTCTTGGTGTTTGGCCTTGCCCAATCCATAAGACTCCCTTATGTCTACCATATTCTATAAATGTTGAACATCCTTATATACATGGTGTTTGATGGTGATTAGGAGATGTGGGTAGGCATTCTATTGGTAGATGATGTAATGGCCAAAGATAACCTACACTAGCTAATAGGCAATCTCCTACTCTATTAGGGAATTTGGGACTAAATAGGTTAACCAAAGGGGATATTTAAGGGTGTCTATCAATTTAATGATGGTGTTGTTCCTATAGTACCATTAGTCACCAATAATGGTGAGAGAGATTCCATTATCTCCTTTGATAGTAAAGGTATGGATGCCTCGTTAATGTCTATGTAGACCACTAGGTATAAGGACTCACTTATCTCTCAAATGTGGTTTTGATAATGGTGGCCATATAGTTTTTAAAAAACTACATAGACCATGATGCCTATAGGAACCCATGATGGAAAGGTAGAAGGATCAAAATTAGCCTCATCTTAATTGTCACTAGTATAGGTTTTGGGAACCAAATCAATTTCCTTGAACATAATTATAGTGATTTAAATGTATTAAGCCATTTTTGAACATGGTGTCCTTGTACTTAGCCTTATATTTGTAGTTGGAAGAAGCAGAAGTGGCCATGATATATAGGGTTGGGTATTCTTTTATAACATACTCTAAATAAGGGAGGCATAAAGGACATAAGAATGTGTAGAAATAAGAAGGCAAACTAGGAAACAAGGAATAATAATATTAAATGAGCTCACCTAGAGGTAATTATAGAGAGCCATAAATATTTCCTATATTGATGGTGCATGGAAAATTACTCGGTGTGAATTCAAATTTGAGTTGGTGGCTAGATTTTCCCATTTATTTCATAATCTAGACTTAATTTCAATTATTTCAAGTATGTACCACTTGATAAATTAGGTGATTGTGACACAACATTCTAATTTATCCAATCAAGGCCTCGTTCCCCATTTTGTTAATTCTAGGAGTGTGGTAGGCACATAATTATTTCATCTTAGTGGCATCTTGAATAGTCTATTCCTTATGCCATGTGTCAATTTCTCATTGGTTTTATCTATAATGGCTATCACTTATGCACATCTAAATACTTCATATTTATACTTTTAGGAGTAGGATTAACCATTTGGATGTGTTAAATGATTTATGGTACATTTTGATTATCCCTTTAAGTTTAAATTTACCATGCTTTCACCACTTATGGGATTCTCGAGCTTCTTCTACCAATATTTGTGAACTACAAATTTAACGATGAAGGGGATATTAGTATTGTGTTTGTAAATAAATAAAATCAAAATCACACTAAACTAACACCTTCATGCCTAGTTACTAGGGTGAGCTTAATTTTTTTTTTTTAAACAAATGAAAAGAAGAACTAAAAAGTAAAGAAAAATAAGAATCCTTCATCTTCCTTCGATGCTCCAAATTATTTTTTGTAGTGGCTTGCTTAGTTTGTGCTCATGAAGTTTGCATTAATGGAAGCTTGAATAGATTCATCTATCCTTAGTACCTTACTTAGATTTGGCTTCAATATTTTGACATCATAACTTTGGCATGTGAGATATTTTTAGAATCAATTTGGTATGGTAACTTTGCACAAGTTAAGCTTAAAATTCATATGACAAGGCTTCCTATTTATAGATTTTATAAAATGGCTAGAATCAACCTGAAACATCCATCTCAAGATTGAGATGTGTGGATAAGGATTAATACAATTATGTAATTAAAAATCCATAAATAGGATCATCAATATTTGGTATAGAGGGAAATTTAAGAGGCATGGGAGGGGTTAACCTTGATATTTTATGCATTTATGGCCTAGGGATGTCTTCCCAAGAAATGATGTCACCAAATGATATAGATATTCAATATTCATTTATAAAAATAGGTATTCAACAATTTTCCATGGAATTATTAATTAGGATATAATTTGGTTTAATTAGCTCTTAAGCATAACTAAGCACTTTGTGCACAAATTACTCAAATTGATTAGAATGCATTGTTATTGGTATAAAATTTGACTAGACTAGAATTAGAAATCAATGTCAAATGCATTAGATCCATTATCCCATTTAGGATGTTACCAACACCAAATAAAAAAGGCACGTGTCTTGTGCAATATATTTGATTGAAAAGAGCAATCTAGAGCACCTAGGTGCAAAATTAGCATTTTGACTTAGAATGATCTAATCAAAGTTAGCTATCCCAAAAATTATATTGTCTCATTTAGTGATACCCTAGATAAAATTAGCACTTGAATATATCAATTTCAACTATTTAATGTGTTTTAGCATTTTTAGGTCAAATTGTGCATTTTGGTGGAAATTAGTCAAAATCCTAGTTGGAGGTTATAGGTGGCTAATTTTAGGTGTCTACAATTTTCCCTTATTTAGGAAGATATTACAAACCATAGGCAAAGCAATGTCTTATCAAATAATGAGAAAAGTCTTGTATACCACAAAGAAGATGATGGTTGAATAACAAATCTCCAAATGGATTTTAGGAAGCTTAGGATGATGCCCCCTCGAGGGAGTGGCTGTCACATTTGTTGATGGACAGTCCCTTGAAAAGAAATAAGAAGAAATGTGGAATTAACCCATGTTTTAGATTAATCCAAATGAGAAAATGCTTGCATGTGTTGATTTAAAAATGATGCTAATTTTCCCAAAGGTAGTTATAATCAGGAATAAAAGTCAAAATAATGATTTGCCCATAGGTGGTTATAATCATTAGAGGACCCAGATTGGCTAAAGATGATGGTGCCTTAGTTAGGGCTGATTATCAAGCATAACTCAATGATATAACCTAGAACACAAATTAAAGATGAGTGGGTGCAAAGTGAGGAAAGAGATGAAAAGAAGAATAATATTGATCATTATGAATGATTTAGTTGTACCTACCAATAAGGAGATGTTCATCCTTATCATTAATGATACAACTATAATGGGTAATGGGTTGATTCAATCAACATGGGTGGAAGGATTTTCCAAGGTGCCAAGGAGAAACTTCTATGGTTCTATTGATTATAGACCTTCTTGAAGATGATTTTCATTGTAGCATGTGATGGTAAGCATCATGATATAACACCATGAAGATTTGGCTAAAAATGCATAAGGAATTACTCTCGATCCAATAAAAACTTGAAAACAATGCACCAATGATAAAAACCATGATGATAACGTTGACATATGAATATGGATGGACTCAAGAATAGTGTGCTCAAGGAATCACCCAATAAACACATATAGACTGAGTCAAGGCAATAGTGTTGAAAGAAAACAAATAAACAAATAAACAAACAAATAAAAAACTTTAAATAAACAAAAAAATAGAAATATTTTAAACAAAATCAAAAGAAATCATCCTAATAATGACTTTTCCCCAATAGGGTAGATCGAGGATAACTAACTAGGCTTATACAAGACAAATGTTTTTGAAAAATTTTAAATGTTATGAATGTTTTTAGAATTTTGAGGTATCTCAAGTCATTATAGAATGAAAATATACTTACTCACAAAATTATGAGAATGTTTGGCTTAGGTTGCTCATAAAATGATAATAGTATTTGGCTTAGGTTGCTCATAAAATGGTGAGAGTGTCTGTAAAGGGGGATTGAGGTGACCTCAACATGAATTGAGAATGAACTACATAGCCCCAAAATGACTTCAAGTCATATTAATTATATCCACACAAAAGGTGGGGAAAACCAACTAGGTCCCAACAAGTTCTCAAATCTGGGAAATGGCCATTCAAATGAAAATAGTAATGGCAAAGTGATGTGGCAATGCATGATAAACAAGTGTTGCCCCTATTTTACCCATAAGTAGTTATTACTAAGATTAAATATTATAGGTCAATGATACTAATTTTCCAATAAGCAGTTATAATTAGTAGCAAGATTGGTGAGACACTAATTTGCCCATAAATGGTTATAATTAGGCTCACATAAACAAATTGATACAAGATAGAAAATGAAAGATATCTTGCTAGATCAACTATCACACTACTTTCATATAATGTTTTTATAAACATAGATTTTATTGATTTTTAAATCTTGATTGGAATCCCCTCACACAAGGTGTGGGAAGAACTAAAGTAACCAAGATCAAAATAGGATTGGATAAGATGACTAGAAATAGGAGTTGGTCTAGATAGGAATGGAATGATAGGATGGAATGGAATTTCTTTAGGACAATTATTGTTTTTGATAGGTTAGATAATAATGGTAAGAGGGATACCCCTAAGTGATGGGGTAAATAGAAGGATACATGACAATGGCAAAAGTATATGTAACAACATCAATGGCATGACAATGAGAAATGGTATGGTACATGTTTTTGGCCTGGGAGTGGTTTTTGATTCTATAGTTCCTACTGATGGGGAGATGCACATCTTAATCAAAAAATAATACAAATAGAATACTTTATCATGTTAATTAATATCCCATACCTCATCTAAATAACTATTCCATCAAGAACTGCCTATAGATTTGGATGACAAGAATGCTTTTGTGATCTTCATTGGTTATTGATTCTGATTCCTTCAAGCATAGAGACAAGGTATCTTTACGCCTCTACAAAATAAAGTGTGGCCATGGATGGTAAATAAGGAAAAGTAATGGATGATAGGTTTAATTGTGAAATGTAATATCAAATGATAATGGATTAGGTAATGGTTAGGAAATAAATGAATATCAAGAATTTTAGTCATACGTAATGTTTTTGATCCTGGGTTTGACATAACCTTGGTTGTGGTGGGACCAAAGACTTGTTCTCTTAATAAGACCATCAAGTTTTTCTATTGTTTGGGCCTGAGAGTAGCTACCATCTGATTAAGCTATACATAGGAAGATATTTTTATTTGATCTTTGATTTTGTCTTCATCAAGTAGTGAAGAAATTTTGTGCTCAGCTATTAGTGACTCAAAGAGGTTTTCACCAATAAAGTTTTCTTGATTGTCCCATAGTGCCTCTGATAAGGTTTCACTAAGGAATGTTGACTTTTAACTTTGATTTTATTCTAGTGCTTCCAAAATAGTTTCACTAGAAGATGTTGAGGTTAAAATTTGCATGTCCCCTAGCACCTCAAAAAAGGTTTCACTAGGAGAGTTTTCTTTTACTACATGAATGTGGTATTATCCTCCTTGTTATTCTTCAATTGCTATGTTGCCATGAATGCAATTCAATAAAGTGTGATTCTATTCATCCTAATAAACACTTGTGGGAGATGGAATGCTAGTAATATGGCTATGTTGGTTGATGATAATGGCTTATGGAATGATAATGGAATGAGGAGAGGTTGTACAATCCTTATAGAAGATATTAGGATAACTTGTGTCAAATATAAAGTACTCATTCTCAAAAACCATAAAATTGTATTCAAATTAATCTACAAGGTATGTGTAACCAATGTTATAAAAACCATGAACATATTCTTCTTTTGAATATAATTCTAACTCAAGGGACTCTAAATCTAATGTTGAGACTAGTGTTGATTTAGATTCTAATGCTAAATCTGATATTGATCCAAGAGTAGATCATGACTCTAACTCTGATTCTTCATCTGATGGGTACTTTATTTCAATGATGTATTATTAAATGTTTGGTATTGGATAAGTAATTGCCTATGATGGCATGGTGGGCTCCAAAAAAATAGGTTTATCAAAGTGAAACTCCTCAATAATGTAAAAAAGGTCAAGAGATAACTCCTTAGAGACTGGGTTGTTAATAGGAGGCTCTTGAAAAATAGGCATATGTTCAAGGTAATAATTTACCCAAAGGTGGTTATAATCATTAAGAAGTGATTGAGTAAAGACTGTCTCATCAAAGTGAGACTCCTTGACAATAAGTATAGGATTGAAAGGTAATTCATCATAGGCTAATTTATCACAAATGGTTGTTTTAACAAAAACATTTTAGATCAGTTTGTTATTTTGGCCTTGGTTTCCAATGAGTTAGAAAATACCAGTTTTGAACACAGCTTGGTGTTTGAATGATTGGATTGGTTGAGGTTTGGATGGGATTGATAATGGAGGAGGAATGGTCTATAGTTGGATAATGGTAGGGCATTATGGAGCTTGATTTATTTTATGAGCCAAAGGATGAAGTCTTGAAATGGTAATGACAGGGTAGTGTGGAGCTTGATTTCTTGCATAAGTTAAAGGACTAGGTCCTAGAATGATGAAAGGGTGTTGTGGAGCTTGGTTTTCTTCAAAAGTTTAAGGATGAGGTCCTAGTATGGAAATGGTATAACATTGTGGTGCTAGAATAGAAATGGTATGACATGGTGGAGCTTAATTACTCATACAATCCTAAGCATCTAGGTCCTCCTCAAAAAACATATCATCTCAATCAGTAACTCAATAAAGTAGAATAGTAGAAATAGATCCAAATATGATTGAAATATATTTAAATATATGATAATAGACAAGCCACTTTGAAGGGACAACCTCCACAAGTTTCAATAAGAGCATAATTCACAATATGATGATAAATAATCACCCACTACCTCCTATATATATTCTATCTAGGCCATGGTTACTCCATAGGTTGACCTACTAACCAAATAAATGCATAGATAAATGTGATGTAGCATCAAAGATGGATAAGTAAGCCATAAGTCAACTATTACTATACTAATACATGTGATAGGTTAGGGGTGTAGCATGCCCTTCCCCTTTAAACCAAAATTGTCCTCAACATTGAATAACTCTGGATATCATTGTAAAAAATCTTCACCTTCCCAAGTTGCATATTTACTACTCACATTCTTCCACTTGATTAGATATTCCCTAATCTCTCTGGTTCTTAACCTCTTAGTACATGTTTAGAGGATCTTCTCTGGTTTCAAAATGACTCATCCTTCTTCATCTAGTTTTGGGAGCTCTATCTAGGATGAAACTTAATGTCCAATGACCTTATTCAAACAAGAAACATGAAATATTGGGTGTATGTGAGATGAATGAGGTAACTTGAGCTTGTAAGACACACTTCTAATTTTTTATAGAACCTGATAAGGTCCATAATACTTAAGAGAAATTTTATTGTCCTTTTTCTATTACTTCAAGGACATCTACTTGTAAGGCTACAAATTTACAAATACCCAGTCACCCACCTCAAAATTTCATTCAATATGGTGTTGATATGCTTAATACTTCATCCTATTTTGTGTCAGGGCCAAATTCTCTCTCAAACTAGCCAAAACCTCTTATTGATGCTAATTGTTCTCCTCCACATATCAAACATTTGTTTGCACCTTTAATGAAGAAGTGATGGAAGGTGGATGGTAACCATATAGTGTTAGAAATGGAGACATTTTAGAAGAGGTATGGAAAGATGTGTTATACCACCATTCTAAAAGTGGTAGCCATTTAACCCAATGTTCTTGTTTATCTGATGCAAAACAATGGAGATACCTCTCTAAAAATTTGTTAACCACTTCTATTTATCCATCAGATTAGGGTTGGTAAGATGAGCTATGAGCAAGCTGAATACCCAAATAGGAAAATAGTTTAGTCCAAAAATTACTAGTGAAAATAAGATCATGATCACTTAAAATTATTTTTGGGGTTCCACGTAATTTTAGAACTGCCTCCAAAAAAATAGCTACTACTGTACTTGCTAAAAATGGGCATGAGAGAGCACAAAATGGGCATATTTTATAAGCCTATCCATAATGACCAAGATAACATTTTTACCTTCAGAACAAGGCAACCCTATGATGAAATCCATGGAAACCTCCTCCCACCTTTGACTAGGAATTGCTAACGATTGTAACAGACATGGGGTCTTAACTATCTGACCTTTATTCTATTGGCATGTCAAGCATTCTACCACAAAATTTTTTACATATCCCTTGAGTCCTTCCCAAAATAATTATTTATTAATTCTGTGAAAATTTTTCAAGAACCCTAAGTGCCCCCCAATTGGAGATGCATGCAACTCCATAAGAATCTTATGCTTAAGCTTTGAATTTTTACACAAGTATAACATACCCTTATACCATAGGACATTAAATTTCTATTAAAATTTTTTAGAGGATAAAGTACCTTACTAGAGATTCTAAATCATAACTTGTGTATCCTTGTCTTGCTCCCATTCTAACCTAGCTTCATCCACCTAATCTACTTGCAACATGGACATTGCACAAAGTAATGCTTCTATGGATGTATCCCATTTGGATAGTGCATCTGCTACTAAATTATCTTTACCCTTCTTGTAGATGATTTAAAAATCATAACCCAACATTTTGGTTACCCATTTTTTTTCCTTATATGATAATCTTTTCTCCAAAAAGTATTTGAGACTATCATGATCCGTTCTCACCTTAAAGTGTCTACCCATCAGATAGGGCCTCCATTATTTAACTGCATGAAGAATAGCCATCATTTCTTTCTCTTAGATATGTTTTTGTAGATTCTTACCTTTGAATTGATGAATCTCAAATACAATGGGTCTTCCTTCCTGCATTAATACTACTCCCAACCCAGATCTAGAAGCATCACATTCAATAGTGAATGTCTTTGAGAAGTTTGGAGTAGCCAAAATAGGAGTGGTACTCATAGCTACTTTTAGTTTCTCAAATGCTTTGGTGGTGACATCATTATAATGGAAGGCATCCTTATTTAGTAATGTAGTGAGTGGAGCCACTATGTTTCCATAACCTTTCACAAATCTTCAGTAGTAACCTGTTAGTCCTAGGAACCCTTGGAGGTTTTTGAGATTTTTTGGATTGGGCCATTCCATCATAGCTTTGATCTTCTTGGGATAAACTTTGACACCTTCATGGGAAACAATGTGATGTAGGTATTCTACCTCCTGCACTCAAAAACCACATTTGGATGGCTTCACATAAAGCTAATGCTTGTCCAAAACTATCAACACATGTTTCACATGTTGCATATGTGTTTCCCATGTCTGACTATAAATCAATATGTCATCAAAGAAAACCAGCACAAACTTCTTTAAAAATTACTAAAAATAGTGTTTATCAAGCTCTAAAAAGTAGATGGTGCATTTTTAAGACCAAAGGGCATTACCAAAAACTCATAATAGCCCTCATGCATTCTAAAAGTAGTTTTATGAACATCTTCATCCTTGATTCTAATTTGATGGTACCCTGAGCGAAGATCCAATTATGTGAAATAGTTAGCACCATGCAACTCATAAATTAAATACTGGAATAGGAAAATTATCTTTGATGGTGTACTTGTTGAGTTTTCTATAATCTAGGCACATCCTCCATGTGTCATCCTTCTTCTACACCATGAACACTGGTGATTAATATGAACTTTGGCTGTGCTTGATGATCCCTACCTCCAAAATCTCATGGACCATATTTTCAATTTCACTTTTTGGTCCATATGGATATCTATATGGTCTAATATTTGGTGGTTGACTCCTTGGAAGTAGTTGAATGGCATGATCATGTTCTCTTTTTGGTGGTAGTCCTTTTGGCATGGCCCCAAAAATAGATGGGTGGTCATCAAGAATCATCTGTAGATCAAGATTTGTAGATGCATGTGTGGGTTGAACTTATATAGAATATAATCATGCAATAATTCCCTCTACCCCATTTTTTAGCATCTTGGTCATCTAATGTGAACTAATCAATTGTGGAGATTTTGCCTATAATCCACATAGTTTAATTTTCCTACCTTCAGAATGAAAGTGCATGAATAGTTCTTGGAAGTTAATCTCAATGGTACCCAATGTTGTGATCCATTGGACTCCCAAAACAATGTATGTGCTAACCATGGGAATAGCAAACATAGGAGAATCAAGATTTTACTCACCCATAACAAGCTTAATACTATGGCATTTGCCTGAATAATTAATTATGCCACCATCTATAATCATGACCTAAAATTCTAGTGTTGGGTAGATGAAATAGTTCAATCAAGTGGCCAACTTATGGTTGATGAAGTTATGTGTGATCCCTAAATCAATCAACACTGTCACCTTATATTTATTGAGGAAACACACCACCTTAAGAGTTTGTGGAGTGTTAATACTTGTAAGTGCATGACAAGAGTTTGTAGGTTAGGAATCTTCAGGTACCTCCTCTATCTCTTCCTCATCATCATTAGAGGCATAATCTTCTTCTTCATCTTCATTAGATCCCTCAATGTGGATTAACTTCTTCTCAACACATCTATGTCCTTTTCTCCACTTGCTATCACAACTAAAACTTAATCCTTCTCCACGCTTCTCTTCAATTTGTTTAGGGGTCAATTTGGTAGGTGGAGCAAATGTTGGTATAGATATACTATGATATTTGAAGTGAGTGAATGGTTTCTTCTTGTTGGATATGAATTTTTCCTTAGATCTACATGCCATGATAATAGAATTAGAAATATTAAGTGGATTAAACATATGTACCTCATTTTTAATGTTGTCCTTGAGTCCACCTAAAAATAGATCATTCAAGTTCTCCTCAAAAAGTGTTTCCACACATAAGGATAAGTTCTAAAAATGATTAATATAATCCTTGATAGAACTAGTCTATCACAATTTTTCCAATTGGCTGATGTAATCTCTATCACACTATTGCCATAGTGTAATTACCTCTCCTCTGTAAAAATTGACTAGGTGACACTGAGAGTCATCTTTTTCTTTTGAGCACACAACCATCGATACCAAATGAATTGATCAGGTTCAAGATACATGGATGCCATCGTAACATTCTATCCACCTAAGATCTGATGTAGATCAAAAAATATATCCATTTGGTTGATCTAATTGAGTGGATCTTTTCCATCAAATTTGTGCATATCCACCTTTGGTAACATGTTCTTTTATGGCAATGTAGTTAGATTTGAAGTAGACTGGTTGGGAAAACCACCCTGGTGGGGTTGTGAAATAGTGATAGCTAGATGATTTGACTAATTATTTTTCAAATCCATCATGATATCTACCAAACTATCTTTTATGGATTTCATATTAGATTGTATGCCTTGCACCTCACTTTGAATGCCTTGCATACTATAGTCAAGCTGGCTCACTTTGTGATCTATGTCAGAGAACCCTGGTAAAAAGGATCTAGTAATTCCCCCTTCAAACTCTATCTCTTCCTTGTTAGGAGTTTTACCTAGAGCTTTAGTACCCTTTCCTCAGCCCCGAGTTTGTGGACCTGCCATAAAAGGGCTTTACGATGTCGACCCTAATTGGCACTTTTGACCCAACTTTGACAAAGTAATTTTGGACTTATGTCAACCTCAAATCAAAACATACAAAGAACATACCCTATCCAAATTTTTCTAATATTTCCAAAAATGTAAATAACTTAGAAAAAATCTTTGAATTGTGCACTATAGAGAAATTTTATGAAAAACCCTAAAATGGTGATAACTTTTGTAAAATAGATCCAAATGAGCTTAAATTTTAATGAAAGATTAATTTAATTATTTTTCACCTCTAGTAAAAAAATTGAAGATAATTTTCAATGTTTTTTAGATATATCCAAATTTTAAAAATTAGGGTTTCACCCATAAGATTGTCCAAATCACAGCTCTGATACCACTTGTAATGAAATTATTTTAACAATAAAGTATAATAGAAAAACTATATCCAAATATGATTGAAATATATTATAATATATGATAATAGACAAGCCACTTTGAGGGGGAAACCTCCACAAGTTTCAATAAGAACAAAATTCATAATATGATGATAAAATATTACCCACTGCCTCTTATATATAGTCTATCTAGGACATGGTTACTCCATAGGCCAACATACTAACAAAATGAATGGATAGAGAAATGTGATATAGCATCAAAGAGGGATAAGTAAGCCATAAGTTAGTTATTCCTATCCTAATACATGCGATAGGTTAGGGGCATAGCAGGTAATGGTTAGGAAATAAATGAAGATCAAGAATTTTAGTCATACGTAATGTTGTTAATGCTAGATTCAACATAACTTTGGTTGTGGTGGGGCCAAAGACTTGTTATCTTAATAATACCATCAAATTTTTCTATTTTTTAGGCCTAAGAGTAGCTACCATCTGATTAATTTGTAAATAGGAAGATATTTTGATTTTATCTTTGATTTTATCTTCATCAAGTAGTGAAAAACTTTTGTGCTTAGCTATTAGTGACTCAAAAAGGTTTTCACCAATAATGTTGTCTTGATTGTCCCATAGTGCCTTTGATAAGGTTTCACTAAGGAATGTTGACTTTTGACTTTGATTTTCTTCTAGTGCTTCCAAAATAGTTTCACTAGAAGATGTTGAGGTTGAACTGTGCATGTCCCCTAGCACCTCTAAAAAGGTTTCACTAGGAGAGTGTTCTACTACATGAATGTGGTCTTAGCCTCCTTGCTCTTCTTCAATTGTTATGTTTCCATGAATGCATTTCAATAAAGTGTGATTCTATTCATCCTAATAAACACTTGTGGGAGATGGAATGCCAATAATATGGCTATGTTGGTTGATGATGATGGCCTGTGGAATGATAATGGAATGGGGAGAGGTTGTATAATCCGTATAGAAGATACTAGGATAACTCATGTCGAATCTAAAGTACTCATTCTTGAAAACCATAAAAATGTATTCAAATTAATCTACAAGGTATGTGTAACCAATGTTATAAAAACCATGAACATATTCTTCTTTTGAATATAATTCTAACTCAAGGGACTCTAAATATGATGTTGAGAATGGTGTTGATTCAAATTTTAATGCTAAATCTGATGTTGGTCTAAGAGTAAAACATGACTCTAACTCTGATTCTTCATCTAATGGGCACTCTATTTTAATGACATATTATTGAATGTTTGGTATTGGAAAATTAATGACCTATGATGGCATGGTGGGCTCCATAAAAATAGTTTTATCAAAGTGAAACTCCTCAATAATGGAAAAATGGTTAAGAGATAACTCCTTAGAGACTGGGTTGTTAATAGAAGGCTCTTGAAAAATATGCATATGTTCAAGGTAATGATTTTCTTAAAGGTGGTTATAATCATTAAGAAGTGACTAAGCAAAGACTATCTCATCAGAGTGAGACTCCTTGACAATAGGTATAGGATTGAAAGGTAATTCATCACAAGCTAATTTATCACAAATGGTTGTTTCAACAAAAACATCTTGGATTGGTTTGTTATTTTGGCCTCAATTTCCAATGAGTTGGAAAATACTAGTTTTGAACACAGCTTGGTGTTTGAATGATTGGATTGGTTGAGGTTTGGATGGGATTGGTAATGGAGGAGGAATGGTCTACAATTGGATAATGGTAGTGAATTGTGGAGCTTGATTGCTTTCATGATCCAATGGATGAAGTCTTGAAATGGTAATGACAAGGTAGTGTGGAGCTTGATTTCTTGCACAAGTTAAAGGATTAGGTCTTATAATGATGAAAGGGTGTTGTGGAGCTTGGTTGTTTTCACAAGTTAAAGGATGAGGTCCTGGTATGGAAATGGTACAACATTATTGTCCTAGAATAGAAATGGCATGACATAGAGGAACTTAATTACTCATACAATCCCAAGCATCCAAGTCCTCCTCAAAAAACATATCATCTCAGTCAGTAACTCGATTTGGATTTTTTGGATTATGACTATGTGCCCCATATGGATTATTATAGGGAGAATAATAAAACTCCTTAGAAAATATGTCTTTATAGGGATTTCTAGTCAGATTTTATGTAGCCATTCTATCATAAGTTAGATTATACATGACTCCACCATAAGTTTAGCTAGACATATCTACATAAATGATAAAATATCTGAAATAAAAAGGCTTAGAGTTATGCAAACTCTAAAAAAACTATGTCTAATGGACAAATTGTTCAAACTTAGTCCAACTTGGTTGAATGTGGAGTTGTATCTCCAAAATAGTTTGTAATAAGACTTGGCATAAAATATTCTAACATCAAATGTTATACACACAAAATGTCAAGCATCTAAATAAAAATTGGCATGTCAAAAGTCCAGGTCAAAGTGTTCCAAACAAGGTCTAAACTAGGAAAGGGAAAAGAGTCACTAGATATTTTTTCCAGACATAGAGTCAAAAGCTAGGCTCAAAGAGGATATGCTAGAAATTTTCACCAAATGGCATCAAAATCTAGACTTGAAACAAAGGTATGATGTGATTTTATTTAATTTTAACAAGTTTGAAAACAACTTTGACAAAGGCTTGGCACACGAAATCAAACATAAACATGATCAGTTGGTATAATCCATAAGATAAAAGGTTCTTGGAGAAAGGTTGTCTTCTCCCAAATAAAGGCACAAATAATGATGAGGATAAGCATTGAATAAACAAATAATCAATACTTTTCAAATTTGGATAATTGATTAACCAAAGTTATGTAACCCAAAAGAGAAAGATATATGTATTAACCCCACAAATTGAGGCTTAAATAGAAATCAATCAATGTTTGCATCTAAAAATGAAAAGGTTAATTAAAAACTCAATGTTGAAAATTGGGATTTGAGCAAACAAGATAGATAAGATTAGATAGCATGATGGCGCATAAACAAGGTCTAAAAGGTTGATGTGAAATGGTTTGAAACAAATGGTTTTTAATATAATGGAGAACAAGTCTTGAAACAAATTGAGCAACCTAATGGTGTAAGCATGCTTGACCAATGCAATGTTTCAAAGACTCAATGATAAAATGGTTTGACATGATTTGGGTAGCATAACACTACCCTATGCAACTCAAATGACACACACACAAACAAGTTAAGAAAAAAAATCAATGCACAAGTGTGGCGTAAAACAAATAGCATAATGCCTCTTTAGATAAAAGAGTGACATATAATCAAATTGATCTTAGCATGGTTTACAAATAAATAATCATGTTTTAGTCTTGAAATATACCAAGCAAAAATGACCAAAATATTCTAAGTATAATCATCCAAATCCTAGCAAGGGTATGGTAATGTGGGGTTAACTAAACTAGCAAGTTTTTTGAATGCTTCTAAGGGTATCAATTACATAATGACTTTCATGCCAAATTATGGAAAATAAAAGGTTGAAACTTGGGTGTCTATGGCACTTGGCTTGTTACAAAAAGGTCTTACCCTTTTTACTACCACTACAGCCTATTATTCACTTAGTGTAGTGTGATGTCCAAAGTGCAGATACATCCCATGTGCAACTCCATCATTAGAATGTGGTTTAACTACTCAAACATTTCAATCCTAGTGAGAGTGGGTGAAGTCAATGTCAAGAGATGAAACCTTAGGTCAAATTTTCCCTAAAGAACTTGTGGGAGGTAATGACGTCCCCCTCACAAGCCAAGATGCAATGAAATAAAAGACATAAAAATAAAGACTTTAGGTTCATTTTCAAGGTTACCCAAACTATGATGACTTTTTAGGGAGTGATTTAAATGACATTTTCTCTATGCTTTGGACTAGTATTTTTTCAATAAGGATGGCACTTTTGATTTTAAGGGTTCCCTAAAGGGGAAAAATGGAAGATCATACACACGCAAACCTTCTTTTTGCCAAACAAGTTCTAATTAAATAACTATTGAAAACAAAAATTAATGAGTGTGTTCAATTTTAAGAACCAAAATAAAGATTAGGTGGTGTTCTTTTGACTCCTTGGTCTTAAGTTGTAACTTTGAAAGCCTAACTTATTAGAACATTCAATTAAGCACCTAAATTTTTCATTAAGCCCAAAAAGCTAGTTCCTAATTCATTTTAAAACACTCAAATGAAGTGTGAAAGGCACTAATTTAGTTTGATTAGATGAGTTCCATGTATATCCTGTAAGAAAAATGTTAGTAATTTACTTAGCTTTGAAGTATATTTGAGGATGAAACAAGAATTTTTGATAAATGAGCTCTCGAGTTGACAGTCAATTTGGGTTAATATGTGAGTTAGGTTGGCAGTCAAGTTGGATCATACTGACTCAGATCTAGTTCAACCCAACTCAACTCTGGTTTAGCTTGAATCGACTCTGGTTCACCCTGACTCACCTCTAGTTCACCCCAACTTAGCTCTGGTTCGACCCAACTCAGCTCTGGTTCATCTCAACTTGGCTCTTATGTGAATTAGCAATTTGATAATGAAGGGGAGATTATTATTGTGTTTGTGGATAAATTAAATAAAAAGCACACTAAACTAACACCTTCATGCCTAGTTACTAGGGTGATATTAATAACAAAAACAAATGAAAATCACAACTAAAAAGTAAGGAAAAACAAGAATCCTTCACCTTCCTCAGATGCTCCAAATTCTTTGTTATAGTGGCTTGCTCAGTTTATGCTCATGAAGTCTACATCAATGAAAGCTTGAATACCTCCATCTCTCCTTGGCACCTTGCTTGGCTTTGGCTTCAATATTTTGTAATCATAACTTTGGAATGTGATATATTTTTGGAATCAATTTGGCATGGTAACTCTACATAACTTAAGCTTAAAATTCATGTGGCAAGGCCTCCTATTTATAGATTTTATCAAATGGTTAGAATTAACCTAAACCATCCATCTCAAGATTAATATGTGTGGCTAAGGATTCATCAAATTATTTAATTAAAAATTCATAAATAGGCTCATCAATATTTGGGATAGAGGGGAATTTAAGAGGCATGGGAGGGGTTAACCTTGATATTTTATGCATTTATGGCCTAGGGATGTCTTCCCAAGAAATGATGTCACCTAATGATGTAGATATTCAATATTCATTTCTAAAAATAAGTATTCAAAAAAATCTCATAAAATTATTAATTAGGCTCTAATTTAGTTTAATTAGCTCTTAAGCATAATTTAGCACTTTGTGCACAAATTACTCAAATTGATTAGAATGTCTTATTATTGGTCCAAAATTTGATTGGATTGGAATTGGAAGTCAATGTTAGATGCATTGGATCTATTATCCCATTTAGGACGTTACCAACACCAAACAACAAAGGCATGTGTCTCATGGAAGATATTTGATAGAAAAGAGCAATCCAGAGCACCCAGGAGCAAAATTAGCATTTTAACTCGAAATGATCTAATCAAAGTTAGCTGACCCATAAATTGAACTACCCCATTTAGGGATACCCTAGCCAAAATCAACACTTTAATATATTAGTTTCAAAGCTTTTAATGTGTTTTAGTATTTTTAGGCCACATTGTGCATTTCGGTATAAATTGGTCAAAATCTTGGTTAGAGGTTATCAGTGGCCAGTTTTAGGTGTCTACAATATTTATGGAAGTGTCATGTGTCTTAGTCTATTTTATTAGGCTCCCCTAGGCTTTAAAATCTCTATCAAGTCTAAAAGATTGATAAGTTTAATAGTGAGCCATGTGTCATCATTTAATTTGGTTAGGCTCTCCTAAGATTTGACATCTCTATTAGGTCTAGGATACTGATGTGTCTTACATCAAGGCCATCTAATTGGTCAAATTCTTCCACCTCCAGTCATCAAGGCCACATGATGTGTTATCATTTATTTGGGCTCTTATAGGCTTTGACATCTTTTTCATGTCTAGGAGACTCACCATTTTGACAGCTAAAGGATCTAATTGGTTAGGTTCTCGTAGAAGCTAACATCTTTATCAAGTTTGAGATATTGATGCATCCTGATAGTTAGAACCACATGACACTTTCTAATTTGTCTCCAACCTATGAAAATGCATGAAAAGAGACTAAGTAAAAATAAATCCACATAATTAAATACAACTTGTTCATTGATGGATATTTACAAGGCACTACATAAGACTCTAATAACTTCAAAAAAAGTTTAAATATATATATTATAATGTTAATGCAATAAAAATACTCCAATTATGAAATTTCACTATTCTATTTAGGACATAATAAATCCTTGATTGTGCTTAAAATAAGAAGTTACAAGGGGCCTCAATAGGGATCAAATGCCATTATGAATATATTATATGCATGGAAAAGCTAGGGTGAAACAAAAATTTGAGAGATATAAAAGAATGAGATAGATCATGGGGAGACTAAAACTCTTGGAACCTTGAATTTGATGAACTTAGAAGAGGAGTTCCCCACTTATTGGAAGAAAGGGATGTGTTGGCCACAATAATACCCTTCTAGGAATTTGTTAACAACCTTTGTTTTCCCATCATATTGAGGATTATATGATGATATATTATCCAACCAAGTATCCAAACATGTAAATAACTCAGTCCAAATGTTTTGGGTGAAGATACGATCATGATCAATGGCTACTATATTGGATAAAAATGGTTATGATAAGGAATAAAATTGAGCATATTTAGGGAGCCTATCTATAGCTACCATGATGACATTTTTACCTTCATAAATTGGTAACCCTATAATGAAATCCATGGAAACATCCTTCAATCTTTGGAAAGGGAATTGATAAAGCCTACAAAAGGCTTGGTGTCTTAATTATTTATACTTTTTTATGTTGAAAAACCATGCATTTTTCCAAAAAAAATTGTATAGCTTCCTTGAGTCTTTCGTAAAACAAATCGTTATTTATTTTATGACATATGTTCAAAAATATTGAGTGCCGCATATTATAGATACATAAAACTCCTGAATGATCATATTTTAGGACAAAATCCTTACATAGGTATATTCTATCTTTATATCATAATGTGTTCCCTTTCCACTCAATTTTTTATGAAACACCCAAACCCTATTGAAGATTATAAATCAATACATTTTTAACCTTGTCATTCTCCCATTCATATCTTGTTTATTATAAACAATATTCTTTTTGAATGATCATTTCATGTAAAAATGATTCAACTGATTCATCCCTCATATAAAGTGCACTTGCAACCACATTATTTTTAACTTTCTTATAGAATATTTCAAATTCAAATTCCAAAATTTTAGTAACCCATTTTTTTGTTCTTTTGATGACAATATTTTTTCCGAAAATAATTTTAGACTATCATGATTAGTATTTACCTAAAGGTGTCTACCCATCACATAATGTTGTCATTGCTTGACTAAATGAATACTAGCCATCATCTCTTTCTCATAAATTGGATTGAGTTTATTTTTTCAATTAATTTGGTGACTATAAAATGTAATGGGTCTTCCTACTTGCATGAGTATTAGCCCCATGCCATATCCTAATGAATTACATTCAAAAACAAATGTTTTTTAAAATTTAGGGGTCATAAAATTGAAATGGTACACATATCCTCTTTCAGCTTCTCAAATACCTTGGCAGTTGGTTTAGTCCAATGCAAGGAATATTTATTTAACAGGGTTGTGAGTGGAGTTGCTATGATACCATAATTTTTTACAAATCTATGATAGTAACCTATTATCCCCAAAAATCCATGTAGTTTCTTGAGGGTATTTAACACATGTCACTCCATAATTTATTTTATCTTCTTAGGGTTTTATTTGACTCCTTAATGTGAAAAATTATGACCCAAGTACTCCACCTCATGGACTCCAAGATCACATTTGTAAGGTTCTCATAAAGCTGATGTTCTTTCAAAACTAATAGTACATATTTCACATTCTTCAAATTTTCTTCCCAAGTTTTACTATAGATTAGGATGTCATCAAAATACACCAACAAAAAATTACTTAAAAAAACATTAAAATAGTATTCATCAAAATATTAAATGTAGATGTTATATTTGTGAGACCAAAAGGCAATACCATAAACTCATATTGTCCTTCATGAGTTATAAATTTATTTTATGGATATCCTCACCTCTGATCTGAATTTGATGATACCTAAAATAAAGATTTAGTTTATTAAAATAAACAACACCATGCAATTCATTTTAAAAATCATCAATTATTGGAATTTGTAACTTATATTTGATGGTGTACTTATTGAATTCTCTATAGTTAGGTCACATCATCCAAGTTTCATCATTCTTTCTCACCATAACAACTATAAACAAATATTCACTTTTGCTATGTCAAATAATACCTGCCTCTAAAATATCTTATACCATCTTTTAAATTTTTGTTTTATAGGCATATATGGATACTCATATGGTATGATGTTTATGGTGTACTACCTAGAATCAATATTATGTAAATATCATGTTCTCTTCTTAGTGGTAGACCTTTTGGTACCTTTTGGTATTGTGCCAAAATTGATGGGTGGTCATCAAAATCATTTGTAAATTGTGATATTTATGCACATTTTTTGGTTGAAATTATATGGAAAAAAATTATACAATAAATACTTTATCTCATTTTTTAAGAATCTTCATCATCTAATGTGACCTAACTAATTAGGGAGACTTTTCCTCTAATCCCCATAGTTCAAATGTCATACCTTTAGAATCAAATTACATGAATAATTCCTCTTAATTAATCTCTATTGTGCCCAAACTCATGAACCATTGTACTCTCAAAACATTGTCATCCCCACCCATGGGAATAACAAACATAGGATAATTAAGCATGTAGTACCACATGGAAATCTTAATATTATGGCATTTTCCATAATATTTGATTATTACACCATATACAATCATGGCTTAAAATTTTGAATCCAAATAAATAAAATAGTTTAAATGAGAATCCAACCTACTATTGATGAAATTATGTGTACTTATTGAGTCAGTCAACATTATCACATTCTATTTATTAAGTAATCCTACCACCTTAATATTTTATGGGGTACTAATACATAAAATAGCATGATAGTGGATAGTAAGGTGATAATATCTAGATTCCTCTTCTAGCTCTTCCATTCCCTCACATGAGGCTTCATCATATTCTTCATCTTCTTTGGCTCATTCAATGTAGAACACCTTATTTTGACATATTTATGTCCTTTGCTCCACTTTTTATCATAGCTAAAACATAACCCTTTGGCACACTTATATTCATTTTTTTAGGGGTCAATCTTGTAGGTTGAGTAAATGATGGTGTTGTGAAATTACATTCACAACCATAAGTGGAAACCCTTATTTTGACTAAATAGTTTTACTTTGACTAGCATGTGAATGGCATGGCTTCAAAAATATAGATGTTGGATTAAACATGTGAACCTAAAGTTAGATGTTGTCCTTGAACCCCCCAAAATAGGTCAATCATAATTTTCTCATCAGTTTCATCCATGTGTAAGGATAGATTTTGGAATTGTTAAATATAATCCTTAATAGTATTAGACTTATAAAAAGAGATAAATCAATCAATTAACCAATGTAATGAACAATATATAAGGATCTTATTAAATAATCACAAAATAACCACCTGATAATATAGGATGTGGATGAAACAATAATCATCAAGTAGCATAAAATATCTAGGCCCATAAAATTAACTAACCTATTTACCAAAGTGGTTAAAACCACTATAACCCAACACATAGCTAATATAACTTAATTATAATAACCCCTCAAGTTGTACTTAAAAAATGTAAGACTTATTTTTAAATAACTTAACAATCATTTCATGGAGTAAAATAATACAACATATCTAAAGCGCAATTAAGAATAATAGTACTTCTAATTCAAATACTACATAATATAAATCTTATACAACTCCATAGAAATCTAAATATAATAAGACACAATTATGACTGATTTGACAATATAACATCTTCTAATCAAATATACAAGTACATAATACAATTACATTACTTTAAGTGTATGGCCTAATACAATGATAGATACCAAGCTCTTTGATGTTTGAGTCAAACTAACTCGTGTATCGATGATAATCTCAAGTGTTGTCTCCAAGTAGTACTATAATGGAGGTGGGATAACATCATCCAAGCACTTTACCACACCAACCATGGACCAAAAATCCCCCACACAATCCCTTATCAGTAAATGGCCCTTCCTTTATGGATAAGTAGATAGAATGGTGCAAGAATCTAGTGAGGCATGATAGCACCTCATTATTAGGTTGTGGAGCTAAAATCTTCACTGATGCAAATAGGTGAGGAGGTTATAGAGAGTTTGATGTTTTCATAGTCACCGGCATCAATCAGGCCAACCGATGTCAGCAGGGTACAGACAAGAAGCAACCGACGTCGGTCAGAAGTCAGCTGGGGTCGACACCCCCAGGCAGACAGGGATTGACGTCAGTCACCTGTGTGGTTCAAGCTACGAGTGTTATAGGCAATTAGTTAACGAACCAAGTGTTTGCATGTCAAGAGCCAAATTTAGACTAGAAGCTGCAGATCTAATTAGTGTAATTGGATGTCTAATTATTTTTTGCATGAGATCTATTTAAGAGACTCATTGGTTGTATTGTAAAGTCTTCTAGTTTGAGTTGAGAAATATTAACTCCTTTTGTGTGTGAGGTGAGCAAGGGTGTTCCTCCTAGTTCCACAGTAGTGCCAAGGTGGGTGCTGGTTTTGGAGAATCAGCAGGATTCTTCAAGTGTGTAGGATCTTGGTCAGCAAGTGTGCATTTCTAATTTTGGAGATCCACATGGGTAAGTAAGATCATTAATCTATAGGTATATGTGTGTGCAAGGTCTAAGGTTCACAGGTGTGTAGAACTAGATTGATTTGTAGGTGTGCAAGATCATATAGGATAGCAACACAACAAGGAGCAGGATCAGGAGGGATTTACTTGGAGTACAGTGTGTACTCAAAAAGAGAGCAAAGAGGAAGGCAAGGAAGATCCTTCCATAAGTAAGATTAGATTGAGTTGCAGGTTGTTGCAGGTTTAGGGGAGATCTACTTGAAGTACGTTTGAGTACTTGTGGAGTGCGTGGAGCACTTGGGTACTAGCAGTAGTGGATACTGGCTGGTTGGAGGTGAACACCAACTCTGTGTTTGAGTTGTGTGTTGGGACCTAAGAGAGAGAGATTTGAGGGAAGAATTGTTGTTTATGCCCTAGAGGTGTGGGAGCCTTAGAGGTGTGTAAGGAAGAAGAACTGTGGCAGCCTTCTTTGTTGTATTTCCTTCTGGAAGAGTTTTAATACAAGTTGTGTATTGTCTCTCATATTCTGTGTTATTTTTGAATTCTAGTTACTTGTTGATTCTAGTTTAATTTCTGCATATTAAGTTTCTTGGTAATCAATTGTGTGCTTCCATTATTTTTCCCAACAAGTGGTATCAGAGCTAAGGTTGTAAGGAGTAGGTTTTGTGTTTGGTTACAGGTCACTCTCAGGGGTTTTTGATTGAGTGGGAGTAGAGCAATGGCAAAATAAAGTAAGCTAAGAATGGAGGAATTGAAAAGCATGAATGGTCACTTACAGTCCTATGGAAAGAAAGAGTAGAGAAAAGAATATTGTTGGTTGGTAGCAGATCAGCATGAAGGAACTGAAGATGCAGATGTTGCAAGTGTTGTTGCATAGGATGCTTTGGGAGGTTTCTTGGATAAAGTTGAATCTTGGTTAATAGATTCTATTGCCTCTTTCCATGCAGCCCCAAGGAGAGGAGCTGGTGAGCCTTGCCAAAGAATTGGCAAAGGGGAAGTGAAGCTAAAATTGTAGGTGGCCAACACATGGGTGTTGAAGGAGGTTATGCAGGTCCCAGGCTAGGAGATGTGGCTAATTTCTTCAAGAAAGTTGGGTGATGAGAGATGCACAAAAACTCTCACAGTAGATGCACTTGAATTAGCTGGTGGTAAGAAAACAGGTACTCTTTATCTACTTGTTTATATTATTGATTCTTCTTTTTTTGTGGAGACGTGGCTTTGTAGGCTTGGTCACATGAGCAAGAAGGAGATGCATGTTCTTAAGAGGAAGATTGATATATTTGACAGGCTTAAGAACTGGAAAGCCTTGGTGTTTATGGAGGAGATGGTAGATAGAGACTAGTGGATGGGGCTAGATACTTTTGGGTAGGGCAGTTTGGACATGGGTTTTGATTCAAAGGAGCTCACGGGTAAAAATTCATCACTCACAGGCAAACATAGGTACCGGCATCAGTTAAGGGGAACCAGCGTCAAACAGATAGGTGCCGATGTCGATCATGTGCAGACCAAAGCTAGTGATGTCAGGTAGAGTAAGACCAATGTCGGTCAGTAGGACTGACATTGGCAATAGGTAACACTGACATTAGTCAGGAGGACCAACGTCGGCAATAGGAGACACAGATGTTGACAGAGTTGGTAGTTAGGACAGGTGCATGGAAATCAACGTCGGTCGGATGCAGACTATGTGGTGACCGAGGTCGGTCACTGTAACAAATTTTGGGTGGACAACAAGTTGTCAAGGAGTCTCAAATGCCCATATGGGGGACTGAAGATGGTAAGTAAGCCTCAAATTCATTCTTCCTCTTCTTTATACTAGTTTCTGACTGCAGAGTAGGAAGGATCCAGGAAATAATGGGAGCATGGCATGGAGAGAATACAGAACCAAGTGGGAGATTTGGTAGGGTTGACAGCCGGTATGAAAGCACAGAAATGAATGGATACCTTAGTTGAAGAATAGAGAGAATGGACACATGAGATGGAAGACTAGGGCATATGGTCTTGAGGAAGCTGCAGGACAGTGGTACAGGGTTTGATAGGTGGAAGACAAAGCATGGCTTTAGTCAATGTCAGGGTAACTACTGTGGTTTGTCTTACCAGGTGGATGATGAGTCAAAACATCATTTTGTTAATGTATGTGGATGGTATGCTAGCTAGAAGGTTTGTACATACAGGGTTTTGTTGAGCTAAGGGTAAGGTTAGTTCAGTGGCATGTCATGAGGAATTTGGAGCAGTGAAATTCTTTGGCATGGGAGACATGGAAGATCATAGGTTGATTTTATCTCTAGTGGGAGCTAATGTGAATTAGGTGTTGGCGAGGTTCAGGATGTAGAACTGGAGCACACTAAGGGCTGGACAGTTCAGTGTCTGAAATCACATGAGGTCTGGTATAGACCTGAGTTTGCCCAAGAAGTGGGTGTTGTCAGAGAGTTAGGAGCCAATTCAAGGAAGTGGGTTCTTAGGGATGTGAGAGGGACCAGTAGTATGGATTCATGTTATGCAAGGTCAGGACTTCACTACATGGGTTTGTAGGTTTGGATGTGGCAGGTTACTCGGATGATAGGAGGTGCACCACAGGTTGTGTGGTGGGTGGTCTTCAAGGATGAGCTTGAAGAGGGATACAAGCCAGGAAACAGATTAGACAGGGTATATGTACAGGTACAATGCAGCTATTTATCTCCAAGTGGGAGATTGTTAGGTTGTGGAACTAAAAGCTTCACTGATGCAAATAGGTGAGGAGGTTGTAGAGAGTTTGTTGTTATCACAGTCACCAGTGTTGGTCAGGCCAACTAACGTTGGCAGGGTACAGACAAGAAGCAACTGACGTTGGTCAGAAGTCAGCTGGTGTCGGCACCCCTAGGCAGATAGGGACCGACGTCGGTCACCTGTGTGGTTCAAGCTATGAGTGTTATGGGTAGTTAGTTAACGAACCAAGTGTTTGCATGTTAAGAGCCAAATTTAGACTAGAAGTTACGGATCTAATTATTGTAATTGGATGTCTAATTTTTGTTTGCATGAGATCTATTTAAGAGACTCATTGGTTGTATTATATAGTGTTCTATTTTGAGTTGAGCAATATTAGCTCCTTTTATGTGTGAGGTGAGCAAGGGTGTTCCTCCTAGTTCCACAGCAGTGCCAGGGTGGGTGTTGGTTTTGGAGAATTAGCAGGATTCTTCAAGTATGTAGGATCTTGGTCAGTAGGTGTGCATGGCTACTTTTGGAGATCTACATGGGTAAGTAAGATCATTGATCTGTAGGTATATGTGTGTGCAAGGTTTAAGGTTCACAGGTGTGTAGAACCAGATTGATTTGTAGGTGTGCAAGATTAGATAGGATAGCAACACAACAGGGAGCAAGATCAGGTGGGATCTACTTGGAGTACAGTGTGTACTCAGAAAGAGAGCAAAGAGGAAGGCAAGGAAGATCCTTCCATAAGTAAGATGTGTTATAAAATTTCTAAAAACATATAGTGTACCATAAAAAAATACATTCTAACATGATATCTCACACCATGAAAATCAAACATATGAATGATAATGTATATAACATTACTTTTACCAAAGTTTTTAAATAATATACAATCATGTAGATCAATCAATTTCATAACACACCACGTGATCAGATTATCTATTGGTGGTACTACCTAGTCTAGTGGAATTCATCTCACTACTTATTAGTATCATCAATATATATTTCATAATATGTAAATCAAACACTCATATAAATTACATTCTCTTAAAAATAATATCACATCACAAGCTAAATAAGGAGAAAGCAAGATATACATATAAACATCTAGACATGAATGAATCTTACCTTGAAATCAATTTCAATTGGAAACAATGACCACTATTTATACCACCTAGGAAAAACACATAATAAATTATAGACTATTTCAAACAAATCTGAGTAAATACACCTAAAGACAACCCATATTATCTTAGTCTAGTGTTCTTATACATGCCTACTAGTTTATCCATAAATAATAATACAAAGCATTCATATAAACATGGAAGCATACACTCATATTCAAGCAAGCATAACTCAAACAAGTCATACAATACATAAAATTCTATCTCAACATTCATTTACACTATCGAGATTATATTCGCACATAAATGATAGCCTACCAAATGACACAACACATATTTTTCAATACATATATACTTATGTAAATGTGGGTTTAGGTATAATAAATACAGTATGTACCATCTAGATAACTTTCATATTATATAGATCTATGGCATTCCATAACATTATAAAATGGTGTGCATGAGTTTCCTACTCAAATATGATCACACAATCTTACACTTTAATTATTAACAAGCAAGTTCAATACTATACCATCTAGATATATCCCAAATTTTACTTCACAATAATAATCAGATGTAACCTAATACCTAGGTACACATCTTGATGCACTAATTTATGCTTTAACATTCTAATCACGTTTTCATATAAATACCTACACAAAAATTATTGCACACAAGATTTAATCTTCAATAGCTATGTGTGGATTAAATATATATAAATCAAATTAAACTTTGGAGGAACTTAACTTAAGGATCAGTATTCACATGGTTGAAGTTCCTCGTTTCCTATAATTCTCATTATCAATTTGTTACTTTAGATGTAGACTTATTATCTACAGTTTTATGGAGTTACATAATCATAAGAATAATCAACTTCATGCATACATCAATTTATATATGAAAAACATCTATACTCTTTAGATGCTTCTAAAATACTTATTAACAATTCATAAAATGGATTTGCACGGTTTCCACTATCATTCAATTTTTGACCAATGACTTTCATTTTTTGAAATTGTTATAATCACTTTTATGGACATCTTGCATGTCTCAAAAATCTACTACCCAAGCATATTATCCTTTAAAAAATTAATCAAAATCTTACATAAAATCCTAATATAATTATCTAAGTATTTATATGTCCCCAAATAGGGTTTTCTTAAAACTTAGACTATGATCTATAAGTATGCTTAGTCAAATATACAATTTTTATAATCTCATTATCATATACTACCTCAATAAAGTGATTTTTAATTCTTTGAGATAATGAAATATTACTAAAACAACAACCATTCTTGATTCTCATATGGATCCCATGATAACCAAGATCTTTATTTAAAAATGTAATTTGCTCTAAACCATAAAATGGAATTTGAGATAAAATAAAGTTCCACCAAACATTCAATCTTGTATTTAGAGATAATCCAATGTTGTAGTTAAAATAAGGCTCAGCATATTCAATATAGAGCCTTAAAGTTTTCATTTTTATCTTAAGTGTTTTCTTTCTTATTTATACATAGTTTATATTACTGCAATCTATTTATTAATTCAACATTATAATATTTATACAAAGCATTGAGTTTTTTGACCTGACGTTGATAAAATGCAATCATACAAGACATAAAGAAAGCCATGTATATGGTAGGACATAGCCAAAAATACTTCATAAAGTGATTTCAATTAAAGACTAAAGATTCCAATAAGAACCCAGTGACTTCATCAGTATACTTAGAGTTTGATCCATAAGGCCAGGAATTTTAATTTGATGCATGGCATTTCAATTATGAGATTGGGTATTATACACCTAACTCTAAACATAGTCAACTATTACTTAGAGACTCTACCATTCATTTTTTTTTATAGTGGATGATTTTATATATGGGTTGGCATTTCAAAAAAAGGGGTCAACTAAATATTTACTCATAAATTTACTTAAGTACACTCAATGATTTATACATAAAACTTAGCCTTTGAACTTATATTTCCTTATTTATCTTTTAATATTAATATTCAATGATCCTTCAAAATATAAACAACTTCTAAAGTTTATATACATTGTGGCATTTTATTGATAGTCTATTTCATTTTGAATAAAGTATTTATCTCCTATATGAAAATGATCTATGTTTTAATACTTAAAAATATCTTTTATCAAAGGAACTTGGCATTTTATATCAAGACTCTATAATCTCTTTTTTTTAATAAGTTATTGAAAATTCTTGATAGATTAGGGAATATAGAATGCAATTCAGGAAATGAGGTGCTAGTCAAAAGATTTATGTTGGTTTAAATATTCAATATAGACCAAAATTAAGATGAAATGTAGATAAGAAGAAGTTATAATTAGAATGATACATGGTCCTATAAATACAATATGTAGGCTACTAAAATTACATGCAGTCCTATATAAGGAGATACAGGTTCAACTTATAGAACTCAGTGATTTTCAAATATATACTAGATTTTCAATATAAGGGTGCTTTAATATATACTTGGTATTGTATTCTAAATTTAGCATTGTGATATAATACTCACAATTCAATATAGTAACTCTACATTAATTAAATCACAACACAAGGCATTCCATCCAAAATTAATTAAAAACTCTGTATAAACAAGGAATATGCTATCAACACATAAAATCCAACCCAACCATTTCCATAGTTGGCTCATTTCATATGATGCTAGCCAAGGGGGGAGATATATAGTTAACACAAAAATATGACGCTCAAAGAATAATTAAGTAGATAATAAGTCAAGTCATTATATAAAGGAATATCCAATCAAAAAGTGAAATGCAACTTTACATTATAAACTCAACTTAATTTTCACCTTTTCACCCTGAAATGTAATTATAGAACCAACCTTAATAATTGTTGAAAGAGATTTATGCCTATTTTTGAAATAGATTTATGCCTTTATCTTATCTGTATCCTCCTCTTATTCTTATTTTTCCATATTTCCTTATTTCCATGTGTCTCCTCCTTCCTTTCATATTGTCCAAGATTCTTTATTTATAGAAAATAATCCTCTTTCTCGAATAAATAATCCTCTTTCTCTAAAGCTACGCCCACCTTGCATGCCATCTCTCCATTGATTTTTTTTCCTCATGCATGTCAACTTCATCCTTTAAATTTATCTTTACCATATTAAAAACATGCCATTTTAATTTCCTTAATTTTTACTTAAGTTGACTCATTTACTAACTTTTAATTTAATTTTATGCATGTATCAAGAAGACTAATTTAACTCAATAAATAATTATATATTTTTCCTAATTTCAAAGTAAATTCTTGTATGTTATTCAAGATTGCTTTATCTTTATTTTAAAATATTTAGATAATTATAATTTAATGAAAATAATATTTTACTAGGTAATTATCTTTTTTTTTAATTAATAGCTATTTAATCATTAATTTTTTTTATTATAAAACAATTGTATCTACAATTTTAATACTTTTATAGCAATTAATATATTTATTTACCAGATTTAATTTTGAAAATCAAATCAATTATAATAAATGAATATTGTGTAAATTAAAATAAAATCCACATACACAAATATAATCACAAGCAATAATTCATAATTACACACCATCATTTATGCCTATCATTAAAAATTGACTCTGTGTGTGTGTGGGGTCACTAGAATTTTCCACTAGTATTTCTTTCAATCTCTCCATCTACCTAAACCTCTCTAATGATGTTCTCCCTCATCAAGCTCTAAGGGTAGGACCTATTCTACATCCACCTCACAATAAATAGGTAGTTAGTTTGAGTCATCATAAACCAATGATGTAAAACTAACAATTATACATCCTCAATGTACATAATAATCAAAATATAACTTGTCATGTAATCTATACCATTCAACAATATCATTATCCCATATCAATATATGTCAAAATACTCAAATCAAAGCAATGGTAATCAAATAATGACCATATTGATCTAGGATTAAAGGTTTAATTGGCATATGGTAAGATTAGGATGTGACATTAGTCATAAATTTAAGGTATTTAAAATAATATGCTAACACCCTACCTTAATGAATAAACCAAAAACAAGACCAAGTTTATCCCTAAACTTTATGAACTATTTTGAACCAAGTGGTTTTCTCATTATATTAATTGGTTACTTTGTAGTGGGGCAATAGAAGAGATTGATGTCTTCATTTGCAACCAACTATTAGATGTAATGATGGTGAACCTCAATATGTTTGGTATTAGCATGGAATAATGGATTATTCACCATATATAGAACATTTTGGTTATCACAAAACACTATAATAGACTTTGATGACTCAAATTGAGGATCTTATAAGATTTTCTTTATCCACATAGTTTCACAACCTGCATTGACCACATCTTTATACTCTAATTCTATCTAAGATAATTCTATTGTAGTTTGAAGTTTTCTCTACCATGTGAAAACTCTTGAAACCAGAGTGAATACATATCTTGTTTTATATTTCCTTGAATCTACTAATCCTACCTAATCAAAGTTAGAATATCTTGAAGGCTCAAAATTTATAGACTTCTTATATAGTATGCCAAAGTCAAGAGTACCTTTGACATATCTTAATACCCATTTTTAAGATAACCAATGTACTTCTTGTGCTTTGTGCATGAATCAAGATAGAAAAAATACTAAAATAAAAATATCTAATCTATGATAGTGAGATATATGAGACTACCCACTAATTGTTGATATATTATTTCATTGATCGGTGGTGAAGTAGTGTATAATGAAAGTTTAACTCTAACTTCCATAGGTGTGTGATTTGGATTACAATCCATCAATCTAAATATTTCAAGCAATGATTTGGAATACTTATTTTGTGACATGAATATATAAAAATTACCTTGCCAAAACTCTACATCTAAATAATATTTTAGTAATCCTATGTTTATCATGTCAAAAGTATAAAAAATATTAGCTTTCATTTACTGAATGAGACCAACACTACTACCAGTGATGGATATATCATCAACATATACAATTAGAATAAATATATCATCACCAAACACCTTTAAATAGAGATTTGGTTCAAAATTACACCTTTTGAAACTAGACTCCCCAAGGTAAGAATCTAATTTCATATCCCAAGCTCAAGGAGCTTGATTAATCCCATATAAGGACTTAATCAACCTCTAGACAATATGTTCCTTACCAAGTACCTAAAACCCATAAAATTATGACATGTAGACTTCCTCCTATAGATCACCATTTAATAAGGCACTCTTGACATCCATTTTATGCACCTCCCATCCAAACTGAGTAGCAATAGTAATATTTAAACAAAAAGTTACCATCTTAGTAATAGGAGCAAAATTTTCCTCATAGTCAACCCCTTCTTATTATGTATAACTTTTTGCAACAATTCTAGATTTATATTTATCTAAGGAACCATCTACCTTACTCTATAACTTATAAATCCATTTACAACCAATGGATTTCTTTCCTGGTGGAAGCTTTGTTAGCTCTCAACTCTTGTTTTTCATCAAGGAATCATATTATAATTACATGGTTGATTCCCACTCAAGCTTCCATTTAGCCTATAAAAATAATTAGGCTCAAATGCCTATGAAAATGTAGTTGTTAAATTAAAATTAACATGTTGACCTGTATTACCATGTTGTTTTCCTAATCTCAATCTTATTCCTTCTACACCTTATGGTAAGTCTCCCTCCTTTAGTGCACCCATTATGGTAGAGTTCCACTTTGGCTTATTTGGTTGTTATTTCGGAACCTCATAATTACCTACATCAATTCCATCCCTAGAATGTGATTCCATTGATGAACTACAATTCTGATCAACCTTTACATCATAAATTATAATAGAAACATTTGAAGGAAATAATTACTCAATACTTGAAATTATACTAGTTATTGTGAAGTATGGCATCTGTTCATTTACTATGACATATCTATTTACCACAACTTTGTTAGTGAAAACATCAAGTAATTTATAGGCTTTAGATTTCTAATTGTATGCAAAAAACATGTATGTTTTGCTTTTTGCATCCAAGTTACTTCTCTTTTAACTAGGAATAACTACAAAATCTACACAACCTAAAAAAATTCAATTACATCTAGAGTTTGACCTAACCAAGACTCCTATGGATTCATTATCCAATGCTTTTGTAGGAATATTTTTGAGTATATAGACTATTATATATAGTGCTTCTATTCAATACTTATATGGGGCATTTTTTCTTTGAACCATACAACATGCCATACCCATCATCATCATATTCCTCCTTCCCATGAATTCATTTTGATGTAGAGCATAAGGGGTATTATATTGTTTATGTATGCCTTCAATGGTAGAAAAATCCTTGAACTATTTTGAGGTAAAGTCACCCCCATTATCCATTTGAAAAGACTTCACTAATCATCCCACATTTTTTTAAACCATAGCTTTCCAAGATGTGAAGTTAGAAAATAAATAATATTTCTTCATTATAAAGTATACCCACTTCTTCATAGATAAATTATCGACCATTAACAAAAAATAATGGGTTCCAGTAGAAGTGTCTGCATTGGACCATGTAAATCTACATGAACTAGATCTAATACTCCTTTAGCTCTATAAGCTTTACCAACATCAAATGAATGTCTAAATTTCTTCCCCAACTAAAATATAATACATACATGATGACTATCTTGAATAGAAGGAACCCACTTAACCACCTTAGTCTTGATTGATGTATTCAAATACTAGAAATTGAAATGCCCATACCCTTCATGCAATAGTGAACTTATGCTTTCACCCAATATAAGTGAATTTTACTTTTCCCTCTATAGATCTGTGAGCTTATACAAGCCATTCTCACCAATCCCAACTACAATAATCTAGTTATTTATGATAGTGACTAAACATTTTTGTCCTTAAAACTTAATAATAAAATTAGATTTTGTAGTAATCTCACTAATTGAAATTAAATTTTTTCATATCAGGCACATACCTAACATTCTAAAATGTATAATAGATAGTACCATTAAAAATTATTTGAATATTACCATACCCTTTCACAAATTAATTTATATTATCTCCTAAAGATAAAATTTCATTAATAATATTATTTTCAACAAAATCCACATACTAGCCCTAATGGAATGTATAATGTTGAGATTCCCTTGAATCAAAGTACCAAGCTCGATCCACCACAAAATTACCACTGGAGTCCATGAATAAAAAATTAGGATATGTTTCCTCTCCCTTACTTTCATTCGTATTCACATGATGATATTTATTTCTAGGGTTAGCCATATCCTATTGCATTTTCCTATAATCTTTCTAAAGGTCACTAAGTTGCTTATAATAAAAACATTTCCACTTAGATATTTTATTGAAACCACTTAAATTTGAAGGTTATATAGAATAAATATTAGTTTTATAGGTATGTTTTTTTCATTGATGTCAAAAGGGTGCATCATGTAAAGGCATAATTATCATTGATGTCAAAGGTTTGTTTGACTAGGTACTTGAGTGTGGTAGTGGATATGAGTAGCCTATTGAGAGTGTGTTCTCAATTGGTAGCATGATGTTGTCAAAGGTGATTATTAATTAAGGTTTATGTAAAGGTTGATGTAAACTTATTTCAAACGTGTATCATGTCAATATTGATTGTGTACGATATCAAGAAGCATCTTGTGAAGATTGATGTCAAATGTAACTAAGGACAGATGGTAGTATGTGATATGTTAAGATACATCAGAGAGAAGAGTGTTTGAAAACAACTAATGTATACATAAGAAGCATAGTATATGAATAGGTTTGTATAAGTCATTGATATAATTATTTTAAGAGGTGTGTGCATAGGAATGTATGTACATAATTATGCCATAGTTATGACATGAAGATTTTCAAGATGAGCCATGTGACAAGATGCATTTGAAGGCAAGAGAGAATTTGAAGAAAACTAATGTATTATGGTTGCATGAAATATTAAGGTCATTCATGAAATATAGAGTGTTGCATCGATAAGAGTTGTCATTAATTTTTCATCTTGTGAGGTTTGGTGTCAAATATGTTTAGGTGCATGAAAGAGATGTCAAATCATATGGAGCTTAGTCATGTAGGTCTGTATGAGGCTATGGAAGATTATTGTCATTATAAAGATATTAGTTCATTGATATGAGTGTGTTTTTATATATTATTTTTTATTTTTTGATTTTTGATTTAGGTCATAACATGGAAGGAAGATGTCAAGGTGTCAAGTACATTAGAAGCTTGAGCCTAGTCATGGTATGGTGAACGTATGAGCTAGTAGCATGATGAGGTGAGTATAATAAATAATGTGAGAGATTGTATGACATTTTATAATCATGTTAGTAAGTTTTATAATCATCCATGAGAGTCTTAGGGTAAGCCAATATGGGTAGGACCTTCAAACCAAATACGCACCTAGACCACTCCTAGAACCTATCTAGCATAATGAGGCATAAATATCATATTTCAAGGTGAATGTGTGAATAAGATCATGGATATACTTAATTAAAGTTTTTTCAAGAGTGATCATGAATTATGAGGTCATGGTTTACAATAAATAGTATGAAAATTAGTTTTGAGGTCTCTCAAGTGTATAGAATGAAGGTATACAAACCTGACAAGGACTTTCAGGTGTTCATTGACATGTGTAACCTCTAAATGGGAACCTAAGATATTAAATAGATATGGGTAAAGGTCATATATAAGATAAATAGTAATTTTTTTTATATTTAAGGGCTAGTACTTTATGAATAATTGATAACACTAAAACCTATGTTAAACTTCCTAAAACCCTAATAAGGACCTGATGTAGAAGATGTTGATAAAATCATCTAAGAATGGATTTAAATGATAATTAAACTTATTATGTCTTGTATTATACTCTCTTGGGTGACTCTAATTTGTATTCAATATTTAGGTGAGTGATACGACCCTATAGAAAAGGGCTTATTTGTGAAGAATTTGTTGTGACAGTCAAAAGTTGACTTGGACAAACTAGCTAAATTGATGGAAGAAGAAGATAGATAATAATAATACATGACCATCAAGGTTTTTTGATAGGTTTCACCATTATAATGTGCTAAACTTATCTTCCAAGGTATCCAATCGTAGATAGGTCTAATGGTGTAAATAGTGTAAAACCTAAGCAACAGTGAGAAGATGAATTGGAGTGTGCTTTCATTATATAATGATGAAACCAAGTACATGGATACGTTGTTTATGAAATTTAATTCATGTCAATTATTGGTATAATTTTTGGAGGTTAGTTAATATGGTGAAAAAAGTTTCCTACAAGATGACCCATCTAATTCAAATAAGATAGCATGATATAAGGTCATGAGATCATTCTGAAAGACCAATATTTTTCTATTAAACCATATTATTTTTGTGTTTGGGGATGTTATAAATATGTTATATAATATTTTTAATTCATTATAATTCTTTTAAGGTTTCTACATATGTGTTGGAGGTCTAAGTCACCATGACTATGTTTTGAGGTAATATGGTTATTCTAAGTGAGTGAGTTGCAAAGGTGTTCTTGAAGCCTTATCTCTTGAGTGGAAGTTTTGAATGAATTTTTTAATTGAATTGAGGTCATTTATACTCTATATATGTAATTTTTTTATCATTTTTGAGTGTTTTTAATGTGTTTGAGCTTTAGTATTGAAAGATATACTTTTTGGTGTACACAAGCCTAATAAGACTAAGTACTATTGAAAGGTTGCATGAAGGAGTTGGATTTAAAAGGTGCTATGGATCCTAAAGGATTTTGTTTAAGGTATTTTTTTATTTTGTCTTTCCAAGGGATCTAATGGTAAGTTTTTTATAAATAAACCTAATGCACTTTGGTCTCCATGAGACCTAAAAGTGAAATGATGCCTAGTTGAGTCATGACAAACCAAAAGGGACTCAAAGTTCATTTGAATCATGTCTATGTGATTTCATAAGACCTATTATATGTAAAACCTAATACTTTAATTGTGTGTGTCCAAACAAGTGGTATCTAAATAAGAGATGAGTATATATACAAGGCATTTTAGGCCTATTTATATATGCTTAGAGGAAGCAAATGGATTGATAAATCAATGAGCCTAAGGAGGTTAGGTAACATGTTATGAACCATATGAAAATAGTAGAGAATAATTTAATGATGATCATATAGGTGTTATATATATGAAGATAAATGACACATGACCTCTTCAATCTTGAAGAGGGCTAGTGGAGCAAGAAGCCTAGAGGTAGTTTTGAGAGAGATCAAGTGTAGTAGATCTGAAATAATGATCATCATATGTTGAGAGGCTATCATAATTGCATCTAAGGTGTTATTAACGTATGATTTTTGATATATTTTATATATAATATATAAATATCTAAGTTTAAAGAAGTGTGATTGACTAAGTTAATGCTTGAGGGAGTTGAACCTTCCTTGTAGGTTGGAGCTTGCAGATTTGGTCTTGATTGAGTTGGTGCTTGGTTAAGAGGGATTTGTATCTAATTTCTAGGTTTTTACTTGTATAAGTGTACTTTTACTTAGTTTATTCTTATTCATAGGTGGTTTTAGCGTCATAACAAGTGGTTTCTTGCTAAAGTCAAGTGGGTGCTTGATAAATATGGGGTTGGTACTCCATGTTAGGTTGGTGCTCAATTAAATTTGATACATGTATAATAAGATAGTTTGTCCAATATTTGATTCATTAGGTTTAATTAATTATAAGTTTTTCCCACATATGTGATGTGTTATCTTGTTTTATGCTCATGTGATTGGTTCTTAATTCATTACTAGATCACTAAGTTTATTTCTTAGTTCATTGATGAGTGGATGTAATTGATTGAAAGTTTTTAAAGAATAATTTTACCCCCTCTCATTCATTTTTATTCCAATAATTGGTATTATATCTTGGTCCTTTGAATAAATATTAATAGTTTTAAGGATATTCTTGAAGCACAAGCATTTCTAGTCAACAATCACAAGGAGGTTTCTCAACTAATAAGGCTCCTTTCTTCAATGGGACTAACTATGGATTTTGGAGAATAATAATGAAGGCATGTCTCATGTCTTTAGGATATGACATATGTAAATATGTTGTTGATAGATTCACTCCACCTTCTACACCACCAACTAATGTAGTCGGAAAGAGGGTAAGTGAGAACAACTCTAAGGCAATGAATTCCATCTTGGGTGGTCTTTCAAAAGCATAATTTTTTAAGGTCATGCATTATGATATATCCAAAGGGATTTGGGAAAAGTTTTATACCATATATGAAGGAGACACCAAATTTATGCTATAAAAAATTTAGACTCACCTTAGGTAATTTTAAAGTCTGAGACTGAAGAAGTCTGAAAACATTGCATCTTATCTGCTGAGAGCAGATGAAGTGGTAAATGTCATCATAGGTCTAAGAGAGAAGTTAGAATAATAAATATTAGTACAAAAGGTAATAATATCCCTAAATTTTAAGTTTTATTTAAAAGTGTATGACGTAGATGAGATCAAAGATATTAATACACTAAATATGGATAAAATCATGGCATCTTGACTACCTATGAAATGAGAACAAGTGATGAAAGACCCTTCAATAAGGAAGTTGCATTTAAAGTCAATAAAAATTCATAAGATAAGAAGTCCAAAGATGATTGGTGTAATCCACACTTATAATATTTGTAAAAATGCATAATATAATGTAGATCAATATAACACAATAGATATTGGTGTGCTAAGATGCCCAAATATTCAATATATGTAGAAATAGAATAATCACCCTTAAGGTAAGGCAATGCCATACAATACTCTTTTGGGAAGGAATAAATCCACAATGTCTCTTTGAGGGGATAACCTCCAATATCCTCTTATAATATAAGACTCAATACTTTATTATTTATAATGATAATTATCTCCTTTATATACACTTTGATCTAACTAAAAATGGATGGGTAACATCAGAATCCCAATGTAGGCCAACCAGTACCAAATGCACTATTTCTATAAGTTATTCCATTATCCTAATACATTGGATCCATATAACTAATTAAGTGGGTGTGTGCCACATGTTGGCATTTCCATCAACCCATATACATTAATATATCATATCCCTAGGACATAACATTCCTTCCCTCCTTGACATGTTTTGTCCCTAAAAAATAGGAAGAAACCAAATAATGAGTGTGCTTCAAATCATTGCACACTTGTCTCCAAGCTCGATCATCCAACCACCCATATGTGATCATGGTAGATGATAGCTTTTCAACCTTATTTCCAAATTCCACTGTGTTACTTTGATTCCATTCATGATCATAACTATATCACCTTGGTGTCCATGAATAATTATTCCTCCTTTGATTCCATGTACCATATTTTGCTACACTACTCTGATTCCATTCATGACCATATTAGTCATTATTCCATGCATAATCATAGTGATTTCCCCACTTATTCCATGTTTCATAGGCTTATTTTTTATGTTGATTCCATACCTTACCATAGTAGTCCTTTGGCTTCCATGCATTGTCATTGTTATTGGAACTCTGATTTCTTATATAACCAATTTTTTTGTTATTATGACACTCCCTCACATGGATCTATGATTTTTTCCTCTCATGATGATATGGGTGTCTATATACCTCAATGTTTTTTGATAATTTGACCTTATCAACCTTTTCTTCTAGCTCTTCCACCATTTTCTTTGGCAGTTCCTTTGTCTCTTGAGTAGATGAAGTGTTTTTATTTTCTTGTATTATTTCTTTATATATGTCTTCATCTAAATCTTTCACCTGCTTTAATATCATCTTCATGATATACCTTGATTATTCTTTAGGCCTTTCTAACTATTATATCCTGTAACATGACCTTCTTTTTCCTATACCAAAACTTCATGAACTTCTTCTGAACATTAATATTGATTATTCCCAAAGTCTCTCACTATGGATATCCAAGAACCATGTCCACATCATCCATATCCAAAGCATAAAAATTTGAATGCAAAACACATTTTTTCATAATGACTTAAAATCTTCAAATAATAGAATATTCTTACCATCTACTTGAACCTCTTTGATATTCTTTACTTGAACATGTAGATGCTTGACCACATTCATGTTGATGAAGTTAGACTTGTTGGTAGGGTTTATAGACACTATTGGCCAAATTTGGCCCACATATAAAGATTTTTCATGGTTTGATGGAATAATTGGACCAAAGGTTTGAAATAGGTCTAGAGTTATAAAGAGGAGGATCCAAGTAGGTTCTCATATGTTTTGAGCATTTAGGAGAATGGACCAAGTTGCAAAAATCCTAAGAATTCATCAAAACCTTGAAACATTGATCAAAGGATGAATTTTACAAAGTTTAAGGACCATACCATCACTATGATGTCTTCTATAAATGAATGTACCTGATCAATTGAGCATTTTATGAATACACCTCAAAAATCCATGCGAACCAAAATATTATAACACCATGTAGTTCTTCATACCAGGAACATACTCTATAAGTTTCATGCCCACGTGATCTTTCTATCTTAATACATAAGTCCTTAAAGTTGGCCATGTAGAGTAAGATGTTCACACGAGTGTCAAATTCAAGCATTGACAAATATCCTTTTAGATTAAAATGATCAATGATAGGAATGTGGATGTCATTCAAAAATGCACAAGTCAGCTTACTTGAACATTTTTTAAACACACTTAAGAATATCTTAGAGCTAATGGATCAAGTGGGCATAATCATTTTAGTATCAATATCATCTCCTATAAATTTTGTGCCTTCATTTTTTTATCACTTCAAGCTATGGGCCTTCAAAGTTGGTCAAATAATGAGAGACATTCATGCAAACATCAAATTTAAGCTCAAGCAAAAATCCATTGGATTTTAAATTATAATTGGCATGTGAATGTAAATGTCATCATCATGAATGTATTGTATGGTCATGAAAACATTAAATTTAAGACATAATAAGAAAACCATTAGAGCCTAAATTTGAAAGTCACATAGACATCAAATATAGTCATGTGGACATAAAATGATAGGATTGAGGACATCAAATTTGAGCTCACAAAATAGCCATTTAGTTTCAAATAGTGGGTCCTAAGAAGATCAATGGCTCACATTTGATCATAACATAGATCCAATGGTGCAAGTGAAAGTCAAAATGTCAAAGGATCTTCATGGTAGGAAATCAATGGAACATGTTCATTCATTCATTTTGATATGATGGTGAAAGATAATTCAATAAGTCAGTGAGGATCTATGGGACCAATGAGAGCAAAGATAGTTTAGCATAATTTGATTGGCCCGAGATAGTATCGACGACCAATGAAATTAAAGTTTAAAGAAGCTAAGGGACTTTTGGGAGGTTGAACATGTGGCCAAGGTTGAACCAAGGCAAATAAGTATTACAGGGTCATCCCACCACCATTAAAGCTCGATCAAACACTATGGAGAGGACATAGTGATGCAATCAAGTATCAAGAACATAAAGGGATGCTATTAAATCTAAATATGGACCTTTAGTTCATAAAAATTTTATCATGTAGGGTTATTTCTATAACTATATTCATATGTATGAATGATGAACTCTCAGTTCCTACAAAGATAGAATGGGTCTATTTGGACCTATTTGGATCAAGAAAGAGGCTATGTGGTAAATAGGTCCCCATTAATGTAATGACTATAAGAAAACCAATAATATTAGATCCATCTTTTGTCTATAGAATATACCTATGATCTAGATATGGAGATGGAATAGATATGTGATTAATGCAAAGGGTCTCATCTATCAACATGGCTCCATCATTGACAAAGAAGGTAATAATTTCCATTCATTCTATGGCTTTGTTAGTTTCAAGATTTGAGGATTTGATCCTCATGAGAAATTCAAGTGGACTTAGGGTCCCAAGGTTGTGGGCTGGTAGTTGGAGTAGTTAAGGGAATTTATTTTGTTCAAATAGACTTTATCATCATGATAAACAAACTCTTGTCCTCTAGTGAATCTCTCATTGAATGAAAGGAGATCGAAGTTTATTGGAGAAATAAAATGCTTGTTGATATTTAAGGAAGGCACGTATATAGAAATAAATCAATGAGCTACCACCACATGACTAAGATCCTTTCTCCACTCTCCTAAGCATTGTTCCCATCTCTTTCTCTCATTTTCTACTATATAAAGATTCTTTTGAGCCTAAAAAATGATCCCTCTATTCCCTCTCTTGGGCATGAATAAAATCTATCAAGATGGAATGTGTAACCTCTTGAGATGAATAAAAGACTACTTTTAGATTTCATTATTATGATATAGTGTGTACATGTTAGTTTCATTTGTATATGTGGTAGAAATCTCTCCCTTGCCAAATCTTAATCTCACCTAGTCACTAGTTAATCTTGTTATGTAGGTCAAGTTTAGTTTTCTATATATTTTGATTAGATCTTGCATGTGGATACTTTGACTAGTTAGTGTCTTGCATTAGACCTCTCCATCACTTCCCTTAGCTTATGATCATTTGGTGAACCTCTACATGAAATACTAATACATGATGGATACTTAGAGTCCTAGATCTAGTATTTTGCTTGTTTTATTAGTGTTTAATAGGAGATAAAATGGAGTGGATCAACCATATTTTAGGTGCATCACCATATTTATATTAGGTTCCCTTTTCATTTTTGTCTCTCTCCCTTTTTCTTGGTCATTAGTAGGTTTTAGTAGTGGAAATAAGCTAAAATAATGCATCATAAGAGCTAGCCTCATTAAAAATCCTAGATTTTTAACCCCATTATAGGATACCCATAGTGTGGGGTCAGTCCCATGTTGAGCTAGATTTAGGTAGAGGACCTGAACAATCACTTTCCTAGCTAGCGTGAAATCTAGACCTCTAATAGACATAACAACCTTCTTTTTTTAAATATATTCATGAAATTGAAAAATTGACTTGAATTTATTTGGAGCCTAATTATTTGAACCCTTATCATCCCATTTTTTTCTTCTTATTTGAGATCCTCTACCTCTCCTTCTACACCATATGTACTCTCCTCATTATTATTATGCTTGATTTATTCTTCTTCATCATCACTTTCATGTTCTTCTTTTTAGTGTGAATAGGGTTACTTTGTTATCTAGCTATTTCTTAGTTTGTTATCTGCTTTATCTCTCTTCACACTAGGTTAAGTTTACTTAGGGGATTTTTACATTTATCCCACATTGGTTGTGTTTGGAGTCTCTTGGGTGGAATATCATATATATACCCACCTCTTTCTCTCATATGAGCATCCCATTCTATTATATTTCTTTGCATTCTCTTGAGTTGAATACAATTTATTTCACTCATATGTGATTTTTTTTTTGCTTTCTCTCAATCACTTGCATTCTTGGGTAAAAATATTTCATGGTATTAGAGTGGTTGTGTGTTTTGGGTTAGCATTTCTTTTATAAATCTAAGATTATAGGGATATTTTTCAAAGCACATGAGTATGTTCTTCTCTTGCATCCTCGGATGATCTGAAGAATCAAAAAGTGTAGAGAAAACTCTAGTTTCTAGGGGTTTTTTATTTTGAATTGCCCATTGCAAGTTTTTTGGAGCTTCCTAGAAACTTTCTCAGCTGATGGTTGAGTCTAGAGCAACTGCGATAGTCAAGTTTTTATTTCATCTGATTTGGACATTGAAAGCCAAATCTATGGGGTTTTGAAGCTAAGATTTGACAATTAGCTTGGATATTTTCTATTTTAATCAATATTATAGGTTTTACCATGCCTTTTCTTGTCTTAAGCAGCTAATTCAGCATTTACATGCTATTTTTTCATTGTTGTAGTCATTTTTTGCTACTGAAAGCATATTTTTGTACTAGATCTACATTTTATGTACATCAAAAAGATAAACATTTTTAATTTTATTTTTCATCATCAAAAAAACATCTAGGTATCTATTATTTTTTTTGTGCAAAAAATAGATCATTCTCAAACATAATGAGAAATTTTATGCAGGCCCCCTCTCCATTGGTATTTTTGTTTTGACAACTAAACTTTGTAGGCCTCTATCTTAGTCATTTGAGCTCTGATTTTGGTGCAATTTTTTTTATTTGGGGTATAATCTCATAGGATTTGCAATTGTGTAAATGGTTTTTGATTTTTTTTTTGTATTTTATATAAAGTGCAAATTTTCATCACTATTAATGAGCAATCCTCATTTTTAGACCTTCTGAGACTCCGTTTGGGGTCATACATAAACATTTTTAGGTGAATTTTTTTTTAAAGTGCATGATTTTTTGATTAATTCTTAGATATATAATTATTATGTTCTAGTTTTTCTCATAAAATTTACTTTCAGTAGAAGGCCAAATTTTTCCATTTACATGTACCAAATCAAAAGACCACTTAACTATTTTGGCTTGTGGTAACTATAATGCACTAAGTATATAGTACCAAGATCATATTTTTCTATGGAGATCATTGATTGAGTGAATTTGGGGGATGATCTTGTAGTGTTTGATTGATTTCATCTCTTGGTTGTATGTTGTTTACAATAGGGAAATGTCAAATTAAACTCCTACCTCCATATAATTATGCATCATGGAAAAAATAAGTATGAAATTATCTAATGGGGAAAGGGTACAAAAGATATTTAAAATAATATATTCCTAAGCCTACTAATGTGAGTGCAAAGGCAGTATGGGAGATCAATCATGAGAAAACTCTTGGGTACATTTGTCTCTTTTGACTTGCAATTTCATGTTGTAAAATGTACAACACCTAAAGAAGCTTGGGAGACTTTTGAAAAATTATATGGTAAAAATGATAAGATTAAGGGTTATCAAATTAATAATGATTTGATGAATCTTGATCCTAAGGAGTTTGACAAAATCCAATACTATATCTCCAAGATTAAGTAATTGATAACACAACTAAAGGATTGAAAGATTACTAAAGAGGAATTACAATTGATTCTAAATGTGTTATCCAAGCTTGGTCTTGAGTATTTAGTATTTGTTTCTAGATTTCACACTAATCAAGTTTCCATGGGAGATGCATATGTTGAGCCTACTTTTAATGATTTTTCAAATCTTCTAATCCAAGAAGAAGAAAAGTTAATTGAAATGGGCATCACCAAGTCTTCCAAGCCACAAGCATTGGTGGCTAGTGAACCTAAGGTACAAAAAGAATCAGGGAATCCTAAAAATAAAAAATGAAGAAAGAAAATAAACCATAGAAATAATATGAGCCCTCTCCCTCCAAAAGGGAATCATCTAAGAAGGAGAAGCCTTAGCGTGCATATTGCAAGAAATTGGGGCATGATAAACACAAATGTTACATAAAGAAAATTAATTAATTACAACATCAACTAAATAAGGTTCAATTGAATTCATCCAAATTGGGTTCATCTTCTTCTTTATCATCATCAAAGTTTGAGAAATAAATGGGAAAGAACCATTGTTAGTTGTAGATTCTGAGTCAAGGAAATGGATCCTTGATTTTGGAGATTCACATCATATGGCTTCATCACAGAGTATGTTCTCTCCATATGAGACTTGTTCATCACCAACCATTTTGATGGCCAACAACACATCTATGAGTTTTTATAAGAAATGATCAATTGACATTGAGGAAGGATCATTTAATGATGTCCTTTATGTACAATCATTATCTACCAATATCCTTTATATCTATCAAATTACACATGGTGGAGCAGGAAAGAGTGTTGAGTTCACACCTAATTTTATGATTATTCAAGATTTGCATAATAGAGATATAGTTGTAGTTGGGGAGGTAGATCATCAATCTCAAGTGTACACATTCTCACATTTTGATCTTATTGTTCCTTTAGCTAAGTTTCACACTCATGTGGACACTTTTGAGGAGATTCAATATGGTCATTTGCATCTTGGTGTTCTTTCATTAATTGAGGTTCTAGAGACATGTGCTTACATTCCATCTCCTCCATCCCTTGTTGCATTTACATAATTTAGTGTTGCTATATCCATGGTTTTCAATGATTCAGTGTAATAAGACATCTATAGTCTTGCAGATTCAGCCATTTGGGATGAGTACTTGACAGGTATTATAGGCTTGTTTTGTGAATCTTGTCTTACAAACTTGGAGGACACTATTGATGATATTCATCTTCTCTTTGATGAATTTTCTTTATCTTCTTCAAAGGTTTAGGGGTAATCTTTTGACCCTCTTTTTCTTTACCCACATGATCATTCCTCACAGTTTGACATGATTGTGGCTACTATTGAGCAACATTTGGAGGAGGCACCTTTATCTTCATAGAAGACAACTTTGTCTTTGGATCATGTTCTACATTATTTTTCACTATATCCTAGATTGTCACATTCTTTATTTCAGCATGTGACTCTTGATTGGTTTGTGGCTTCTTCCGGCATCGATATGGTGACACCTAAGAAAAATTTAATGACTTCATATATTTCAAGTTTTCTTTTTTCATATTCCTTTTGGGAATGGGAAGGATTCATATACACATTATTAGTCTTGTTTCTTCCTAGGGGAAGGAACATTGTTCTATGATTATGGATCATCTTCAGCATTCATTATCAGACATCTACCATTAGTACAGGTTACTCTACATTAAGGGGGGCTACTTTGTCTCTCTTATTTTCCTCTCTTCTAGGGGGGATTATTCATTGTAGGGATAACAATGACACAAATATTTATGATAATAAGATAGAATCCATGTTTATCAAAAAACTTATGAGAGGTTTAAGTAAGTATAAGGGTAAATTACCATTTAAATGATTTAAATGTGGTAAGATTGGTCACTTTACCTCTAAATATCCTATCAAGGATAAGATTGATCATAATGAAGAATATTATGAACATCATGGTGATGATAATAAGATCTATAAGCCTAATAAGAGCAAAAAGGGTTTTAAAAAGTATGAAGGCAAGAAAGGGTCATTAAAGAAAAAGAGAATTTTTTATACCAAAGAAGATAATAACTCATCTGATGTAAGTGATACTATTACATCTGATACTGATGATGATAGTAATAACCATGATAGCAATGAAACCGTATTCATGGCTATAAAAGCAAACAATGAGGGTTTCTTAAAAGTGAAAATTCTTATGGATGATGAATAATCAAATGAAGAAGAGATTAAAGTGAACCTTGAGGTAGAATTGGTGAGTTATCTATAGGAGTTGAAGTTTTAAAGAAGAAATAATTAGAAACTAATATCATTAGTTAAGATTTATGAGGATTAAATAAATCTCTTTGAATAAATATTAAGTAGCAACACCAATGAACATGAGGAGATCATCATACAATTGGAAACTTAGATTGAAATTATTACCACAAGTCTTAAGACCAAAGAGGAAGAATTAATCAATATTGGAATAGAAATGGAGTCCTTGAAGGTAGAGTTAGATCAAACAACAGTCAAGTTGAAGACACATCAAATATTTAAAAAGAGATCTAATGTTATTGGTGATATTTTGAGTAGTCAAAGATCTTCACATGAAAAAATAGGTCTTGGATTCAATTAAGACCAAAAGGAGAACAAAGAGAGTCAGGTATCAAAGACCTATGTAGAAACTCTAAAATCTTAGACTCAAAGTGATCATTAGCAAGTCAAGAGTACCAATAATAAAGTCAACATGAAGAGACCAATCAGGCAACCTAATGCAATGAGGTATTATAATTATTTCAATGGTTATTATTTTTTTTGTCATAACATTAGTCATAAATCAAGTGATTGTAGACTGGTTTCAAGGAATGAGTTATCATGAGACCATTGGAAAATGAATAATCAGTCGAGAGATAAGTATAATAATGTTGTTTATTATAGTTGTCACAATATGGAACACATTGTAATATTCTATCTTAATAGAGTTATAAGGCCCTCAAGACTTAACAAGGTATATGGAGCTCTTAGAGTGCATGAGAAGGGTCAAACATTGGTATGAAAATTAAATAAATTTAAGACTAATCATATTGAGTCTAAGAGTCAAAATGGATTATTTACTAAGATAGAGTATGGATCAAAAGTGAAGGAATGTCAAGAACACTTGTTATCTACATGTATTAACAAGATAGTCAAAGAGAAGGATGATAATGTGGATGAGTCGAATGTCTTAGTCAAATATAATTGGATTCTAAAGAGGGAATATCAGTCTATTGATTACAAGATAGCTGAGCATAGTGGTTTAGAGATCTAGGAATATCTTGAGCTCATGGAAGAAAGGGGTGACCCCATTAGCTTTCACGGAGACACTCCTCTATTAGTAGAATGTAATTAAATCACTTAGATATTCACACAAAATGATTTTATATTGCATAGAATAAGAAAATATGAGAGATCACATAGCAATAATTGACAACAAATTAGAATATTGGATAATATAGCAAAGCCATTTCAATGGGACAACCTCCACAACAATGTACTAATAGTAGAATACTTAACATCATGAATAAAGACTAACCACTACCTCCTATATATAGTCTACTTATCCAAGGTTATTCCATAGGCCAACCTATCTAAGAACATATATAAATGTAACAAGTATATAAAAGAGGTATGTAAGCCACAAGTCAACCACAGATATCCCTAAACACACCAATGGTTAAGTGCATAGCAATCCCCTCCCCTTTAAAAAAAAATGTCCTACACATTGTGGCAACTCTAGATGTTGTTACATAAATGCTTCATCCTCCCAAGTGGCATCTTCACATGATATATTCTTCTATTTGATCTAGTACTCTATAATCACTCTAAAATATAGATGCTTAGTACACATGTGAAGGATTGCCTCAAGATCAATAATAACTCTACCTTCCTCATCTAATTTTTGTAATTCTATTTTAGTGGAAACTCTGTGTCCAATGACTTTATTCAGGCATGATACATGAAATATTGGATGTATATGAGTGGATGAAGGAAACTCTAACTTGTAGGCTACACTACCAATTTTTTACAAGATCTGATAAGGCCCATAATACTTAAGGGACAACTTGTTATCTTTTTTTTGTTACTTCAATGGCATCTACTTATATGGATTCAAGTGAACAAAGACCAAATCACCAATTTCAAAATGCATCACACTTCTATGTTGATTTTATTGTTGCTTCATGTTATTCAAGGCCATAGGCTAATTTTCACACAAACTCACAAGGACCTCCTATTGATGGTGAATATGTTCTTCAACTGCACAAACCTTAAAATGGACCTTCAAGGTTAAAGTGATGGATGAAGAGTGGGATCCATATAGTGTCATAAAGGGAGACATTTTGGAATAACTATGAATAGAAGTATTATACCACCATTTAGCAAGTGGAAACCAATGAACCCATTTATCATGTTTATCAAAAACAAAATAATAGAGATATCCTTCCAGACATTTTTTGACTACCTCAGTTTGTCCATTAGATTGAGGATGATAGGATGAACTATGAGTCAACTAGGTGCCCAAACATGTAAATAACTCAATTCAAAAATTACTAATGAAAATGGGATCTCTATCATTGACAATGATCTTAAGGGTTCCATGCAATTTTTGAACTGTATTGAGAAAAGTAGTATCTACTGTACTAGCAACAAATGGTTGTGATAAATAAAAAAATTAGAATACTTATTAAGATGATCCACAACAACCATGATAACATTTTACCATCAAATCTTGGTAACCTTGTAATGAAATCCATAGATACCTCTTTCCAACACTAGCTAGGGATGGATAAAGGATGTAAAAGACCTAGGGTTTTGATGGTTTCACCTTTATTTTGTTGATAGATCATACATTTAGCCACATATTTTTGGACATCCTCCTTGAGTCCTTCCCAAAAAAATCCTGCTTAATTCTATGATAGGTTTTCAAAAATCTTGAATGACCCCCAATTGGAGTTGCATGATGTTCTTAAAGGATTTTTTGTTTAAGAAGATAATCTTTACATAGGTACAATTTGTCTTTATACCATAATGCATTACCCTTCCATGTGAAATTTTTTTATCCACCTAAACCTTGCTGAATATTTTGAATCAAATCATGGTTAGCACTATCATGTTTCCATTTTGATCATGCTTCATCTAGCCAATATATCTAAAAAATGATTAAGGTACATAGGAATGCCTCAACTAATTCATCCTTTCTAGATAGTGCATCTACCACCACATTGTCCTTGCCTTTTTGTAGACTATTTAAAAATCATAACCTAACATCTTAGTTACCCATTTCTATTATTCTTTAGATGACAACCATTATTCTAGAAAATATTTGAGACTATCATGATCAGTCTTTACTTGAAAGTGATGACCCATCAAATAAGGTCTCCATTATTTGACTACATGCAAATTAGCCATCATTTCCTTCTCATAGATGGGCTTGTGCTAATTTTTACCTTTTAGTTGATAACTTTTAAATGCAAGTGGTATACCTTCTTACATGAGTACAACACCCATACCATACCCAAATTCATCACATTCAACCATAAAATCCTTGGAAAAATTAGGAGTGACCAATATTAGAGTAGTACACATATCCAATTTCAATTTTTCGAATGTTTGAGTAGCTAAATCATTCCACTGAAAGGAGTTTTTTTTTAACAAAGAGGTGAATGGGGCTGTAACACTACCATAATTTTTGACAAACCTATGATAGTAACCAGTTAGCCCCAAAAATCCCCATAGTTGCTTGAGTGTCTTAGGAATTTTCCAATCCACCATTGCTTGGATTTTTTTAAGATCCACTTTCACTCCTTCATAAAAAACTAGATGACCCAAATATTCAACCTCAAAATCCACAAAAGTACATTTGGAAGGTTTGGCATATAATTGATGTTGTTCTAAAATGGAAAGTACTTATTTCACATATTGAAAATGGTCTTCCCAATTTTTAATATAAATGAGGATATCATAAAAGAATACCAGAACAAATTTCCTCAAAAATGGCCTAAAAATAGTATTCATCAAACTCTAAAAAATAGATGGTGAATTTGTTAGATCAAAAGGCATAACCAAAAACTCATAATGGCCTGCATGAGTCCTAAAAGTTGGTTTGGGTATGTCTTCATCACAAATCTATATTTGATGATACCTAAAACATAGATCTAACTTTTTAAAATAAAAATCACCATTCAATTCATCAAACAAATCATCAATGATAGGTATAGGAAACTTATCTTTGATAGTATACGTATTGAGTTATTTGTATTCAGGGCACATCCTCCAAGTGTCATATTTCTTTCTCATCATGATAACTAGTGAAGAATATTCACTTTGGCTATGGTGAATGATTCATGCATCCAATATCTCCTATACCATCTTTTTAATTTCACTTTTTTGAGCATAGGGATACTTGTATGGCCTGATGTTGGGTGGTGTACTAACAGGAATAAGTTTGATAGCATGATCATGCATGTGGCTAGGTGTAATTCCTTTTGGCATGTCACCAAAAACAATAGAATGGGAATTAATCACTTGTTACAAATCAAGAGGTGGAGATGTCTTAGTTGGCTATACTTCCATGAAAAATAAGTGAGCTAAAAATCCTTCAGCACCTTTACAAAAAATCTTTATCATTTGATGGGAGCTAACAAGTTGTGGAGATTTAGCCCTTAATCCCCTTAGCTCAAATGTCCTTTCTTCATAATGAAAATTCATGAATAATTATTGGAAATTCATCTCAATAGTGCCCAAAATGGTGATCCACTATACTCCCAAAACAATATCAGTTCCACCCATAGAAATCACAAACATAAGATAATCTAACAAGTAGTCTCCCATGGCCAACTTAATACTATGATATTTCTTGAACAACTGATAGTACCACCATCTATAATAATAACCTAAAATTTTGGAGCTATATAAATTAAATATTTCAAATGAGTATCCAACTTATTGTTGATGAAGTTGTGTGTGCTCCCAAAATCAATCAATATAATGACCTTCTATTTCTTAAAGAAACCCATCACCTTAAGAGTTTGGGGAGTACTAATATTTGAAAGGGCATGACAAGAAATATTAGGTTGAGAGTCTTCTGATTCTTCCTCAGGACTTTCTACATCCTCACCATGTACTTCATCATCCTCATCATCATTGGCACCTTTAATGTAAAATAGCTTCTTTTTAGCATAATGATGGTCTTTGCTCCATTTGTTGTCAAAACCATAACATAACCCTTTGGCTCACCTCTCCTCAATTTTTCATTGTGTTAATCTGGTGGGATATGAAAATGATGGTGATAAAAAGGTGTGATCATGACCAATAGTGAAAGTTTTCCTTTTGACCATCTCTTTTTATTCTACCATATGTGTCTTAGGGATAGCTTCTAATACAGATATTGGGTTAAACATTCAAACCTTGAATTGGATGTTATCTTTAAGGCCACCCAAAAATAAATTAATCAAATTTTCCTTAATGATATCTTCTACTCGTAAAGAGAGATTTTAAAACTAATGAATATAATCCTTCATATTTCTTGATTGCCACAGTTTGGCTAATTGGATAAAATAGTTCTCAAAGACATTATTCTAATAATGAGCCATTAATTCCTCAATAAAAATAGAACATGTAATAGAATCACCATTCTTTTTCTATTGAGAACATAACCAATGATACCAAATGAACTACTTAGGTTCTAAATACAGAGATGCCACTATCTCCTTTTGAGAACTAGGGGTTGGATGCAACTCAAATAAATTATCAATTTGGCTAATCTGAGTGAGAGGATCCTTACCATCAAACTAACCACTTTTGGCAACATTAATTTCATACCAACATGGAGTTATTGGTGTTGAGAGGAGGATTTGAATGCTGAAGTAGAGGGTTATTGGGCTAAAATTGAGATGTAAGGGTAGTGAATTGTGTACTGATATGATGAAATTCATTATGAAACTCATTAATCTCTCTACACATCCCTAAAACATCAATTTGGACTAAAAAAAAGTCATCATGCCTCACCAAGTTCTTTATGTCTTCCTGAAGTTGAGAAATCACCAAATCTAAAGTACTAGATTATATGTCATTAGTAGAAGGAGTCTTAGGAGTTTTTTCCCCTCCTTTTCTTCCTTGAGTACCAAGACCTGCCATATACAAACCTTAAGAGGGTTTTTAACCTAAAAAAAGTATACCAAGAGATGGTACTATTGTAATCACCTTGTCAAGATGAATGCAATGACTACCTTTGCATACTAGGGTAAAAATTTTGGCACTAAAAAAGTGTACCAATAGAGTATACCATTATGATCATCTCACTGAGACAAATCCAATGACTGTAATTGTGCAAAGGGAATTTATTTTTCCATACCTTTTTTTAATATTTTTTTCAAAAAAAATGTTTTGAGAAATAATGTGTTGACAAAAAAAATTAATTCTTCCCAAATTACAAGTTATTTTTTTTCACTCCCACCACTCCCAGAAACCACGCCTCACTAGATCCAAAATAAATGCCACAGGAAACTTGCCCAAATCAAAGATATGATACCACTTGTAATGAAATTAGTTATATGTTTACATAGAATGATTTTATATTACACAAAATAAGTAAATATGAGAGATCATACAACAATAATTGATAATGAAGAAAAATACTAGATAATATAGCAAAGATACTTCAAGGTGGAAACCTCCATAACAATGTACTAATATCAAATAATTAACATCATGAATAAATACTAACCACTACCTCCTATATAGTCTACTTAGCCAAGGTTATTCCATAGACTAACCTATCTAAGAACATAGAGAAATGTAACAAGTATATAAAAGAGGTATGTAAGCCATAAGTTAGCCACGCATATCCCTAGACACACCAATGGTTAAGGGAATAGAAAATGAGTCAAATACTTCAGTTAAACCTAAGTGGATTCTAAGGAGGGACTATTAGTCTATTGATTACAAGATAGATTAACATAGTGGTTTAGAGATCTAGGAATCTTCTAAGTTCTTAGAGTTTTGAGAGTCCTATGGAAAGGGGTGACTCCATTAGGTTTCATGGAGACACTCTTCTATTAGTAGAATTATAAGGCTATAGTCAAAGAAGGATTCATTTTAAGAGGGATGATAAAGTGGATGATTCAAATGCTTTAGTTAAACCTAAGTGGATTATAAGGAGGGACTATCATTATATTAATTATAAGATAGCTGAGTAGAGTGGTTTAGAGATCTAGGAATCTCCTAAGTTCATGGATTTTTAAGAGCCTTATGGAAAGGGGTGACTCCATTAGGTTTCATGGAGACACTCTTCTATTAGTATAAAGTAATTAAATTACTTAGATGTTTACACAAAATGATTTTATATCACATAGAATAAGAAAATATGAGAGATCACACAATAATAATTGACATATTGTAATATTCTATCTTAATACAGTTATAAGGCCCTCAAGACTTAACAAAGTATATGGAGCTCCTATAGTGCATGAAAAGGTTCAAACATTGGTATGAAATCCAAAGAAAGTCAAGACTGATCATATTGAATCTAAGAGTCAAAATGGATTTTTTACTAAGATAGATTAAAGATCAGAAGTGAAGGAATGTCAAGAACACTTGTTATTTGCATGTATTGACAAGATAGTCAAAGAGAAGAAGGATGACAAGGTGGATGAGTCAAATGCTTCAGTCAAACATAAGTGGATTCTAAGGAGGGACTATCAGTGTATTGATTAAAAGATAGTTAATTAGAGTAGTTTAGAGATCTAAGAATCTCTAGAGTTCATGGAGTTTTAAGAGCCCTATGGAAAGGGGTGACTCCATTAGGTTTCATGGAGATACTCTTCTATCAGTAAAATAATAAGGCTATATTCAAAGAAGGATTCATCTAAAGAGGATTCTAGGTTGTCTATGGTATAAGGTATGAGTTGTTTTATTTTTATCTAGTATCTATATGACAAGGTGAAAGGATTTATGGTTAGTATGAGCATTGATTCTAAAGATCAGTTCATGAGGATTCATGGTATGAAATGCAAGTCTAAACATAGTATTATGTCTAGAGACATATGGAATATGAATTGGTCTGCTAGACCAATATGGTCATAGATACAATTTGAATGTTTTTTATAGAGATAGAAGCATGATGAAAGCCTATGTAGCTGATTGGTATATGAGAGATAATCAAAAAGGTGTTTTGTTTTTATAATGGTTGATAGCTTGATTTGTGTTGAGAATGGTCTATAAGTCTTGATGACTCATATGATGAGCATAACTTGTGAGGACAAAGGGGGAACTAATCAAATAATTCATTAGTTTCAAGAGCAGATAAGTAAATTTTCTATGTCAAAGAAGGTTTAAAGAAAACACAAATATAGGTTGAAGAATGTGTCCAAAACTGAAAGCATAATGGATGTTTATGAATCTAGAATAGGGAAATGAATATGGATATTTTACATATCTATGGAATTAAGGTGAATAAAGTAAAATGAGTGATCTTGTATATCTGAGTCCATTTGAAGACCTATGTCAAATAAGAATAGATGTGATGGCCTAGTGAGTGATCAAAATTTTGATCTATATCAGTCATATCAAAGACAAGGTGAGTGTTCATGTGTATTTTAATTCAATTTAAAAAGGTATGCATGGAGTAAGGGGGAGCATGTTTGTATGATACTTCATAGACTTTATGATCCTATTACCAAAAAGGAGAGAGAGCTCATAAAAGGAGAAAGTTTAGAATGCTTTATCAACTCAAGAAATGTTGAATATCATATTTATTGAAAGATGTGTGATTCAAGAAGTTACATCATAAGGGATAAAGTTACAAGTGTCTCTTTGTCATTAATTTCAAAAGGGGAGATTGAGAAGATGGGAAAAGTACCATTTTGAAGTGGTTTCAGATTGTAATGTGTTTGTTATTGAACAAATTTGACCCTATAGGTCAAACTAGGGCCCTTATAGGTAAAAACTTGAGTTTAGGTGTTTTAAGGGTCTAATATTTTGTCTTTGGGTATCTTATAGTCTATTTGATGTAATTTGATGATACATTAGCCTTGGTCTTGGTCATATTAATCCTTATGTCTTTTAAAGTCATTTTAGGGGTCATAAATGAATGTGGCACAATTTTTAAGGTGTCCAAGTGTCCTATTTTTTACCTCAAATATGTAAGAAGTTAGATTCCTTATAAATAATGTCAATTCATCTAAAACTTATAGGTTATCTAACTAAAGATCAAGTAATCAACTAAAAAAGGGAAGTTTGGCACTTTTATGGCCCATGAGGGAAGTTGACATGTGGAAAAAGGACATGAAACATCTCTTCATCTCCCTCAGGTTTGTTTACATGCTTGACATGCTTTGGAAGTGTCATTTTTGAGATAAAACCATTTTTCTCCTCCTTTGCCTTTCTAAACACATGGAAGTGCTTAATAGGTTTGTGTTTGGTATGGATAGTTGAAGATATTTTAGGCCAAAAACTTTTTAGAGGTGGTATTACACTAAAATAGATCCATTTACATAACAATATTTTTAATATTGGTCAACCATGCTTTATGACCCATCCTTTACAAGGTGATTGTGATTTTTTGTTCACTATTTCCTACACCCTATAGGTTTTGCTCTATTTTAGACAAGTCCATAAAATTCACTTGTTGATGTTGTTTCCAGATGATTTTGACTCCCTCTTCAAATGATTCTCATGCTTGTTTTAGTTTGTTAATGTGTTTGGATATGCAAATCATCTCATGTTTCAAGAGAAGGTATCATTATGTGTTATAGGCTTGTTTTCACCATTATCAGATCTTCATGCTTTGATAATGACTCTTGAGGGTGATGATAGGTTTGTTTACATGTTTTTAATGCCCTCTTAGTTATATCAACTTTCAATATCATTCTCTAAGCAAATTTTTCATTTTACATGTTTTTAATGCCCTCTTAGTTATATCAACTTTCAATATCATTCTCTAAGCAAATTTTTCATAAGGATGTTATCTTAAAGTGCCATATAGTCAGCCTACTATAAGACTGTCATATACAATCATTGGAATGAGTTATGTTAAAGCTTGAAAACATTCATAAGAGATTGAAAGAGAGTTACACATATTTATCACTTGGGTGATCAAGTGAATTTCATCAAATAATGTGTGGATAATAGGAGTTAACCTTTTTAGCACTTAACATAGTTTCTTATCATTAATATGCACCTACAAGTACTCTCATGAAAGGTTCAATGTTGAGAGGTGTGAGATCTTGTTTTGGGTTTTGAAACATCTTAGTTTTTCATCTCAATGCCATTTATGGGATACAAATTGATTTTGAAGGAATATTCTTCCAATACATGGACTATTTCATGATCATTGTCCATATGCATCTCAAAATGAATCTACAGGTGTTTAAAAGTGGAATACCACATTGAATATAGGTTTTAAAGATTTGGTTTCAATGTCTTCATGAGGATAAACACCCCATTTTTATGATTATAAATATCCCAAGTCTTCCCATGAGGTCAAAACATGAAAATTGTCTATCGATGTTCACTACCTAAAATCAATCTGCTTACACTTTAGAATAACCACTTATAGGTGGTACCATAGAGAGTTAAAGAGCCATTTTGAAGTTTTGAAATAAGTGTTTGAATTTGTTATTAAGGTCATAATAAGTTGAAAAACATCATGGCAAACTTTTTTAACTGATATATTGATAGGCAACGTTGAGGGTCACTTCAAAAGATAATGACTGTAGGTTTAGGGACCATTTTCCCTAAAATAAGAAAATAGAGCTTGGTGCCATTTTGTTGATAGCATACAATAGGGATATAGGGACTTTTGATGCATCTTAATGGTTTTGCCTTCTAGCCCCTGCATAGGACAAAAGATATAAAAATGTTTGAGGGGATAGATGATCAATGAGGATTGGCTTTTTGGAAGCTTAACGTTGCATTTTTATGCACTAAACTCAATCAGAGTCATCTACAAGATTTTGATCCAAAAGAGACTTTTTTCATCCAAAAGCTACAAAACTAGGCATGCCTTCATAATAGGTCATCTTAAATGTTGAAAAGGAGATTAATGATGTTCAAATTTTATCCATATTAAGTAAATATGTAGGGTATGACCCTACAACACTATTTACAGGTTCCTTTTCCTCATAAATTGTACACCTATATGCTGGTTATAGGGTATCTTAAACATTGGGCTAGATAACTTTGGTGATAGACCTCAACCCAGACATAAAAGGAACAAATATAGATAGGGAATGGTGTGGAGAGATTAAAGGACATAAATAATTTAATAAAGGCCTAGGTCATATATTTTCACCTACAGGACCCCACACAGTCAACTATAATTGATTGTGAGGGGGGAGAAAGCAAAATTTGGCTCTTGATGAGGATATAGCATATATAATCAAATAGATGGGTTCAAAAAAATGTGTAAAATGATTCAAATTTACTCTAAAAAAAGTTTATAAACATATTTCTCAAGCTAAATCAAGTAAATTAACCTATAGGTGTGGCATCTTGAGGCAATATACAATCAACATTACCACTCAACCTTGACCAGTGAAGGGGTATAAAGAGGTATGTAAAGGATTAAGTTAATGGGATGGATTGAAACACCTTGTTTAATATATTTATATCATTAATAAATTATCATAAAACACATATCATGTAGAGAAAGGGGTATTTAAGGGAAATACATAGTCAATTGATGACTATCATAAACATAGTCTGCCTTCCCACATAGTCTATCTTTGAGTTTGAAGGAGTAGGGGGGTATATTGACTTGATAAAAGGATAAAATGTTGTGAAGAGGGTATCCATCACTAGGATAACCATATAAAACATTTCAAACTATCTGAATAAATAGGGTAAGTACCCTATATTTTATCTCAGACAAAGGGTACTTCCCCTTAAGTAAAATTGGCAAGTTTTGGGGAAAGGTGATAAAGGGTGGACCAGGAGTTGTTTCAACATATAAATGAGATTTATTAGGTTATGAAACATCTATAAAAACATAATTTACCTTTAAAAAAATGATAAACCTAAACGAGGTGCTCTAAACCCTTAAGGTTACAGTCAAGCTTGTTAGGCATGTTTAAGCCTAGTGCCCAAATGAAAGGTGAAATCCAATTTTAGCATGAGGTGAGTTTTATACCATATTTAAAACATTTTTATGGTATAATTTTAGATGTTTATAAGCTATTAATATGCAAGGTAAGTCATGAAAAGACCATTTTTTGCTTAAAGACAACTCAGGCATATAGGAAATGGAAGAACAAGCTCGATAGGCCAAATTGAAGTGCTCACATATCCCTTAAGGATATGCATGGTAATTTAAGAAGTTTTGGATGTGTTGAAAAGGGTCTTAAAATTTTTATTTTTTTATTTTTTTGGTAGTTCCAATGTCATAGCTTCATGGACAAAGCTTAAGATCAAAAATAGGCCTAAACCCTCTTAAACCCTAGTTATAGACCTAATGAATGAAGTGGAGATGTAAAGATACTCTAATGGCATAATTTTACCATGAAAGTTATTGGAAACTATAGAATAATATGTGATGATCTCCCCATATTTTTCACTATACAGAATTGTATGGATGGAGTATAAAAACTACTTTTATTGACTATTTTATGCATTGTGTAGGTTTTAGGGAATTCCAAGGGATGAAATAAACTTTTGAAGAAGTATTAGGACTAAATATAACTCCCAATGTCCATTTAATTCCTTGGAAAAACTTCTAAGCATTTAAATAATAGATCTCATCTGAGCCAGTCAAAGCTAACATAATTGACATGGTAGTGAGAAGTGTGAAAACTTCAAGTGGAAGTCTTTATAAGATGTCCCTAATAATTTTAAGGAAATGGAGAGTCTTTAAAAGTGTTATACACTCCCTCAAATGTATTTTCATGTAAAAATGAATCCATATATGAGTCAAAGTGTGAGGGGTAACTGAAAGAGAAGTTTTTTTTAGAGTGCAGGCAATGATAGCTCATTTTTAGATGATTCCAGATGAGTAGACTACAACCAATACATGGAGAGGAATTTATGAAACCCTTACCCTTCATTTCAATAATAATTAATATCCCTAGTCAGTTTTAGGATATTCAAATATGGCTAAATCATGAAGAATGTTTTTGAGCTAGAATGAGAACTTCTACACCACATTTCAAGAGTTTCATGACTTGGGGGTGACACTTATTCTTCCTGACTTGCATGGTTTGTTTCACATCTTATTCTTATGAATATTTAATTCCTTTTATTATATTTACAAGTTTCCTCATGACTTTTTTACTTCTCTCTCTCTCTCTCTCTCTCTCTCTCTCTCTCTCTCTCTCTCTCTCTCTCTCTCTCTCTCTCTCTCCTCTCCTCTCTCTCTCTCTCTCTCTCTCTCTCTCTCTCTCTAAAGTTTTATAAGAAATAGCCATTTTGGACTCTGTAAATTATGCTCCATCTAAGTATGGAAAAGATCTGATAATTTGCATACCATTTGATCAATAAGACTACTTATTTTTGCCTCTTTCATGAATTTTCATAGTGCTTTTTACTTTTATGATGGATCTTGCTTAGTGATGACTATTGTTTCCTTAGCATGTTATCTCATTCTCTCACCTATTTGTAGTTGGAAAGATTCTTCTTACAAGTCACGTGAAGTGTTATAGGAAGTCTTAAGGTTTAATGAGTTATCCTATTCAATAGTGTCATTTTATACCTCTTTTATAGTCTTCCTATCCTAGACATTAATCCATAACCTCATAATGAAATATTTATGTGAGAATATGCAGATTAGAGAAGTGTATGTTTGGTTAGTCCCTTGTTCTCATGTGTAACATGCAGTTGGTTGGTAATCATCAACTAATTTGGTGTATCACCTCCCTTAGGATATTATACTTTAAATTTTATCTCTCCCTTTTACCTCACAAGAATTTGTGTAGTAGTAGTTGACAAGTGGTACATCAAGAGAGCTAGCCTTATCTAAATATTCACCTCATTCTTGAGCTACCATAGCCTAGAGGTGTTTCAATTATGCCACTTGTATGAGGAGAGCTGAGACATATATTCAAAGGGTGAAAATCCAATGGATAATAGTTTTTGGCACACCCAGTGGGACTCTTAGTCTAAGAGGTTGAAATATTTTAGTGTTGCCTTTCAACAATTAGTGTTTAAAGGCATCTATCCAAGCATCAATAGTGACTCTAAAGTTATATCAGTTGGTCAAGCAGCCCTGGTTTTCCTTTGAATATTGTTAGTAATATTTTATTTGTGTTCTTGATTTTCAATGAAGTTTTATGACTGATTTTGGTGTTGATTATTGTTTTACACAAGTTGGTGAGGTTTATCAAGATTATGGCATTCCTTATCAGCCTTTGTTTGATTCTTACCATCCTTTTTATGATCCCTATCAACTCCAACATGATCCTTATCAGCCTTCTCATTATTTTTATCAGTCTTATAACTAGTCTTCTCAATATCTTGCTCTTAGTCAACCTAGTCACTTATCAAGTCAGTCCATTTACACCTTCAAGTAAACTCTCTTAGGATATGAGAATTACATTATAAAACTTGACACACTAAGGGTACATGGTCAAGATGTTCCTAGTCATCTTATTCATAATGTGAGATATTTTTTGGAGTTGGTGAAAAGAGAGTGGGCACCTATTAAGAGATCCAATTGGTAAAGGATCACAAGTGAGATGCTAGACGTAGGTGGATTAATTGCATCCTTAGAAGCTAGGCTAATAAATTATGAAGAGAAGCCTCACAAAGTCTATTATCTTTCATAACCACTTCCCAAATATTACTATCAGTCCTACATGACCCCTACTCATGAGCCCAATGAAGCTTATAAAATCCATCTTTTCCCAAATCAGCTAGAGGAGAGAGTTGGAAAGACAAACCTAGTTTTTGAAGCAAATATTGATAGGTAGATTGAATTGGCCAATAGGTAGATGTTATTTTTAAGCACAAGATATACTGAGGGGGGGGTGAATCAGTATATCATATATCTTATAAATATTTTCCTTAACCAAATTTCACTTAATCAAACATTTAATATATGTAATAAAACTCAAACAATAAACACCACACAAGATAGAGAGAGACACCAGATATAACATGGAAACCCAATGTGGGAAAAAACATAGAGAACAATCTCAAGTATATGAATGAGAACCAACCCAAAAATATCCATAAGCCAAGCTTGTAGGATCACCATGCCCTTTGTCAATCACCAACCCAACTACTATTCATGAGCACCAACCCACAGGAACACTACACCCCTTTGCCGAGCACCAACCCACAGGAGCACCAACCCCTTTGTCGAGCACCAACCTAGCAACAATTTGTGAGCACCAACCCATAGGAGCACTAACCCCTTTGTGTATACCACACACCTATCTCTCAATGTTTTTATCTCAACAAATGATAAATCAATACAACATCTCTTTCCTCTCTCTCACCTTTGCTCTTTTAAGCTAGATATAACAAATGCATATCATATTCATCTCTCACAATTGCTCTTCTAAGCTAGATATTACAATATCAAATAAACCTCTATCTCTCATATTAAAAATGACTTCTCAAGCCTTTATTTATAGCTTTTCAAATGACCTTTGGCCTTCCCCCTTTGTGACCCTTCAATCCTCATGGAAAATGGTGCCAAACTTGTATGACCCTTCATATTCAGCCTTTGAAAAGTCATGTGGTGACCCTTCATGATCAAAAACGTCCTTCCCTCTTTTGTCCTCATCTTGTTGACTTTTCATATTACTTAAGGTTTCCCTTCATGAGAAATTGTGCCCTTCCTCTTTTGTCTTCACTTGGTGACTCCTGGAATTCCCCAAGATGACTCGTCATGGGAAAATGTGTCCCATCTTTCTTTTGTCTTTACCCCATGGCTCTTTGACTTCTCCATGGGCCCTTATTTTGTCTCATATGCAATCAAAAATATATTTGTTAATATTAAATAAATATTAACTCACATTAGCCAAGATAAATCTATTACAAACAACATTAAATTCAATGGGGCCTTTATCACCAATAATGCTAGACCTTTGACATCAATGATAATATTTCCAACATTTGTTTGATTATTACCATCCTTTTTATGATCCCTATCAACTCCAACATGATCCTTATCAGCCTTCTCATTATTTTTATCAGTCCTATAACTAGCCTTCTCAATATCTTGCTCCTAGTCAACCTAGTCACTTCTTAAGTTAGTCCATTTACACCTTCAAGTAAACTCTCTTAGGATATGAGAATTACATGATAAAACTTGACACACTAAGGGGACATGGTCAATATGTTCCTATTCATATTATTCATAATGTGAGATATTTTTTGGATTTGTTGAAAAGAGAGTGGGAACCTATTAAGAGATCTAATTGGCAAAGGCACACAAGTGAGATGCTAGACATAGGTGGATTGATTGCATCCTTAAAAGATAGGCTAATAAATTATGAAGATAAGCCTCACAAAGTATATTATCTTTCATAAACACTTCATAAATATTACTATCAGTCCTACATAACCCCTAATCATGAGCCCAATCAAGCTTATAAAATCCATCTTTTCCCAAATCAGCTAGAGGAGAGAGTTGGAAAGACAAACCTAGTTTTTGAAGCAAATATTGATAGGTAGATTGAATTGGCCAATAGGTAGATGTTTTAGTCTATATCATAAACAAAGGAAGTAGAATTTAAGCCCTCATTACCCTCTCTAATTACATCCTCACCTTAAGAAGTGAATTCTAGATATAAAATCCTAAGTTGGAGATAACGTGGGAAGAACAATCCTAAAGAGATCCAAAGTTTATTGAACACTTCATCCACTTCTAAAATTAAATCACCACCTCAATAAAAGACTCATAATCCTAACATCCTAAGTTGTATTAAGGTAATGGAATCATGGGGAAATAAAGAAGAGAGTATCCTAGATAAAGAGTGTGAGGTTGAGAAAGAGATTGATCCTATGTGAGTCATTCCCACCCTTCCTCAAGAGACCTCTTGTCTTCCATATGAGCCCTATTGTATTCCTTATCCTCATGATGTTTCCTATCAACTTCAAGAGAGACTTTTCTAAGAGAACCTAGCTAAGTTAATTGAAGAGTTAGAGTTAAGGATGCAATTTCTAAGTCAAGGTGTGATGTAAGGTTTAGACCCAAAAGAAGATCCTATGCCTAAACACACCCCATCTAACCTTCCTCAAAAGAATGCTCAAGAACAATTAGATTGTAATGAATTTATTTTCAAATGGAAAGAAGAAAACCAAGCTATTTTATCTAAAGGTCTGCCTCCCCTTCCTCAAGAGCTCCCAAGAGACTCCATTGTTGTCATCAAATTGTGCACCCTAGGATACTCTATGAGGTTCTTGAAATTTTGTGAAACATGGAATCATCTTCCAAATTGTGGGTAAACTTATAAGAGAGATGATTCTATAGATTATGAGTGTTAGCTCCCTAGATTCATATTTAAGTGCTTATCACCTAATCTAATTCTTGTTTATAGGAAAAGGGTTAGGATTTTTCAAGAGAAAGAAAATACAGTAAAGAGGTTATACACCAAGACATATCCCATAGACTATCACACTCCTACTAAGCAACAAAGCTTTTCAAGACCAATTCTAGGCATTAAAGGATTCTAACATAGTGTTTCAATGTGAAGGTAGGCATACATTGGATAATCAACAAGATAACTGATCTAGGGGAATATTTCATACCATATAGACAATTTCATACTTGAAGAGGATCCTATTACATTTGTACACTTCAAATGACCTGTTAAAATCAAAACTTTTGCTTAAACATGAAGGATAAAGAGTAGTAAGGATGACACCATCACTTAGCTCCACTTTAAATCACTCACACACTTAGACAAAATGTTCTTAACTTATAATAAGACTTGTATTCAATTTTGAAAGACAAAATTCAATGTCACACTAGCAGGGTCTCACCATACTAGCTGTGATCTCCTTTACAATAGCCAAGATGGCTCACATTTATAGAATCTAAAAGAAGAGAGAGAGAGAAGAGCAGTGAAAGAGGAATAAATACAAGTGTAAAAAGGTGTCAATAAGTTAAAATTAATGTGAATTATGTGTAGGAATAGTCATGAAACTTATTTTCACATCATTCTATCCCAAATTAGCCTCTTTTCTAAGTGTGGCGTAGCAATCTTCTTAATCATTCTCTCCTATGAAACTGCCTTCATGATGGGATTTAAAGAGCACTCCAAATTAGGTTAGGTAAAAATTTTGCATGGAAATTAGGTGGAGGAGATATCAAGTAAATTATGTGTACATGTGTCCATCCCAAACTGAGCACCTTCATTGATGTGGCATTGAAACTCTTTCACAGGCATCTTTGAGTATTGAAACTCCTTGATAAACGACAAGAGGCAATAATTTGATCATGAGATATCTTGGATAATTATATTTTCATCCTAATCATACATTTAAACCATATTGAATCATCTCAAATATTTACATTACATTCAATCATAAATTCCCCTCTTAGGTGTCATAAGGCCTCCTTGTCTCATTAGGCCTAATTTGGCCAAAATAGCTAAAATTTGGATTTATCTCAATTGGTGAATTTTTATTCATTAAAGTTCTATTATAATCATATTATACTAAAAAAAATCATCTATTATCATCAAACTCTCTTCAAGTCCCCATTTTGCTTATAGAGCCTTCATGAGGCCTAGTCCTCTTATAGCCCTATTTTTACACAAGTCCACTTGTGTAGGAGAATGTACAAACTTAAAATACTAAGTGAGACATTTCCTTATTTCCATTTTCCCTCATTGCAATTTTTTCCTAGTTTTATGGTGCTACACTCAAGGCAAGTGTGTTTTTTAGATCAATTAGGCCTAATTAAGCCTCTTTAGCCTAGAAGACTAAAAATGTTCATTTTGAGATCCCACACATTTGAAATAGAAAATTAACCTATGATTAACTTTTTTTTACCTTTTTTATCATCCCTCATGTTGATTTTGAGTTTTTGGCCACTTGTACATTTTCAACCCTATACTGGTTGATTTTAAATGCTTCTTTTTGGCCTATTCTATTCAACCCTATACTTATAGGTGTGGACCAGTGGAAGGAGATGAATCTCAATAAATTTATCAAGGTCATCCAAATGATTTCCAAGCTTGAAACATCCATTTTATTTATTTTTTTGGAATTTCTCTCTCATCAGGTTCAAATTAGGCTTCTTAGAGGGTTTGGAGGGCATTAGCCCTTAAGGTATTGTTTATGAAGGATGCACATTAGATATTTGAAATAATGGAAAAAACTTAAATCTAAGGACCACCTATAAATATTCTCACTTTATTAGGCTTCCATAAAACCTGTTTGTATAGTACTAAGCTCTTGAAGTTGCTTTTTGGGTTGGGAATGAGTGATTTAGGCAAACCCTAAGTGAGATTTGGATCCAACTGACCAATTTTGGGATTTACTTTGTAAGGTGATGGTTTTAATACTTAAAATGTACCTTTATAAATATTACCCAAGTCATTAGGATGCTTTCATAAGGATATAACTTGAAATGATCCCTCATTTGGAATCATGCCTATTCCTTTCTTTACCCTAATGACTACAAACCTTCTTATGTAGGGTACCCTGCTTAATCTCAAAACTTTCAGGTTGATCCTTGATGTTGATCTAGGTGTGTTACAACTATAAAAATCCTATTTCAAGGTTTATTTGACCTCTAGTTGATGTCTATACCTATTTCAAAAAAAAATAGGGTTTATGCTAAGGGAAAAGTGCCCCCTATTTGAGAGAAAATAGGGGATACTTCCCCTATATGTCTTGAAAATATAAAATTGGAGGAGATTATTAGACTTTTTAGGGTAATTTTTACCTATTTTCATATTTTAATTCCAATATTTCATCATCAAACTTTTCATATTCCTAGGTAGACTTTGAAAAAGGCAACCTGATGAAGATAGGTAGAGTATAAGTTTATGTTTTGCCTTAAAAAAGTCTCCTTTTGAATTTTTCTCTTCAAATGATGTATATTATGTGATTTTTTTCAATATATAAACCTTTTTTAAATCATTTCCCAATGTGGTTCCTTATGAAATCATTCACATACCCCATCCTTGCTAGACTGACTTTCATGTTTTGACTGAGACAAAGTCACCTTAACTATGTTTGGAGACTGCTCACCACAAAACCAGCCTTAGAAAGTGTTTTAAAGAGTTTTGGGGGTATTTTATATTAACCTTAATATTTTAAAATCCATACTTCATCAACCCTGTCTCATTCAGCATGAGAAAGACCTATTTTTAGCTCACTATCTGTCTCAGTTTATACAGGCCTATAGGTTATCATGTGGGGTCATTTGAGACTTGGTTTATGATTTTGGACTTCTTTTCCATGGCATGTATGGATAATTCATACCTTAAATAACCTATTTAAACCATTTCCTATCTTATTGGCCCCTCAAACACCTTTCATGATTTTGGAAACCTAGACTAGGTCTTATGGCTGCTTAGAAGGGGAATCATTGTCTTAGGCTTCGCTATAAGTTATCTGAGCTTAGTTTTAGTGTTTAAATACATAATATAACATTATATTTATGTTAAAAAAAATCATATTAGTTTTCCTCCACTATTTTTCAAGGTTAAATTAACTCCTTTGCATCAATGCATCCCTCATTCCAAGATTAGGCTATTGCTTGTGTGGACTGAGATAGGCATATAGGTGATTATTTGGAATCTATAACATTTGGTTTGATGTGTATAGAGTTTTTATACATTATCCTTGGGTAATATTACCCTCCTAATTATTTTAATTTCTTTATAATCCTTCAAACCAACATTACTTCATGTTTCGGTCCTTAACTAGTATTCCTCTACCCTGACTGTCACAGTCACTATTCTACCCCTATAGGTGCATTCTTGGAAATAATTAAGTCTTATATATATATATATATATATATATATAGTATTTAGGTTAATATTGAGTTACTTAAGGTCAATTCTCACTCATTTAAATTTTTATCCACCTTTAAATATTCAAATAAAGTCCAAACTTCCAACTCCTTCCTCACTGCCAATATACCTTTTGACTGTGTTTTCTAAGTTCTGTAGGTGCTCTTGATGGATTTAGGACTTGTTTTTTTATTATTTTACTTACCATGAAGGTATTGGGATTAAAAATACTTATATTCTCCTTATAAACCAAAGAATAAAAGTCAAAACTTAACCTCTATCTCATTGTTTTATAACCCTATTGTAGATGGCCTCTCCCAAACTTGTGTACAAATGAAGGGTATGAAGAAGTAAATAGTAACATGCACTCTCTTATATTGATTATTGTTTATTATAAATATGTCACTTTGATATATTGGATTCATTTAATCCTAGTTTCATGACCTAATATCTTTCTTGAAATTAAAATTTTCTTAATATTTCAAAACCTTGTAGATATCACTATCACAATTCAGTGGTTTTTGGCCATTTTAAAGGGTCTTAATGACCATCTTCATCTTACCATTTGATCATAAAAATTGGTATGATTATTTTATGTGGATAGGGATACAATTTAAAATAATCAAGGACGTTTTAAACACTATCATTCATGATATATGTTATCCCAAAAAATCTCTAGGATCTTTGTTTGTAACTTTTATGGATTGTGAGCCCAATATAGTCAATCATTATTTTGAAGGGAAATTTCACTTAGCATTGCATTCTAACTCTCATGGAATGAAAAATATGAACCTTTTGGTATTTTATGGATTCATAAATTAAATCCATCATGTATTCACCACAAACACCTCAGTACAACTTCTTGAACTCTTGTAGAATGCAGTTGTGAGCACATTTTACAAACAAGGTAGTGAATAAGGGAATTAGGAAATTTGTATTAAATAATTTTAATGATATATCACAATTTAATTATAATGAAACACATTAAAAACATGGATACAATCACATTAATCACCCCATGGAACCATTTTCTACATTGCAACACTCAGGTTACATGCCCATGAATGCAAACTTTGAGAAATAAGCACAATTTGGAATTATCCCATAAAGGCATTGAAAGAGAAGTGTTGGATGATTAAAACACCATGTAGAGGAACTTATTATCACCTTAAAACACCTCATTAATCTCGCATATCTTCCTAGATTCCTAAAAATAAGAAACAGATGCACAACCATACCCCTCTTGAATACAATTTCATAAAAAGCTACCTAGAGTCAAACTGATTGTTCATAAAGGAGGCAAGAAATTGAAACTTATTGATATGAAATTGAAATTCATTTATACTACCATCCACTCCCATACTTAATATTCCCAATTCCACCTATACGGCCCATGTCAAGTGATCTAATCTGGCCTTTCTTTGCTTACCAAGTGAAAATGAAGGAAAATAAGTTACAAATGAACTTTCTTGCATTATGCTTGCAATCCAAACGTGTAAATGACTTGTGTGGAGGTGAATAGTCACTCCACCACGTTTTTAACTGATGGTGGACTTGAGAAATATGTACAAGTGCCTAAAAACTCCTATTTTTGAGGAAAAAATACCATTTCTTGATCATAACAGACTTTTAATTATCATTTGACTAATTATGATGGGACTTGACCTTATCCACATTTATATCCACCTTGATGACATATTTTTTAACTCCCACCATCTGTACAAGTCAATTAATTAGCTAGAAAAGTGGCCAAATGACCCTTTTACCACATGAAACCTAGCAAATGGCCAACTTATGACTTGAAAACACCTTGAAATAATTCAAATACCATTTTAGGATATTTTCAATACAATTTGGCACTTTGACTATGTTTTACTAGGTTTAACCAACATTAACTTTGGTTGACTGATCTAGTACAAGGAGGATGGGTTTCAACAAGGACTAGGGAAATGATAAGTGAGACATGTAGGAAAATAGATGACCCCATAAGACATATGAAACTTTATCTAAAAGTTTAAAATAGTAGGGGTTGACCCAAATTTGACTTGGGGTCAAATTTGGTCAGCATTCTTGGTGATTCCTAGGGGTGGCATGCTTGTTATGCCTAAGATAAGTGGCCTAATCCTTCCATTTGGCATGGAGTCATGCGTATGAGCACTCTAATTGAATTTAATAGACCTTTGGCTTAAGGTAAATAATATGGTTGACCCACACATACAAAACAAAGGAAAGGAAACACACTTGTGCTCTAAAGCACTTAGGATACACTGAAACAAACACACTCTAAAGTGTACAAACTAAATATCAAGAATTGATCCTCCTAGATCAAAAGGAAAGATTTTCATACCATCTCCTTAAAGTGGACTAGAAGAGTCTGCAAGCTTCCACTTAGGTCTTGTCCTTAGTTTTTCAATAACTTACTTACTTCCCATGGTGTTTGCATTAACTTCATCTAGTTTCATAGCCAAGAACATGTGTTCAATAGAAACATACTCCTCTTGATTGATTTGAATGGAAACCATAGTCCTTGGTTCAAGTGGTTTTCTATTGATTATAGACTCATTTTGATCTTCACATTCAATCTCAACCTCAAGTGGCTTTTCATCATCAAGGTTGTATTCATTTTGAAAAGGATTTTTTCCATCAAACTTTTGTGTTTCTAGTAGTTGAATTCATGGGAGAGGTTCTTCAAACCTTACTACCTCTCTTGGAAACTTGTATTCTCCATCCATCTTATACATTTGATCTTATTGAGATGAATCATGCTTACCTTGCTCTTCTTATGGAGGTGTTTCATGATCTTCAATAGGTTCAACTACAACATCTCCTTCAAAACTCTTCTCAAGATCTTCATGAAGTGGAGATGCATTATCCAAGTTCAAGAAAAAAAATTCAAGCTCATCCCCAAATTCCAACTCTTCATGGTCAATATAAATGGCTTTAATTTCATCAAATTTCTTACCAATCTCTTATGGAACATCATGTTGGATAATAAATGTCTCTTCTTTACCTTGTGTTGTAATTTGATCATCATCATCTTCCATGAAGTATGGAAATTCATCAATCCACTCAAGGTCTACTTATTCTTGTCTCACCATTGAATTGTCTTCTTCTCCTAAAACCTTTGTTGGCTACTCCATGTCATCAGGTCCTTCTTTAGCGTGTTCAAGGAACTCATCTATGATATCATCCTCTTCTAACTCTTGGAGAGTTTTAGGAATAATCAACTGATCTTTAGTTTGTGAAGGTAATAGAGAAGAGGTATTGAATGGTAAATTTTTAGTTGATTTATCAACCTTGTTCACATAGTTTTCTTCCCTTTGAAAGTTCAAAAAAATGGCACCTTGGTTGTTACTCTCTCTATGAGTATCCTTTTGCATGAGGTTTTGTTCTTCTGATGTGAGGCAAGGAATGTCTCTTTCTTATGCCACAAAGGTTTGACAACCTCCTCCACCATCATTCACAAATTGACCTTGAGATCATCCAAAATTATCCAAATGTTCCTCTCCTTGAACTAGGTTGGTATGGACTAGAACAAGAGCCTTTGTAGATGGAATAAAAGTAGGATTATAGATATTAGGCTGACTATTAAAAACTTGATGACCTTGGTGATTGTATTAGGGATTGGGTGGAGTACTTACTTACATTTGAACTTGTTTTAGATGAGCTTGTAATGACCTAATAATTTCATATTTGTCTATAGTGATATCCACCTTCTTGGGAGTGATATTAGACTTGACATTGGCATTGGGAACTTTATTTACACTTGGGGTTTCAAATAAACTATGAGATATCAAAGGCATAACAACTCTTGGGGATAATTTCCCAGATAGTATCAAACTATTATTAGCTTCAATAGATATCTCATATCCATTAGGTAGATTAAATCCTCCTATTTATTACAACATAACTACCACATTAGTGACAATGGCCTTGAGATAAGTTGGGAACATAAAGCTTGGAAGTGGTATCATGATAGTTGGAAACCTATGCCATGTTCTTTGAAATATCTCATTGAAATATCCCATGGATTCATTGGGATTCCTCTTTATCACATTCAACTAATGGATTAGTGAAGTGTGATCACTCTTATTCTCAAACCTATTCACCAACAACTCTCCAAAGTCATCCCAACTAGTGATGCAACCACCTCCCAATGTCCTATCCCAATCAAGTGATTTACCCTTTAGGGACATGGAAAGTAATCTAATGGCTATGTTGACTTGATTGATATTGTGAAAGTTTCAAAAATTTTAGATGTCCCTAATGTGCTCAAATGGTATAATAAGACCTTCTCCATTAAAGCTAGGGAGACTTTTGGTAGCATTAGGAGGAATAGGATCATATGCAGGAGGATTAATTAGATTTTAGGTGTTGAAGGTTGGGAAATCATGTGTCCTAACCATCTATTATTTTTCATCCTAACCATGAAATATAATGTGGAAAACTTGATCCACAACTAGAGATTTTCCCTAGTGTATTTTCCAAATGCTAGATTAGAAACACTTCTGCAACCTTGGGATTGTCAAGACTAGTATTCACCTTAAAATGAAATTAATTAAGACTAGCTATCCCACTAGGTGTTCCAAAACTATTATCATCAAATTGTGTGCCATAGGATACTCTTCGAGGTTCTTGTAATTTGATACAACATGGAATCATCTCTCAAGTTGTGGGTAAACTTATAAGAGAGATGAATCTATAGATTATGAGGGATAAATCTCTAGATTCATCTTTAAGTTCTTATCACCTAAAATAAAATGGTTAGGAGTTTAAATTATAAGGAAACTACACTAAAGAGTTGATACACCAAGACATATCCCACAGACTATCACACTCCTACTAAGCAACAAAGCTTTTCAAGACCAGTTCTAAGCATTGAAGGATTCTAACATAGTGTTTCAATATGAAGGTAAGCATACATTGGATAATAAACAATATAAATAATATATGGGTATATTTAATACCATAGATATAATTACATACTTGAAGAAGATCCTAGTACATTCATGCACTTCACATGGCCTATTAAAATCAGAACTTTTGCTTAAACATGAATGATAAAGAGGAGTAAGGATGACACTATCACTTAGCTCCAATATAAATCACTCACACACTTATACAAAATGTTATTAACCAATAATAATACTTTTAATAAATATTTAAATAAAAAATTCAATGTTATACCAATAGGGTCTCACCATACTAGTTGTGGTCTCCTTTATAATAGCGAAGATATCTCACATTTATAGAATTTGGAAGAAGAGAGAGAGAAGAGAAGTGGAAGAGGCACAAATACAAGTGTCCAAAGGTGGAAATAAGTTAAAATTAATTTGAAATATGTGTATTAATAATCATGAAACTGATTTTTACATCATTATATCCTAAATTAACCTCTTCTCCAAGTGTGGCGTAGCAATGTTCTTAATCATTCTCTCTTATGAAATTGCCTTCATGATAGAATTTAAAGAGCACTCAAAACTAGGTTAGGTAAAAAAATTTAATGTAAATGAGTTATATGAGAGATCAAGTAACTGATGTTGACATTTGTCCATCCCAAACTAAGCACCTTCCTTTATGTGGCATTGAAACTCTTCCATAAGCATCTTTGAGTATTGAAACTCCTTCTTGACAAATGGCAAGAGAAAAGAATTTGAACATGAGATCTCTTGGATATTTATATTTTAATCCCAAGGATACTTTTAAATTATATTTAATCATCTCAAATAGTTACATTACCTACAATCATCAATTCCCCTCTTAGGTGTCACAAGGCCTCTTTGTCTCATTAGGCCTAATTTGGCCAAAATAGCTAAAATTTGGATTTAGCTCAATTGGTGAAATTTTTATTTATTACATGAATATTATAATCATATTTTACTAAAAAAAATCATCTATAACCATCAAAATCTCTTCAATTCCCCATTTTTCTTATAGAGCCTTCACTAGGCCTAGTCCTCTTGTAGCCATATTTTTACACAAGTCCACTTGTGTAGGATAATGTACAAAATTACAAGAATAAGTGAGACAATTTTTTATTACCATTTTACATAATTATTATTTTTTCCAAGTTTCATGGTGCTAAAATCAAGGCAAGTGTGTTTTTAGATCAATTAGTCCTCCCAATTAGGCCTAATTAAGCCTCTTTAGCCTAGAAGACTAAAAGTGTTCATTTTGAGCTCCCAGACATGTGAAATATAAAATTAACCTATTATTCACTTTTTTTACCTCCTTATCATCCCTCATGTTGATTTTGAGTTCTTGGTCACTTGTATGGACTCCTATTCTAGCATTAAATGCTCCTTTTTGGCCTATTTTATATAACATTGTACCTATAGGTGTGGACTAATGGTAGGAGATGAATATAAATAAAGTTATAAAGGTAATCCTAATTATTTTAAAGCTTTAAACATCCATTTGAGTTCTTTTTTTGGCCTTTCTTTCTCATTAGGTTCAAATCAAGCTTCTTGGAGGGTTTGGAGTGCATTAGCTCTTAAAGGATTGTTCATAAAGGATGCACATTGGAGATTTTAACTAATGGAAAAAAATTCAAGATAAGTATCATATCTAACTATTATCAATTTCTCATTCTTCCATGCAACCTATCCATATAATACTAAGCTCTTGAAGTTACTTCTTGGGCTAGGAATCAGTCATTTAGGCACCCCTGAGTGAGATTTGGATCCAACTAACTGATTTTGGTATTTAATTTGAAAGGATATGGTTTTAATGTTTCATATTTACGTATTTTAATATGACCCAAGTCTTTGGGATGTTTTCCCAAGGCTAGAAATTGAAATGATCCCTCATTTGGAATCATGCTTATTCCTTTTCTTTACCCTGATGACTACAAACCTTCTTATATAGGGTAACCTAATTGATATCATAACTTATCAGTTGATATTTCATGTTTATATAGGTTTTTTATAACTATAAAACCCCTCTTTCAATCTTTTTTTGTCCTCTAGTCCATGTCTATACCTATTTCAACAAGAAAATAGGGTTTATGCAAAGGGAAAAGTGCCCTCTGTGTGAGACAAAATAGGGGGTACTTCCATTATATGTATTTAAAATATAACATTGGAGGATATTATTGAAATTTTTAGGGTGATTTTTACCAATTTTAAACTTTTAATTCCAATATTTTATCACCAAACTTCACATATTCCTAGGCAGACTTTGAACAAGGTAGCCTAATGAAGGTAGGCAAAGTATAAGCTTATGTTTTGCCTTTGAAAATGATACTTTTTCCTATCTCTTAAAATTATGTATATAAATTTATTTTTTTCAATGTATAAACCTTTTTTCAATCATTTCCCAATGTGGTTTTTTACTAAAGCATTCACATACCCCATCCTTGCTAGACTATCTTTTATATTTTGACTGAGACAGAGTCACCTTGACTATGTTTAAAGATTGTTCACCAAAAAACAAGGATTATAAATTGTTTTAAATACTTTTTTGGGTATTTTAAATTACCCTTCATATTTTACAATCCATAATTTATCAACCCCATCTCATTTGGCATGAGAAAGACCTATTTTTAGCTCACTGCCTGTCTCAATCCGTACAGGTCTATAGGTTGTCATGTGGGATCATTTGAGACTTGGTTTATGATTATGGACTTAATTTCCATGACATGTGTGGAAAATTAATACCTTAAATAACCTATTCAAAAAATTTCCTATATTATTATCCCCTTAAACAACTTTCATGATTTTGGAAACCTAAACTAGGTCTTATGGTTGCCTAGAAGGGGAATCATTGTCTTAAGCTTAGCTATAGGTTATCTAAGCTTAGTTTTAGATTTTAAAGACACAATATAACCTTATTTTGATGTTAAAAAATAATATTAGTGGTCCTCCACTATTTTTCAAGGATAAACTAACTCTTTTGCATTAATGCATCCCTCATTCCAAGATTAGGCTATTGCTTGTGTGGACTGAGATAGGCCTACAAGTGCTTATTTGGAATCTCTACCATTTTTTTTTGATGTGTATAGATTTTTTATCCATTATCCTTAGTAAATAATTCCATACTCATGATTTTAATTTATTTATAAGCCTTAAAGACAACATTACTTCATGTTTAGGTCCTCAACTAGTATTCCTTTGCCCTGAATATCATAGTCACTGTTCTACCCCTATAGGTGCATTCTTGGTAATATTTGGGTCTTGTATATGTTATATTTAGGTTAATCATTAGTTAATTTATGTCACTTATCACTAATTTAATTTTTTATCAACCTTGAAAGCTTCAAACAAAGTCCAAACTTCCAACTCCTTCCTCACTGCCAATATACCTTTGGATTGTGTTTTCTAAGTTCTAGGTTGCCTATAGATGCTCCTGAGGAATTTAGGACTTTTTTGGTTATGATTTAACTTCCCATGAAGGTATTAAGATTAAAAATACTTGTATTATACTTAGAAACCAAATAATAAAAATCAATACTTAACCTCTAGCTCATTGTTTTACAACCTTGTTGTAGATGGCCTCTCCCAAGCCTATGTATAGATAAAGGGTATGAATAAGGAAATAGGATCATGCACTCTCATATATTGATGATTTTTTATGATAAGGATCTCACTTTGAGATAGTGGATTCATGTCATCCTAGGTGCACGACCTAATATCAATCTTGAAAGCAAAATTTGCTCAATATTTCAAAACCCTGTAGATATCACTGTCATAATGCAATGGTTTTTGGTCATTTTCAAGGGTCTTAATGACCATCTTCCTCTTACCCTTTTCTCCTAACAATTTGTAGGGTTGTTTTATGTTGATAGGTTTACAAGTTATAATAATCAAGGAAATTTTAAACACCTTCAGTCATGACATATGCTATCGTAAAAAAGCTCTAGGATCTTTATTTGTAACTTTTAGGGATTGTGAGCCCAATATAGTCAATCATTATTTTAAAGGGAAATTTCACTTAGCATAACATTATAACTCACATGTAATGAACACTATGAACCTTTGGGTATGTTATGACTTTAAAAATTAAATCCATCATTTATTCACCACAAACACCTTTGATAACTTCTTGAACTCCTGTAGAAGGCAGTTGTGAGCACATTTTGCAAACAAGGTAGTGAACAAGGGAATTAGGCAATTTGGCTTGAAGAAGTTGATTGATATCTAAAATTTGAATTATAATTAAACACATTTAAAACATTTATCCAATCACATTGATCATCCCATGGAACCATCTTCTACATTGTAACACTCAGGTTACATGCCCATGAATGCAAACTTTGAGAAACAAGCATAATTTGGAATTCTCCCTTAAAGGAATTGAAAGAGAATTGTTATATGATTGAAACACCATGGAGAGGACATTATTACCACATAAAAACACATCATTAAAATCACATATCTCCCTATATTCCTGAGAATAATAAATAAATACACAACTATACCCCTCTTGAATGCAATTTCATAAAAAGCTACCTGAAGTCAAATTGATTGTTCATAAAGGAGGAGGCACCAAATTGAAAATTAGTGATATTAAATTAAATTTAATTCAAATTAATATCCACCCCCAAAATTAATCTTCCCAATTCCACATATACAGCCATGTCAAGTGATTGAATCTAGCCTTTCTTTGCTTGCCAAGTGAAAATAGAGGAAAACAAGTTGTAGATGAACTTTATTTAATTATCCTTGAAATATAAACATGTAAATTACCTATGGGATGTGAAGAGTCACTCCACTACATTTTCAATTGATGGTGGACTTGATAAATCCATAAAAGTACCCAAAAACTTCTATTTTTGAGGAAAAACTACCATTTATTGATCATAATGGACTTCTAACTATCACCTGATTGATTATGATGTTACTTGACCTTAAACACATTTATATCCACCTTTATGACATATTTTTTAACTCCCACCATTTTTACAAGTCAGTTAATTAGCTAGAAAAGTGGGTAAATGACCCTTTTACCACATGAAACCTAGAAAATGGCCAATTTGTGACTTGAAGACACCTTGAATAAATTCAAAGACCATTTTTAGGATATTTTCAATATAATTTGGAACTTTGACTAAGTTTGATTAGGTTTGACCAATGTTGATTTTAGTTGACTAAGCCAATACAAGGAGGATGGGTTTTAGCAAGGACTAAGGAAAGGGTAAGTGAGACATGTAGGATAATATATGACCCCATGGGAAATATGAAACTTTATATAAAAGTTAAAAATAGTACAGGTTGACCCAAATTTGACTTGGGGTCAAATTTGGTCAACATCTCTTGTAATTCATTCTCAATCTGATTTTAAGTTCTATGTTCCATCTCCACCAACTAGTTCATCTTGTCCTCACCCTATCACTCTTTGCCTTGATGGACCTATGGTGTGGGAACCTAAATAACAAAAATGAGTTGACAAGAATTAAAAACTCTTGATTTAATAAAACATACCTCCTTGGTAGCTTCATTGGGATAAGTCACATGATTTCAAGATGCCTAGTCTTGGCATCACTAAGAAGGAGAAGGAGATGGAAGATCTTGCAGCCTGTGAGAAGCAAAGTCAGGTTATGGTAGCTAAGATGTAGCTTGAGATCCCTCAAGAGGTTATAAATGTTAAAGAAGATTAAATCATTATAAGGACTTACTTATGTGATCAAAAGTGTAATTTTGCCTTTTTGTATGAAAATAAACATACTAAAGATTCTTTTATAGTTGTCGATGAAGAATGTGACAAAAAATTGAAGAGGGAAGTACTTGAAGAAGACTCTACATCTAATTACAAAGTTGTGGATAATAATCTCAAGCATGAAGTTGAATTTTCTATTAAGGATGGATAACAATTTCAAGTCATCCCCAAAGAGGTTGTAGTCCTAAAAGAATCTCTTGAGAACAAGGTGGAAGTTGTTCTTGAAGATGACCCAATACCTCAGCCTAATTTTAAATCACCCTTAGATGCACTATATTTTTAATAATACCATCTTTATGACCTCATACATCAAGAAGATAAGATTTAATACGTAGTGGTTCTATATGAAAAGGAGGATAAAGATGATTAGCAGGTACAAATGAAGTTCTTTCAAGAGCTTGAAGAGCTTTGTCAAGTTGAGGGTCAAGTACATGACAAGGTGAAGAAAGAGTCTTCCATGGAGGATGATGACCAAGATTGGGTATAATATGCAAAGCCCCTTGATGAGCTAGAAGAACATGCATCTGAGAAAAAACCCAGTCTTATTGAGATCACTATGAAAATCAAGAAGGTATGCCTTGTTCAACCACCATAAAAGGTTGTAATTGAGGATAAATATGATAAATTTGATTTTTTTTGGATGTAAAAAGAGTTAATTTCCATATCTAACCTATTTAGAACTACTTGGTTCTCACTGAACATCATGCCAATGAAGTTGTAAAACATCATAAAAAAGTTGGAGGCATCAATGTCAAGGATCAAAGGACTATATGTATCATTGATTCCTTAATGTCATGAAGAAATAAGGGTTTCAAACTTCCCCTTTGATCAAGAAGGGAGTTTTCATATCATGTAGTTAGTGTTTGAGTTAGTTTGTTTAGTTTGGTGTGTGTGTTCCATAAGTGCTCATGAAGCACATGTGTGTTTGGTTTTGCTTTGTGTGTGGTTGAGGTAATTAGTTGTCTTATCTTGATAAAATCCTTTTTGTCAAGTTTTAGGTCTTCTTGTTTGTCTTAGACTTTAGATGACTTCCTAAGCCTAATGGACTGATAAGGCTACTGGTCTAGTTAGTATAGCAGGCATAATACACCTATGACTCACCAATTTGTTGACAAAATTTGACCTTGTGGATCAAATTAGGGTCCTTATTGGTAAAAAAATTAGTTTTAGGTGTTTTTATGGGTCTAATATTTTGTCATGGGGTATGTTATAGTCCATTTGATGTTATATTATCCTTAGTCTAAGTCATATTAGTCATTATGTCTTTTAAAGTCATTTTAGGGGTCATAAATTCAAGTGGCATGGTTTCCAAGATGTATAAGTGTCCTATTTTTCCCTCAAATGTCAAATAAGTTATATTCCCTATCAAGAATGCTAGTTCATCTAAAACTTGCAGGTTATCTAATTGAAGATCAAGTAATCAAATGAAAAAGGGGAGTTTTACACTTGTATGAACCATGAGGGAAGTTGACACATGGGAGAATGACATGGTATGTTTTTCATCTCCCTTAAGTATATTTTCATTCTTTAAATTATTTGGAAGTGTCTTTTTTAGCTAAAACTATTTTTCTTCTTCTTTGTCTTTCTAAACACACATAAGTGGTTAATAGGTTTGTGTTTGGTATGAGCAATTGAAGAGGTTTCAAGTCAAACTCTTTTGGGAGTTGGTAGTAAACATGGATAGATCCATTTCAATAACAATATTTTTAATATTTTTTAACCATGATTTATGATCCATCTTTTACAAGCTGGCTATGTTTTTGTACTCACTATTTCCTACACCCTATAGGTTTTGCTCTATGTTGGAAATCTTCATACAATTCACTTATTGATGTTGTTTATAAATAATTTTTACTCCCTCTTCAAATAATTCCCATGCTTGGTTTAGTTTTTTAAGGTGTTTGGATATGAAAATCATCTCATGTTGTAGGAGAAGGTACCATTATGTGTTATAGGCTTGTTTTCACCATTTTCAAATCTCCATGCTTTGATAATGACTCATGAGAGTGATGATAGGTTTGTTTACATGATTTAAATTCCATATAAATTCTCTCACCTTTAAATCTCATTCTCCAAGAAAATGTTTTATGAGGATGCAGTCTTAAAGTGCCATATAATTAACCTATTATAGGAATGTCATATACAGTCATTGGAATGTGTTATGTTAAAGTGTGAACATGTTCCTAAGAGATTGAAAGATATTTACATGATGGTGGACACATATTTATCGCATGGGTGATAAAGTGAAGTTCATCAAAATATTTGTGGATAATAGGAGGCAACAATTTTAGCACTTAACATAGTTTCCTGCCATTAATATGCACCTACAAGTGCTCTCATGAAGGGTTCAACATTGAAAGGAGGTATGAGATCTTGTTTTGGTTTTTGAAACATCTTACATTTTTATTTCAACACCATTGATGGGAGATAACTTTATTTTGAAGGAATATTCTTCCAATACATGAACTATTTCATGCTCACTGTCCATATGCAGCTCAAAATGCATCTACATGTGTTTAACAGGGGAATAACATTTGAATAGAGTTTTTGAAGACTAGTTTTAAGATATTCATGAGGATAAACACCTTTTTAAAGGATTTTTAAAGAGCATAGGTCTGACCATGAGGTAAAAACATGCAAATTATCCACCCATGTTCACTACCTAAACTTAGTCTACCTGCATTATAGAATAACCACCTACATTTGGTACTACAGAGAGTTAAAAATCCATTTTGAAATGTTGAAATAAGTGTTTGAACCCTTCTTGAGGTCATAATAGGTTTAAAACATCATGGCAGACTTATTTTAATTAATGGATTGATAGACAAGGTTAAAGGTCACTTCAAAAGATAATAACTGTATATTTAAGGACCATTCCCTCTAAAACAAGAAAATAGAGGTCTAGGCCATTTGGTTGATAGCATACAATAGAGATATAGAGAATTTTGATGCATCCTAATGGTTCTATCTTGTAGCTCCTACATTTAAAAAAATATCTACAAAGTTTGAGGTACAAATGATCAATGAGTATTGGTTTTTTGGAATCCTAAAGCTACATTTCTATGCACTAAACTCAGTCAGAGTCATCTATAGAATTTTAATCCAAAAGAGACTTTTTCATCCAAAAGATACAAAACTAGACATGCCTTCATGATATGTTATCTTAAATGTTGAAAAGGATCCTAATGATGTTAAAATGTTATCCATATAATTCAATATGTAGGGTATGACCCTACAACACTACATATAGGTTCATTTTCCTCACAAAATGTACACCTCTAGGCTGGCTATAGGGTATCTTAAAGATTGGGCTAGATAACCTTGGTGATAGACCTCAACCCATTAATAAAATTAATAAGTATAGCTATGGAATGGTGTGCGGTTATTAAAGAAGAACACAAATCATTTAATAAATTCATGTCATATATTTTCACCTATAGGACCCCACATGATCAAATGTAGTTGACTGTGATGGGTAGAGAGCAAAATTTGGGCTTATTGATGAGGATATAGCATAAAACTAAAATAAATGGATCCAAACAAGTGTAAAATTATTCAAATAGAGTCTATGGAAGTTGATACACATTTTTATCAATCTAAATCAAGCAAAATAACCTACAGGTGTGGCATCTTGAGGCAAAATACAGTCAACATTACACTCAACCTTGACCAGTCAAGGGGTATAAAGAGGTATGTAAAGGATTAAGGTGATGGGTTGGATTGGAACACCTTGGTTAGGGTCTTTATATAATTAAAAAACTCTCATACAACACCAATCATACATAGAAAAGCATTTTCAAGGGTAATACACAGTCAATTTATGATTATCATACACACCATCTACCTTCCTACACAGTCTATCTTTGAGTTGGAATGAGTAGGGGGTATATTGAATTGATAAAGGATAAATTTTGGCATAAAGTCTCTCCATAAATTATATAACCCTATCAAATATTCAAACTATCTAAATAAATAGACAAAGGGTACTTCCCCTTAAGTGAAATTCGTAGGTTTTAGGGAAAATGTGACAAAGGGTCAACCAAGAGTTGTTTAAAAATTTCAATGAGCTGTATGAGGTTATAAAAAATCTATAAAAACATAAGGGACCTTTCATAAAAGGATAAATATAAATAGGGTGCTCTAAACCCTCAAGTTTATAGTCAACCCTATTAGGCATGTTTAAGCCTAATGCCTAAATGAAAGGTCAAATCCAATTTGAGCATGAGTTAATATTTATAACCTATTTTAAAAAAATTGTGGGATTATTTTATATGTGTCTATGCTATTAATATGCAGGGGAAGTCATGAAAAAGACCATTTTTTTCTTAAAGACAACTCAGGCTTGTAGGAAATAGAAGTACAAGCTTGATAGGCCAAATTGAAGTGCTCACATATCCCTTAAGGTTGTTTATTGGAATTTAAAAAATTTTGAGGTGTTGAAAATGGAATTAAAATTTGCATTTTTTTAATTTTTTGGTAGTTTCAACATCAAAGCTTCATGAACAAAGCTTAAGAGCAAAAATAGGCCTAAACCCTCTTAAACCCTAGTTATAGACCCAATGAAGGAAATGGAGATGGAAAGCTACTCTAATTAACTATTTTGAGAATTAAAGTCATTGTAACTTGTATAATACTCTCTTAGGCTCCTCCTCATACTTTTTTACTATATGGAATTGTATGGATGGAGTACAAAAACTACTTTTCTTAAATGTTTTATGCATTGTGCAGGTTCTAGGAGGTATCAAGAGATGAAATCAAATTTAGAATAAATATTAGGACTTAATATAACCACCCGTGTATATTTCAAGCCTTGTAAAAATTGATAAGTGTTCAAACAATAGCTCTCATCTTAATGAATCAAAACTGGAATAGTGAACATGGTGGTGAGAAGTGTGAAAACTTCAAGTGGACATCTTTTTAAGGTGTGTCTAATGTATCTAAGTCCATGGAGAGTCTTCAAAAGTGTCATCCACTCCCTCAAAATTATTTTCATGGAAAATTGAAGCTAGTTTTGAGGCTAAATGTGAGGGGTGACTAAAAAAAGAGTTTTCTTAGAGTGCAGGCAGTGATAGCTCATTTCTAGATGATTCCAGATGACTAAGACTAAAACCAATGCATCAAGAGGCATTTCTAAAACCATTTATATGAATTCCAATCATCATACATGTCCCTAGTCAATTTTAATATTTTCAAATAGGGATAAATCATAAAGTTAGTTTTCTAAGCTAGAATGAGAACTTCTACACCACATTTCAAGAGTTTCATGACTTGGGATGACACTTATGTTTCCTAAACTTGCATGGTTCATTTAACATATTATTCTCATGCATATGTAACTCATTTTCTCATATTGGCAATTATCTTTGTTAATTTTTTACTTCTCTCTTCTCCTCTCTCTCTCTCTCTTAAGTTCTATAAGAACTAGCTATTTTGGCCTTTGTAAATTATGCTCCACCTAAGTATGGAGAAGCCATACTCATTTTCATACCATTTGATCAATAAGACTACTAATTTTTACCTCTTACATGATTATTCATAGTGTGTTTTACTTGTATGATGGATATTACTTAGTGATGAATCTTATTTCCTTAGCATGTTGTCTCATTCTCTCACCTATTTTCAATTAGAAAGCTTATTCTTGTAGGCCATGTGAAGTGTTCTAATAAGTGTCAAGTTTAAGTGAGTTATCCTATTTAGTAGTGTCATTTTAGACCTCTTGTATATTCCTCATAACCTAAACATTCATCTATAACCTCATAATGAAATATTGATGTGAAAAGATGTAGATTAGAGAAGTGTATGTTTGGTTAGTCCCTTGTTATCATGTGTAACATGCAACTGGTTTGTAGTCATCAACTAATTTGGTGTATCACCTCCCTTAGGGTCATTTACTTTAAATTTTATCTCTCTCTTTTCCCTTATAATAATAGGTATATTAGTGGTTTACAAGTGGTACATTAAGGGAGTTATCCCTATCTAGAGATTTACCTCATTCTTAGGCTACCCTCAGCCTAGAGGTGTTTCAATTATGCCACTTAGATGAAGAGAACTAAGACATCTCCTCAAAGGGTGAAAATACAAGTGAAAAATTTGCCATCAATGATAAAGGGGGAGTTTTTTGGCATATTTTTCTCATTGATGTCAAAAGGGTACATCATGTAAAGGCATAATGATCATTGATGCCAAAGGTTTGTTTGGTTATGTGCTTGAGCATGGTAGTGGATATGTGTAGCCTATTGAGAGTGTGTTATAATTTAGCAGCATGACATTTTCAAAGGTGATTAGTGATCAAAGTTGATGTCAAAGGATGTCAAAGTTGTATCATGTCAATATTGATTGTGTGTGATATCAAGAAGCATATTGTGAAGATTGATGTCAAAGGTAACTAAGGACAAATGGAAATATGTAATATGTCAAGGTACATGAAAGAGAAGAGTGTTTGAAGACAACTAATTTATACATAGGAATCATAGTGTATCAAAATTTTTGTACAAGTCATTGATATCATGATTTGAATAGGTATGTGTAGAGGAATGTATGTACATAAGTATTACATTGTTATGACATGAAGAGTTTCAGGATGAGCCATGTGACAAGATGCATTTGAAGGCAATAGATAATTTAAAGGAAACTAATGTCTTATTATTAAATGAAATATTAAGTTCATTCATGAAATAGAGAGTGGTGCATGGATAAGAGTTGTCACTAATGCTACATCTTGTGAGGTTTTGTGTCAAATGTGTTTAGGTGCATGAAAGAGAGATGTCAATTCATATGAAGCTTGGTCATGTAGGTCTATATGAGGTTTTGGAAGATTATTATCATCAGAAAGAGATTAGTGAGGTGATATGAGTGTGTTATGATATATTATGTTTTTTTGGTTGATGTTTTGTTGAGGTTATGACATGAAAGGAATAACTCAAGGTATCAAGTGCATTGGAAGCTTGAGCCTAGTCATGGCATGGTGAAAGTATGAGTTGGTAGAATGATGAGGTGAGTAAACTAAAGAATTTGAGATATTATATTTCATTGCTTGATCATGTGATTAAGTTTTAGAATCATACATGAGAGTCTTAGGGTGAGCCTATAGGGGTAGGACCTTTAGACCACATTTGCACCTAAACCCTGTCTAGCCTAATGAGGCATGAAGATCAGTTTTCAAGGTGAATGTGTGAATGAGAGCATGTATATATATAATAAAAGTTGTTTCAAGAGTTATCATGAATTATGAGGTCATGTTTTGTAGGAAGTATCCTTTAAATTGGTTTTGAGGTCTCTCAAGTTTACAGAATGAAGGTATGCAAACCTTAGGAGTTCCAAGTGTTTGTTGGCATATGTAACCTCTACATTTTAAACTAATATATTAAAGATATATGGGGAAGGGTCATAGATAATATCTATAGGAATTTTTTTTGGATTTAAGGGGTAGTCCTTTATGAACAATTGTTAACATCAAAATTTGTGTTAAACCTCCCCAACACCCTAATAAGGACCCAATGTAGAAGATGTTGCTCAAATAATATTAGAATGGATTGAAATTATAATGAAACCTATTTTATATTTTATTTTTAATCTCTTAGTTACCTCCATGTGGTATTGATTTTTCAGGGGAGTGAGAAGACCCTATAAAAATGGGATTATTTGTGAAGAATTTGTTATAGTAGTCAAAAGTTGACTTGGTAAAATTAGTTATATTGATGTAATAAGAATTTGGAGACTCATAATACATGTAAATAAATATTTTTGGATATTTTTCACCCTTATAATGTGTTGAATATGTATTCTAAGTTAGCCAATCAAAGATAGGTTTAATGGTGTAAACAGTGTAAAACCGAGGCAACATTGAGAAGATGAATTAGAGTGTGTTTTCATGATAGATTGATGAAACCAAGTAAATTTATATGTTATTAAGTAATTTTAATAAATTTTCATGATTTTTTAAAAAAAAATATTTCAAAGAATATGGTGAAAATTTTTCTCATAAGTTGACCTATCTGGTTCAGATAAGATAGTATGATATAAGGTCATGAGATTGGTCTGAAAGACCAATATTTTTATAATAGACCAAATGATTTTTGTGTTTTAGTATTTTATAAATATTTTAGATAATATTTGTAATGAATTATAAGTCTTTTAAAGTGTATACATAAATTTTGGAGTTATAAGTCACCATGATTATGTTTTGAGGTAATATGGCAGTTATTAGTGAGTGAGTTGTAGAAGCATTATTAAAGCCTTGTATCCTAATTAGAAGTTTATAATAAATTATTTAATTAAATTAAGGTCATTTATAATATATTTATGTACTTTTTTATCATTTTTTATTGTCTTAAGTGTGTTTGAGATTCATTATTGAGAGGTAGACTTTTTCGTGTACACAGGACTAATAAGACTAAGTACTATTGAGAGGTTTCATGAAGGAGTTGGATATAAAAGGTGTTATGGATATGAGAGGATATTGGATAAGGTATTTATGGATTTTTTTTACAAGGGATCAAAAGGTAATGTTTTTATAAATAAATCTAATGTAATTAGGTCTCTATGAGACCTAAAAGTGAAATGAGGCCTAATTGAGTCATGATAGACCAAAAGGGACTCAAATTTCATTTGAATAATGTGTATGTGATTTAATAAGACATATTATATGTCTTAAATAATAGGTTAAGGGTGTGTGGAATACCATGTGGTATATGAAAAATATATGAGTATGTATATATAAGGCATTTTAGGCCTATTTATATATGCTTAGAGGAAGCGAATGGATTGATAAATCAATGAGCCTAAGAAGGTTAGGTAACATGTTATAAACCATAATAAAATAGAAGATAAGAATTTAAATATGATCATATAGGTATTATATATATGAATATCAAGGACACATGAGCTATTCAATCTTGAAGAGGGCTAGTTGAGCAAAGAAGCCTAGAGGCCATTTTAAGAGAGATCAAGTGGAGTAGAGTTGAAGGAGTGATCATAATATGTTAAGATTATATTAGACTTGAATAAAATATGTTTTAATAATGTATGATATTGGATAGATTTCAGAAAGAATAGATAAAAATATGAGTTCAAATAAGTGTGATTGACTGAGTTGCTGCTTGAGAGAGTTGAAGCTTCCTTGCAGGTTAGAGCTTGCAGAATTGGTCTTGATTGAGTTAGAACTTGGTAAAGGAGTTGGATATACCTTAAATTTTGGTGATTTTATAAGTGTATTTTAACTTATTTGGTTCTTATTCATATATGGGTGTATCCTCCTAGAAAATGGGTGCTTTCTATAGTCAAGTGGGTGCTTGATAAATCTAGGGTGTGTACTTTATGTTGGGTTAGTGCTAAACTAAATTTAATGAATTATATTATAGGATAGTTTTTATAAGATTTTTTTCAATGGGTTTTATTCCCCATGAGTTTTTCCCACATATGTGATGTGTTATCTTGGTTTATGCTCATGTTATTGGTTCATAATGCAATTCCTAGATCATTATGTTGATATCTTAGTTCATAGATGAGTGGATGTAATTGATTGAAAGATCTTAAACATGGATTCACCCATATATAATTCATTATGATTCCAAACATCTTTACCAAACTACTTACCCTTTCCCTTGATGAAAAATTTACTCTTTATAGAAGTATACGTAGATAAAATTTCTTGCTCTTATCGTCTCTCCTTCTGTAATAGCAATGTGGAGAACTTTTTGAATTCCAAAGTCTATGTCTCAGAAATCATATGCAAGGAATCCAAAAATGACTCAAATGAAGTTGTAAGATTTTGTATAGCCATAGCAATCAAATCTTCATCATCAATAGGCCTCTACACAGCCTTCAACTAATAACTAAGGTCCATAATCTACAACAAAAAATCAAAAATAGAGCCATCATCATGCATCTTAATGGAAAATAAAAAATTATTCAAATACAATATCCTAACATCTTTAGAATATTTATATTTAAAAGTAAGACTAGTCCACATGATTGATGCATCAGTTGCATTTTTGACCTCTGATATTAGATTATCTATTACTAATAGCTTTAACAACATAAGAGCCTCTTGGTGATGTTTATCATAGTCATCAGTATTAGTGGTAGGATTTTTCTCTTTACCAAGCACTATTTTATCAAGATTCTAATATTCACATATTTTCAATACTTTGTGACTCCACAAACTAAAATCCTTTCTCTTAATTTTTGTGAATCTAGCAACAAGAGGTGTTGTAAACTAGCCATTTTGATCTAGTTTTTCCTAAAAATGAATGTATCTAAAAATATATAATGAATTTACACAAAATTATTCCTATCCAAGGACTCAAATCACAATCTAGATTGTGCCTTTAGTTTTCAACAAAAAACTCAACACCATTTGGGAAATTTTAAACTTTTTATCTTTAAAAACATCAAAAAATGGATAAAAATAATTAAATCAAGAGATAGACACCTCTGATTTTAAAAATTCCTTCTTCATCAAAATCCAAATTAAAATCCTATAAAATGGTATAATTTTAAAGCAAATTGGCTTTGTGATTTACTCCCAACATAATTATTTGTGTTCTTCTAGGCAAATATTAATGAAAATATCAATTTTCCTAAAGTTTTTTATAAAAAAACTGATTTTTCCAAATTTTAATTAAAATGAAGTGCACCTTATTTATGATTGGTTAGATAAAAAAATAGGATGAAGACTTGCATGAAATAAATCCACCAATATAAATACACGTGCATTTGTAGAGAAGTGACCTTCTTGAAAAACTTTTGAGGCTAATTTTAGATGCAATTCTCAGCCAAATTAAATGTTGTCAGATCCATGAAGCTTCTCCTGACTAATAAAAAATTACATCAATAATAAATAAGAAAAATAGTTAATAAATGAATTTTTGGCTTCTCTTATGGCACCCTCCGGTGTTGTACAACATATGGGGGCAAGTAAAAAATAAAAATAAGCCTTAGAGCCTCTTTTTTGAATTCCTCTCCCTCTATCTTGGTCTTTATAGACCTTGTCCTTATTTTCTCTACTTGTTTTGCTTTCTAGCTAGTCACAAAAAAATAAATTTGATTTTCTTCCTCTCACAGCTTTCTATTGGGTGCTTCATGCTCCTCCCTAACAAGTCCATCCTCTCTCACTCCATAGGCTCCCTCCCAAACTTCCTACACTACAAGTTTTACCATATTATATTTATAAAAAGAGATGAAGAAATAAATTAACTAGCATACTAAATAATACATGAGGATCTTATTAAATAGGCACAAAAAAACCACCTGAGAATATAAGATGTGGGTGAAACAACAATTATCATGTAGCATAAAATATCTAGGCCCATCAAACCAACTAACCTATTTACCCAAGTGGTTTAAACCACTATAAACAAATACATAGGTAATATACTTAGTCATAAACCTAAGGTATTTACAATAATATGCTAACAAATAGTACCTTTTAGCATAACTTTACTAATTCATGGAGGTATTTTTTTGAGACATTATGATAATGCATCTTTAAATCCTCATTAAACACTAATCAAGTAATATGAGTGCCATTCTTTTTATTTTGAGAAAATAACCACATATATCAAATGAATTCCTAGGTTACAAATATAGAGATGGCATGATCACCTTTTGTGCACATGGGTCTAATCAATTAAATAATTTTTACATTTGATTGATCTAAGTGAGTGGATCCTTAGAATCAAACTTTCACACTTCCACATTTAGTAGCATGTGCTTTGGACCCGTATTGGAGTTATTATTGTTTAGATTGGGATAACCCGATTGGAGTGGCAAAGAATTGTTTTGTAGAATTTGAGCCATAATAGTAGTCAACTTGAACACTCAAAGTTGAAAATTGATTCTTCATATAATCCATGTCTCATTTTACTACATCAAGATCATCCTTTCTCACCATGTTTGTATATTTGATTGAGTTTGTTGAACTACCTCAAAAGTTGATGGATCTAAAGTTCCAAACCCCTTGTCATCCTTGTGAATATTTTTTGGGTTGTCTTTACCTTTCCCATATCTATGAGTGTTTTGACCAACCATGCACAAACTTTCTATCCTAAAAAAGTGTACCAATATATTATACCATTGTGATTATCTCATTAAGATGAATCTAATGAATGTTGATTTTCACATGGATGCCAAAAAAGTTCCATTTTTTTTCAAAAAAAAGACTTTAAACAATACTATAGTGCTGAAAAAATTAAATTCTTCATAGATCACAAGTTATGCTTTTTTTTATCATTCAGCTCTCCTAATTTATGCAACACCAAATCTGAAAAGAAACACTCCATAAATTTCCCCAAATCTATCCTCTGATACAAGTTGTAATGAAATTATTTAGATGATTTTTAATAATGGGATAATATCTCATAGAATTAATAGCATAATAATTAGATCCACACAATAATTAACATAAGGTAGAACACTTGATGTTATGAATGAGCCACTTTGCGGGGATAACCTCCATAACAATGTAATAAGAGTAGAATTCATAATATGATAATAAAATACTAACACAAGTAATATGTCTTTTTTATCTTTTTCACAAGAGGTTCCTAATGATGATTGAGACTCTTATTCACACGTGTCATTTTGGTATTTTTGTAGGATTTTAGCATCTTCATGATCTTAACTCTCTTGTATTACACTCTTAATGTTCCCATGTCAATCCTTGACATAATAATAGGGGGCCTTTCACATTTTTTTGAATCTTACCCTAATTTTATCTATTTTGGACAAGAGCACCATGGAGGACACTAGAACACTGATCTAGTGTCCTTCTAAGCGTTATTGTCCAACACCCATTCTAAAGTGTTTTTTGGGTCCCTTCCTTTTTAGGTATCTTCTTATGACCATTTTAAATTTATTTAAGTTGGTTGATACGTGAATAGGTTTTCCAAATTCAAAATTAGGAGTCTTATATTTAAATGGTTCCAAAATTCATATTATAGGAAAAGGGGAGGGGCACTTATCTTTTAAAACTAGCTAATAAAAATAACATCAATACACAACAAGCTCAATCTTTGCATATTACTAAAGTATTTACAAAACACACCTAGATTGCATGCTTTGACCAAGAGGAGGGCACAGAAGAAGATAATTTTAGATATACATTTATGTTTGGATAATTATGCATATTAACTAAGGGAGAACTACATCGGTATGAGGTCCCTATTATTGGGTCTATGTAGAAAGCATTTAGGACAACATGGGTTATGAGGATAGCTTGACCATATTCTACTTTCCCCTTTTTCCCTATTTAGAATTTGATATTTTTGTTCTTCTTGTGTGTAAGGATCGATTATGGTTTTGAAGAGAAGAAGGAAAACTACAAGTTAATATTACAAAAATGGATTATTGACAAAAGATCCCATAGCTACAAAAGGTTATCCTAGATTTGAAGGTATCAGATCAAATGGAAAACATGAGAGGGAATGAATGTTGGTAAAGATAGGAACACCCTACTCTAATGTACATATCCAAAATGATAATCAAATAGTCAGATCTGACAGTGGATCACCCATCCTTCAGGTCAAACACAATCAAGTACAACTCCTAGGCTCTAGAAAAGATAAGTTTCTCATCCTTTTGTATGTTTTGTCTAAAAACCCTAATTGTTCAATATCATTCTATATGCAAGTGAAATGTGTGGGTGGATGTTGATTTAGTTATCCATTTCACTTTATTCAATTGTAAGTTTGATCAACGTTAATTACATTTAATCATAAAATCAATAAAACACTAACCACTAAACCTTATATATAATCTACTTAGCCATTGTTATTTCATATACTACCCATACTAAGAATATAGAGAAATATAATAAGATAATATAAAATGTATGTAAGCCACAAGTCAGATACACATATCCCTAGATGTACTATAAGTTAAGGGATTAGCACACATGGTTTTAATTCTAAAAATTAGAGATTAAAATCAAGATATGGAGTTAATTATTCTGTCACCCTGAAAATTTGACTACTTTTTTTTATGGGAAATTTTTTTATAAAGCATCAATTTTTTACTGGGCATAATTATAAATCCATTGATTTTATACCTCTATTCTTTCAAATTTAGTATCTTGACATTTTATTGTGTCTTTCATTATTTTTAGTTCCTAAAATTTATAGGGTCACTATGTATACTGATGACAAATAAGAATATAGTTTCATTTCTTGTAATTGATGAGCAAAATATTCCATTTTTCATATCATTTAATGTTTGACCTAATTCTCAACAATATTACAACAAAAGAGTGTGTATAATTTAAATACACTCGAAACCTACTTAAAGTGTTGTAGTTACATATACTAGATGATTATAATCAAAGCCAATGTTGTTTTGTTTTACTCCATGATATTGGGATTAGATAAAGTGGGAAACACTAGAGGATAAGAGTGTTGGGAATGATAGGAGTGCCCTTCTCTAGTGTCCAATCTTATTCTAGTGTCGAGATCCAAAATGATACTCAAACAATCAGATCCAACAATGGGGTATGCATCTTATAGGTCAAACATAGTCAAATACAACTACTAGGCTTAAGAAAAGATAAGTTTCTTATCATTTTTCATGCTTTGTTTCAAAACACTAGTTTATAACTATCATTTTATATGCAATTTAAATGTATGGTTAGATGTTGATTTATTTAGCCATTTAACTTTACTCAATTTTTTATTTGATTAGGGTTAATTATATTTAATCATAAAATCAATAAATTATATTTTTAATAAGTTTTTGAATATATTAGTTCCAAATCAATGAATGTTATCTTTGTTATATTATTATTCTCCTAATTTTTAAAAATAGTGTCATCATCTATGGTTTTCATAAAAATCCAAAAATCAATAAAACATATTGGTAAATCTATTTATTGTTATAATGTTGCCAAACCCTAACTAAAAATATATGTTTCTAGGGTTTGTATCATTATTTTTCCTATTTTCACTTTTTTTTTTGTATTTTTAGAGTTGAAATATTTCATTATAACAATAATTATCAAGTTTTTAGTGTCATATTAAATGGATAGAAAAAAATCTCTTCTTCCTCCTCCTAACCCTCAAGGTTGTGATATTTACTTTCCCTATAACCAATACCATTATATAAATATCCCCAAAGGTAAGGTAGTGAATCCTATAGTCTCAAATGAAGGTAACCAATGTATCCTTCCTCATACCCCTCCAACTCCCCTATCTTCTTTTTAGGGTGTATATATGCATGCTCAATATGAAGCACCTAGGGCTTATGATTGTGGGGCTCTAAAAGATTAAACAAATACTATGGGAAATTTAATATCATAATTACATAATCAAAATCCATTTTTAGTTAAAATATCACATTATTGGAAAATAAGATCGCATGTGCAAAGTCTCTAGAATATGCTAGTGTTAATCATGTATGTGCATCTTCATCTATAAAAATTTTGCCTAACAAAGTGTCATATCTAAATGAGAAATTACAACAAAATACATCTACAAGTAGTGATTCAAAAACAATATAAAGGTATAATAATATTTTAAGTGATATTCTAAGGGAAATGATTTGAAATAAGTTGATCTGTCTACCTTCCCTCCATCCTCTAAGGAGATCAAAATACTATTGGGCATATCATAGAATGCATGAGAATCACACAAATCATTTGTTGGAAATGAAAATAATAATACAAATTTTAATTTATAGTGATTATCCTATAATTAATCCATCATTCAAACAAACCACAGTGAAATAAGAAAATTACAAAAAGTAATAAAATTAGAATCAGTACAAAAGTGATTCCCAAAGGACAAAGTAGAGCAAGCTGAGATTCAACAAGAACAATTAGAAAAATAAAAGATGCAAAAAGATAAGTTAGACAAAACAAGAGGAAAAATGTAATAATATCAAAAGGAGAAATTACAAAGGCAATAATTTGAAAAACAAAGGTTACAAAATCTACAACAAGCAAAAGTGATGTTACTACAAGAGAAGTTACAAAATCAAAGTCAACATAAGAAAAAAGTTATACTTAAAAGAGGGTGTCTAAAAAAATAATATTTGAAGCATAAAATACCTAAAAAATATATAGTTTCAAGTGTTGTTCCAAAGGATTTGACTAGAAATCATTCATATTTTTTAGAGCCTTTTATCCTTAATCCACTCATAGATGGCAACAATGTACCAATGTTGTGATCAATAACACTATTGAAATGAATGTTTGTGGAATGACACTCTTAAAATTTATTGGAAGTGATAAAAAAAATTGGGTAAGATTAATTTATCTAAATCATTTATTGGATCTATTGAGTTACCTTGCATAGTTGGGATAAAAACATGTTTAGTGGTATTTCACATATGTCATAGTTTGGCACAATACAACGCTCAATCTGGAAGATCATGGATGATATCAATGGGGGAAACAATGGATAAATATTACAACCATTCACACTTACACATGAAAGTGCAATTCTCACAACTTCAAGAAAAGATAGAGTTTCTTCAAATAAAGAGCAACCAACAAAATGCATACTTTTAGCTAGTAGACAAATAATGGCATATCATTAAAGGCACATGACACAATACTAATTACAAAGGAGAAATTAGAAAATTCAATACCATAGTAAGGGTTAGTCACTTACTCATATCAAAATATAAAAAAAGATAAGAGAATCATTTCACAAGCTTCAAATCCAAAAGATGATTATAACAATCTAGATTGGTATGTTCTTGATGATATTGATTATTCAGAATATAAATATGGTAATCATCTATATTCTAAACAGTTGCATGATAGTCTTCATTTGTAATATAGCACCATTCCTTTGTTTAATATATAATGTATTGATCGTAAGACTCTTAAGGGAGTCATCACTTATTATATTTCTTCTCTTGTACATAATATTTTCAAGTTATTTCAAATATAATATAATGAAAAATATTGTAGAAAATAAAAAACATGACCTATGTATGCTTATATGCACTTTTTCATACATCAGTTCAGTTGTCCACAATATTATATATATATATATATATATATATATAATCTATTTTTATATCATAAATGATTCACCAGTGTATATGAGTGACTTTAGATTACACAATACATCATTCCCAGAACTAATTATAGGTGTTTTTATTGTTACACACTTATAAACTATATGTAAAAAGGATCATTATGGAGGATATGAGCATTGTGATCTAGTTTCCCTCATACTACTCTTGTCCTAATGATTTCAGACTATCACTACTTGATTTTAGACTTCACATAGTCTTCTTATTACATGTACATTCATCAGTTATCTCACTAGGAGCATGGTAAACATAGATTTAGATACCTTTATGGACATCTTAGACCTAACACTTTTCAATGCCATGATGGAAATCATGAATTGATCCCTAATTTATGATATTTGAAATTATATACTCAATTACTTAGCTACCTACATGATTCATTGTCATATCTATCTAGATACACTCCTTATGAATATTTGTTTTTACATGCATCTTATATTATCACAATGCTCAAGACACATACAAAATGTTACCATATTTTTCCATGATGTCATTTTTACACAAATTTAAATTTTTAAATCATAAAAACCTACTTCATAACATTTTATTTTGATTTAATATCTTATGAAGGCTCAACAACTTGCCTCAAAAGAGGAGACATTCACATAGGCTTGTCTCAGAGACCAAGCTTCCCAAATTAGCACATAGATAAGATCTAATATTAATTACATAGTTGACATGGTTTCAAGATTAAAACACACATAGAAAATTAAATTTGGATATAATCATCACATTGGATAGGATAACATTACCCTATTGTCCTTCCTATCATTTTTGTCCAAATGCCAAAAGAATAGACATTTCCATAATTTTTTGGAACCTCAGTTTACTCAAATCAGTATTTAGCATTTTCATAATCTCAATTTCTAGAATTACTTAAAATCATATAGTTTTATCTCAGATTTGCTTAGTTTGAGGTAAATCATGTATATCATGTTGTTCTAGGTTGGTAATTAGGTTCTACTCATAATCATATTTGTTTTACTTTGTCTCATAATCTATATGTACCATATATAAGCTGGGGGGCATATGCATGACATATTGTTTCCTAATTATACCACTTTTACACTAGTTTCATAGATGGAATGAAAATTTAGGCCATTATCCACATTGTATACAATGGACTTAGATTATACTCAGTATTTGAACCCATTTTCACACCATTTTTGTGTTAGTTTTCCCCTAGAATTGAACCTAACTCCATATGCAATGGATGGTTCACTATTTACACCAATATTTACAATAATATTTATACTTGACATATATATCAAGATTTATATAGGGATTCCAAATTACTCCACTACTCTGGGATGATGATTATGGAGTCAAGCACACTTGAGTTATTGAGCACACCCACTTGTAGATGAATATTGGGGCATGCAATACAATGCACAACATGCCAGTATAAGTTATCCAATGTTAATACAATGCACAACATGCCATAGACACTAATGTTTTCACAAGTGTTTTCACCATAAAGGCATAATAGTTTTCATACTTTTTCATGTGTATTCATTCCTTATCAATCTGTAGATTTTTGTCTTTTACTTCTTGATATTCATCTTAAGTAAAGATTGATATTACATATGTTTCACTATAAGTTTATGTGGATCACAATTAAATGTTATGACCTACATATAGTGTTGATATTTTTTAAATTATGTCCATAAGGTGGCCAAGTGTGTCCATGATTTGTCAAGTATGCATGGTTCTCAATGAAAAAGTGTGCCTTAGTGTTCATGTATGGAGTTTGCTATGTTTACTTGGTTAGGCAAGGTGATGGATGTTGGTGATGTGTTGACCATATTTGATAGGTCATATGAGGCATAAATAGTGATTTAGGTACTTTTTAAATTGAAAGGAATTCATTGAATCAGTCCTTTGAAAGTTTAGCTTCTCCTAGTCAACTTGGCAAATCTTCCTAAGTAAGCAGATTGATGACATTAACATTAGTACATGTGGACATGTCAAAAGAAAATGGCCACATGGGTTTATTTAAATTTTTTCCTAGATCATGTGTTTTGAATTTCAAGTCTTGAAATGAGGTCTATAAAAATTTATTGTAGTGTAAATTTGGTCTCCTAGGCATATTTCACCGGTTTCCATACTTATTCAAATTTGCATTAAAAAGTCACCATTGGAATTTAAATATTTGAATTTATAAAGGAAACCTAGTTCTCATTATTTTGCATTTAAATTTTCATTTAGGATGAATTTTATGGTCGTATAAAAATAAAAGTGGTAGATAATTTTAAGGTAAATCCAAGAAAAATTATTTAGAGGTTTGAATAGTCGTACCCCTACATTTATTATGGTCCAAATTTGACTAAGGGTTTGACTTTCTTCTAAAAATGACCCAAGAAGAATGTTTGAGTTTTTATTAATGGTGTTTGGATGTTTTAAGGTGAATTATCTATTTAAGAGTGTTTTAGACTCCTTAAGGATCATCTGTATGGATTTTGGAGGTTTGACCAATCTATCTTCAATATGAACAATTGCTTATAAGTTGACTTTTGGTTCATTCATGGTGGTTTCATGTACAAGATAAACGTTTGATAGGTTTTACATATGTATAAGTGTGTAGGTATGAAAGTAATCATTTGAGGATGTTTTATGGGTCATGTGTAATGGACCTATATCCTTTTAAGGAAATTGGTGTTCTTATTTTTTCTCAATAGAGTGTTAAAAGAATGAATAGGTCTCCATGGACCTACAAGGGCTTCTCAGGACTAATTGAAAGGTGTTGATTATTTAGGCAGATATATCAAATATATGGATGATCTATATGAATGATTTTGATCCTATTTCAAGTGTATTGCAAGCCTTAATGGTTAAGTCATGTCTCATGTCCAACCAAGAATATGATGATCATGAAGGCTCTATAAAGAGCATTAAAAAGGTGAAGGTTTCTAGAGTTGATATATGAAGGATAGTGAAGTATGAGTGTGTTTGGTGGATAGATTGAAAATTAGAGAAAGCTAAGGAAAATGTGCATGACTTATAGTCACATTTATAATTTTATAATAGTGTTATTATAGGTTTGAATATTGAAGATGAGTGAAGAAGTGTAAAGTGATCCAAAAGGGTGTTATGGATGCATTACTTATAAGTGAAGGTTTGAGAGAGTGTCAAGGGTTGAAGAGAAGTGATATTCATTATTTATCCATAAAATTTAAAGGAAATAAAAAATATATAGGTGTTGATATTAGAAGGTGTTGTGTGTGTGCTCAACATCTAGGATAAGTGGGTGCTTGTTCGTGCTTAAGGGTTGGTGTTCCTTGTGAAGTAGGTGCTTCACTAAAATTATCATGTTTCTGAATATTTTATAGGACTTTAGTCTATTTTTTTGTCGACTTAAGAGTGGGTTTTATCCCCCATGAGGGTTTAAAACATAATCTATGTGTCATGAATATTTATCTTGCATTGTTTCCTTTATTCATTACAATAACTAGTCTATATGCTTCATGAATGCTTGTATTGAGAGATTGAGAGTTTAAAACTTTAGATTTAGAATTGAATTGATTAAATCAATAATTCACCCCTAGTGATTATACCTCTAACATCTAGGACTCCTCCCCATAGGTAAGTTCAAGTATGCACTATTTTTCCTTTTACCTAGAGCTTTCACTTTGTTGCATGTTGGACCCCAAATTTTGACTAAGTATTTTGGTGTGAAATTGGCATAGTGCGAGATGAGCATAAGTGAAAAAATAATATGGTGAAGAAATAACCTAGTGAATAAGGACCTTGGTGTAAAACCAACAAGGCATGAAAGGATAAGGGTGTAGAAGCACCAGTGCAAGAAGACATAATCAAAGATTAAATATAATTATGAGGAACTTGAGAGCATAGGACTTAGAAGGGTAGTACATAGGAAGTGGGAGATGGTTGAAGATCAATTATCAAGGGCCATCTAGAATTTAACCATCATGAGTTTCATATTGGCCCATAAAAATTAAGACACATGGCAACAAGGATCTATCCTAGAACAATTATATAAGGGGCACAAAGGCCAAGGTCCTTAGGAGAATTTAATTAATAAAATACCATTTCTCCCAGTCCACAGTGAGTTTTTTGTCCAATTAATTATGTCATTTATTATGCAACTACTTGGTCAAGAAAAAATAAGTATAAATACCCCTGTATGAGATCATTGTAAGGTGGTTGATACTGGATATCATTTTACTAAAATACAATATATAATTATGGATATTACAATCAATTTTGATGTGAATTCTCTAGATAATTTATAGTTATGCATCTAATGGTTAGTTCTCATTGAGTAACTTGTATTTATTAGTAATTATGAGATTTATACAACTTAAACTTTTAGAATTTGTGTAAAAATATTTGAAATCCATGGAATTTATTTGTGTAATTATGTTTGTTGAGCTTAATGAGAGAAGGACCAAAGTATTCTATTTATTTTTTTATGTAAATTATAATTAGGCATAAGTTTGAACTCAAGAATATGACTATTATGTTACTACACAACATAACCCATGGGAATCATTCTCTTATTGTGTGTTTCAAGTGAGCATGGAAGACCACAATCTTGCATGAAGGACTAGTACACTAGCTCATTAGGGATACACTTCAGCACTTAAACATGTGATTAAAGAATAAAAACCCAACATTTTGGTTCCATTATCAAACTAGTTGATGACACTCAACTAGTTAGGAAAAGGCCATATAGGATGAATCCAAATCTATAGGCACCCATAAAGGAAGAGGTAGAGGACTTTGATTTTGAAAAGACACCCTCCCTGATGCAAGAGGAGGAGAACACCTTTGATGACTAATCATTAGACATTGGGGGTATATTTAGTGAAGAGGGGGGTGGTTATCATACTCAAAATATGAGTAGGATGGCCATCAGTAGCACTTCTTTAGCTACTAACATAGAGGTCAAAATTTTATAGCATGACTTGAACAAGGAAAAAGGGCCTATAATTTCTAAGGGAAACCCACTTTTTATTGATTCATCCACCAATCTATACACTCAGTACCAAAAATGAATTCTAGATAGGATGCTCTACCTTTTGCCACACTTCCTTCCCCAAGATATAACTATTGACACAAGGTAATAAATGCCCTTCCATTTAGACATGTACAATGAAGAAAACCATTTTGATCTCCCTTAAGACAACTTCATATTATATTCTCAAGTTCTAGTGATGCCAACCCCATTATGGGTTGATCCATAGAAGATCACCCCTTTTCAAGCTAGCACTGCATTTTTGAAAATGTCTTTTGAAGTTGCACACCAAAATATACTTTCTGATTCTAATATACATAATGCAGAGAAGAAACATGGCCAATTAGTAACATCATATGAAAAAGATGTTGCCTCCTAGAAGGCACTTAAAGAAGAAGTGGTTGTTTTATAAAAAATAAAGGAGGCCATAGAGGCTAAGGTAAAAATCTTAAATTTATGTAAATAAATTTTGGGCCAAGAATCGACATTCATGAATGGAGTGCCTCTAAATGGGGAAGTTGTGAATAAATTAGAGACCCTAGTGAATCTCCTATTGAAGCACTGCAAATAACATCTTGCACTGAAGAATGAGGCATTATTGGTGGTAGAGAAATTTATTGAGGTAGTATAGGTTTGTAAGCATGTTCTTGAAAGAGTTGGGGAAGTAATCCCCATCTTGGATGGGATTTTTGAGATATTCATGTAACCTAATAAAATCTTAGAGGCTTGACTTCATGTAAATGAATCTCAAAGGTAGTAGTTATTAGATGATGACCTCTTAATATAGGATCATTCTAAGTGCGCAAAGGCATTCAAAGATGTCAAATCCATGGAAGAGAAAATAAACATACATTGACAACAACTCAATGCCAATTTTGCATCTCTTTGAGGATAGGTTGTTGGTGAGGTCTCAACACTAGAATAAGTTCAAAAATATGTGATCACATCCCTATACCAATTGGTCAAGAAGGCCAATGAGTATCCTAACCAACCTAAGGAGATGAATAAATTAAAGGTATCCATTAAATAAATAACATTAAAATTTCTCAACACATTATCACATTAGGACAATGTTAAGAAACAGATTGAATAAATTGGGCCTAAATTTTTGGTTGAGGTTGAAACCAAGAATTAATTTAGGGTCAACTAAGAGTATAGTGTGGGGTAATATTATACACCAAATTTTGACTAAGTATTTAATTATTTTAGCATGAAACTAGCATGGTACGAGAGGAGCATAAGTGTAGAAATACTATGGCATGGAACTAACATGGCAAAAAAGGACTGTGTTTCAAAACCAATAAGGCACAAAAGGATAAGGGTGAGTAAGCACCAATACAAGAAGACCTAGTCAAATATGGAATATAACTATGAGGAACCTAAGATCATAAGACTTGGAAAAATACCAAAAGACTTGGGGAGTGCATGGGAAGTGGGAGACAGTTGAGGAGAGATTCTCAAGGGCTATCTAGACTTTAACCATCACAATTTTCACACTAGCCCAAAAAGAGAAAGACACATGGCAGCAAGGATGTAGGATATAAAAATTATATAGGTGAAAATAATTGATAGGCTGCCATGATTCTCAATTTATAAAGAGCTCATTGGCCAATCACTCATGTCATTTATTATGTAACTACTTTGTCATGGAAAAACAAGTATAAATACCCATGTATGAGATCATTATAAGGTGGCAGATACTAGATATCATTTGAGTGAAATATAATATAGAATTATGGATATTGCAATTAGTTTTGATGTTAATGTTCTAGATATTGATAGTTATGCATCTAATCGTAGGTTTGTATTGAGTAAATTTTAGATATAACTAATTATGAGATTTATACAAACTGTAATTTTATAATTTTCATAACTATCTTTGAACTCTATGGCATTTATGGGGTGAGCATGAAAGACCACAATCTTGCATGAAGGGCCAATGTGTTAGTTCATCTAGGCTACACTTAAACACTTAAAAACATGATTAAAAAATAAAAAGCCAGCATTGCATCACTAGAATAGAATGGTTAAAATGTATACACCCAAATTTGGTCAAGTAAACACAAGTACTATGTATTTTGTATCACTTCCACATGAGGTTCATAGTGATGATTAAGACTCTTATTTACGTATGTCATTTTGGTTTTTTTTTAAATATATTTTTGGCACCTTTATGATCTTATCTCTTTCTTGTTGCACTCAAGCATTCCCATGTTGGTCCTTGACATAGTCACAAGGGCTCCTACCCATTTTTTTGAATCTTACCCTAGTTTTATCCATTTTGGACAAGAGTCCCATGGAGTACACTAGAGCACTTCTCTAATGCAATCCTAGTGTTATTGTCCTACACCTATTCTAAAGTGTTTTTTTAGGTCCTTTCCTTTTTGGGTCTCTTCTTATGACCATTTTAACTTTGTCAATAGATTTTTCAAACTCATAGTTAGGAGTATTATATTTAAAGGTTTCCATAAGGATTTTTATAAGAAAAATGGGGAAAGGCACTTATCTTTTGGCACTAGCTAATAAAAATAACATCAATACACCACAAGATCAATCTCTACATATTATTGAAGTATTTACGTACCACACACATAGATTACATAATTTGACCAAGAGGAGGGCCTAGGAAAAGAGAAGTTTAGATATGTATTTTTTCTTGGTTGATTATGCACATTCCCTAAGGGAGAATTACATCAGTCTGAGGTCCCTAATGTTGGGGCTATGTAGGCAGCACTTAGGATAACTAGGGTTCTAAGGATAGCTCGACCATATCCCACTTTTATTATTATTTCTACCTTTGGAATTTAATATTTGTGTGTGATTTAACTTATTTAGGAATAATGGAGTTTTATTCATATTTTAGTTAAGGGTCGAGATTAATAAATTAGTATAGAATATAGCAATAAATACAGTCTTGATTTGTGTAATTGTTTGTATTTTTCAAATTTTTAAAAATAGCAATAAATAAGAAGAAATATAACTTAGATATAAAATAGATTAATATGGCTAATACAAAGGCTGAAAATAGTTTTACAAGACTAGGAAGGTATCATAAACTTGAATCTAGCTTTCATTGGGTGAAAGGATAGGAGTGCCAAAAAGTGGATGCTTTGGTGTCTAACATTGTTGTCTATTTCTATTATTGTTGTTCAAACTGATCATAGAGACCTAAAACTTTTTGGGTAATTATGTTATGTTTGTGTGAGCATGCTTATGAAAAATCAAGCACTGGTTATTGATGGAACTCATTATGGAGTTGATTTTGTCTTCAAATACTAACCCTCCATCATGCTTGATAAAATGACATTTGAGTCACTTGAGAAAGGGGGGTTAGTGTGAAATATGTACGAAATGTGCAATCCATACCCCTTGTGTGGGAACACTACCTACATACTAATAATACAAAGAGGGATCAAGCCATATCTAGTTCTCCCACCTAGTGTGCTTTGTGCAATAGTGTGATGTGGATTTAAATCCCAAATTGATGGTTTTTGAGGTGGTTAGGGATTGGTATGAGTATTTGATTAGGTTTGCAATTATGTTGGGTGAGTGTGTGAAAAGAATAGGGAAGTTTATCTTAGTGTTTTGTTTGTATTCTTGCTTACTTTGTAAGTTTAGTCACCCCCTTTATAAATGAGTTTTGAGTGGGATTTTATAGGAAAAAATTGGTCATAGCTTAGATTTATTCATGTTAGGATAACCTAATTAAGGATAAGGAGCGTATGCAAATGACTATTGGGGATCAAATTGCAAATGGATAAGACCATTGAAAATGGTACACTTTTATATGGGGTGTTATAGTCCAAATGGGGTACTCTTATCCTACAGACTTGAGACCTGAGAGAATAGGATTGATATGGGGAATATTATCTAGCTGAGGTGGAATGATCATCTAGAATGTTTTGAATGATTTTTAATGAGTAAAAAGGTGTCTATAAGGGTCACAAGAGCATGCAAAAATGACCTATGGATGCGGTGTCGTACGACACACTCAAACTAAAAATATGGACATTTTATATGACTATATTTTCCCCCCTTTATTATAGTGATGTAACAAAGTGAAATAATAGGATAAAGGAAAAATAAAATGTGTACCTGAACTTACCTACAAGGGTGAAACCAATGAATATATGTGATGTTGAGTGTGTGTAGATAAATCATAACGTGAATCATAAATCTGCAAGAGAATACAAGGAGTATATTAGTTCTTACTAGACATGTTATGTCTAAAATAAGAACATACAAAAATTGGGTAAAATAGAGAGGAAGAGAAAGGAATGAATACACCTCATCATGTATGTGCACCAATACAAAACCTATTATAATACTGAGTGTTGTTGAGTGATGTTGGGTATGTGTTGTACCAAGAGTAATATCACAAATGAAGCTGAGTGCTTAATTCCTCGAAGGTGGCTCAAGAATACAAAAGCTATCCCTTTGGCTCCATCATCACCCACTATGTATTGAATTTATGTGATCATGTGTGTGTTAATCAATGTTTGGACTATGTGTCCGATCCCTCTGAGTAGGTGGCTCAAGAATATAAATGCTAGCTAGTCCTTTGGCTCCATCATTGCCCACTAAGTGTGAACTATGAATTGATACCAATATGAATGTGTGTCATATGAGATGGTTTATGAATCCCATGAATGCTCTATAATCTAAAAATGTGGCATGGATAGCTTAATGTGTACTAAAAATTAGGCCAATCTTGGCCACTCCAAAAGGTAGAGATTAGGCCTGTATGAAAGCCACTTTAAAATTGAGAACTAGGCTTATATGAAATCCACTCCATAATGATGCCAACCACCTAAAAATAGAATAAGGCATGTAAATACTAAGAATACCTGGGTAATAAAATGAACTAGAAAGAAAAGAAGGCAAATGTGTCATTCACATTACCTCCAATCATTGGTGTTTGTAACATGGATTCTGATCTAGAAGTCATACCAACTAACCAATATGAAATTGGAAGTGAGAGCCATCATGTCGTGCATGATGCACACTATATCTGGATAATCTAAGTAAAACTCTATTGAAACTACCTAATCTAAACTAGACTATAACTGACAAAACTATAATTGACCTTACCTTTTTGTCTATTTCTAAAAAATTTGGGTTTTCAATTATTTAGATAGGAGCACTAAAAAGTAGACACTTTACTATAGGGTGTTGTAGTTCAAATGGGACACTCTTGTACTTTACTATTTATAATGGTTATTCTATGTTCATCCCTATTTTTTTGATTCATTTTAATTGTTTTAAATTTTGATTATTAGTTCGAGTGTTATAAAAACTAATTTTGACTAGTAGAGGGCTCTAATCTCTATGACAAAACCAGTGTTTATTGTCTCCTCTTTTGAGGGTAGGAATGAAGACCTGGAAATGATTTCCCCCAAAAGAAAGATCCCTGAAAGTGTGTTATGCTATAAAATACATGATATATAAATGATAATTCAAAATATGTATCAAGATATAGCCTAGTTTGTATTGGATATTATTAAATCAATAGGGGTATGCCTAGATAGATGTAACAATGTAATAGCATGCACAATATACTAAACTAAAATTGGAAATATGGTTAGTTTTTTAGGAGGGATGGAACATTATTTCCATCATGGCATCCAAGAAGTCAAGTAATCCATGATTTAGATCATGGCATTGCAAACAATTGAGAATCAAATAATCAAACAAGCACACAAGGTAAGAATCAAGAAGCATACAAAAGAGGCCAAGGGGCCAAGTAAAAAAGGGATATGGGCATATGTCACTCAAATAGGGAAAATCAAGCATATAAGGCATGTTCAAATTCCCATATATACATACAATTACAAATAATCAAGAGTGGTGTGAGGGCCACAAGCACAAACAAGAGTACAAGCAAAGGACATTGGCAAATGTCCTAAGGCACACACAAGTAACAAAATAGGAATTGAGAAATGAAATCACATCTAGCTACTCAAAGCTAGAAAGGAAGGCATGTAAATGTTGGAAACACTATCACATCTAACTAATTTATGCAAGAAGTGAAAGTATGCAAAACATGTAGTACAAGACTAGGTAGATGCTAATAAATACATAAGTGTTATATACTAGTGAGTGTAGATAAAATAATTTGTGTAAGCTAGTAAGTAATGTACATCAACATGATAACTAGAGTTTATGGTGGAGGAATGACATAACCTAGATGGTGTAGTCATGTAGAAGATTCCCTCGGTGGGTCGATATATCAATGTATGTCTCAAATGTAAAATTAGGATGCCCCCTCAATGGGTAGAGTGAAGCAATCAAGGATCTAGGTGTCACTGCACACACTCAAAGAAGATCAAGTGAAGCATGGTAATGTATATAAATTGATAAACAATAACAAATAACAACAAAATGTAAGTCTAACATGGTAGTAGAAATGTAAATCATGGATAATGCATGCAATTAAAAAGTGTTTGGTGTTTTGAGTTATTTGAATGTTTTTATATTTTTACATGTTATATTGTTTTTAGTAGTTTGAAATAATCTATGTATAAATAAGCAAAAATACACTATATACAAGTAAGTATAAAAATTATGTACATGAAAGATTGAGAAGAAATGATACTAACCAATGAGTCTCATAAGAGACTCCTTATCATGAAGTTTTGTATCAAGAAGAGGGATCATGCGTGATCATGAAACATGATGGAAGGGTTAAGACTGTGACTCTAAAATCTATGTATGTTATAAGTACTCTAAAATATTTTTAGTATAAAATGACTATGGGGTCCCCCTATAACTCTAAGGAGTGGATGAAATTGTGGGGATCTTAGGGACCCATCTGGTAGTAGAATAAGCTCTCTAAAAATATGCTCTATGTGTAGACACATGAGGCCTCAATGATACTAAACTGGGTGTGAATATTGTATTAGGAAACTATCTAGAGTCCTAAAACTATCCTTGATGTAGTGATCACTCTAAGAGAGGCCTCTGTGGAAGTGTATGAACTCTATGTGTTGGTGAGGGAGGCCTCGACTATGTCTAAATCTCAACTAGAGGAAGAATTTTAACTAGTAGAGGAGCTAAAATTGGTGATTATAGAGTAACAAATGGATCTAACGTGGGAAGTGGTAACTCATACAAAACTCCACCAACTATAATAACCTGATTAGCATGAATGTATTTCACACATGTATGAAATATAAAAGGTACTGCATGAAGTTTCTATATCCATGGCTGACCAACTAACATGTCAAATAATCTTACACTGAGAATAATAGTAAATGGTGTGGCCACATGTGTTGGACCAACCTATAGAGGAAGTATAATCTCACCCAATAAACTCTATATATGCCCACTAAATCCACTAATAACTATGTCTGTTGGGGTGATATCATGCTTTGAATATCCCAAATGTTAAAGTAATGTCATAATGCACATGTTGACACTAGATCCATTATCTATGATAACACGATGAATGGGATGGTGATCAATGTAGTCTTTGATAAAGATTGCATAGTAATCTGAATCATCCTCAACTATCTCTTGATCTAAGAAAGAGATCAAAGGTCTAGCTAAAACTCTAGAATTAGACATACCAATTATGTTTCTCAAAGGATGTGAATTAACTAAAGGTGCCTAGTATGTAGCTAGTGGAGGGTGTGCATGATATGCATGGTGAAAACTTGATGTGCCCCTATCTCCTATTTAGAATGTTGTGGGAAAGCATCTAAGATAATTTTCAAAGTCTTATCCCATGTTTTCTTTTTTTGATGAGGCTCAACTGGAGTAACAAGATCAATAAGTTTTCCATCTATCAAATCCTATAGCTTGTGTCACAAATTGATGCATCTATTTGTTGTGTGTTCTGGTGCCCTATGAAAATATCAAAATGCATTCTGGTCATATCCATGTGGAAGAGGCTTTGTCATATCAACTTTCTGAATAAGAGGGAGAGATAGGACATTGCATTCCAATAGCTTATATAAGACTTTAGTTGGAGATCATGGTACATTGATAAAGGCTCATTAAGGAGGTGTTGATAAAACCACTCACTAAAGGGGCTTTAAACCTACATTATCATTAACATTTAATTTGTATGGGACTTTATTGTTACTCTTATTTGTTGTTTTTTATTTTGTTGTGTACTTGAGTTTGCCCATTGAAAGTAATTTGACTTCCCTTTCCTTTAGTGTATGACATAACTCAGTGAAGGAAAAAAAAAATTTGAACATTATTGACTCATTCAAAGTTGGCAAAAGACTCCATTTAAAGAGATCTTGTAATTCTTCATCGACTATGGGGCTAGTCATTTTAGCCAATATAGTCTTATATCTAAGAGCATAATCTATGAGATGCTCATTTGACCTTTATTTTTGTTGTACAACTTGGGCATAAAAAACCTTGTCACATATGTTAATGTTGAAATGAGCTAAGAACATGTCAGCTAAAGGATTGAATGCTTTGACTGAATGATTTGGTAGACTATAGAACCACTGTAAAGCATAATCCTTTAAACTCCATAGAAATAGCTTGGTTGGTAACTAGTTATTTGGCACATAGTCCAACCATGCTATGTGAAAATCTCTCAAGTGTGTCTCTAGATCACCCTTACCATAGAGTGAGCTTGGGTTGAATAAAACATGGTGGGAAGGGTGTAGAAGCAATATGGTGTGCTAAATATGTATGAAGTAGAGTAAAAGAGTCCAAATCCTATGTTGGTCTAGACGCACCTTGTTCAAGATGTATCACCTTGCATTGAAGAGATTTAATCTCTTACATAAGGGTAGCCACATCAGGAGGTAAAGATGTACTAGTCATAACTACTGGTGCCACATAGGAAGGTTGGGTTGTTATAGGGGTTGTTGAGACATAGTTGCCCTCATAGTGTCATTTGCAATTGGTTGTTATGTGGTTTGAGAAGATTGACCATTATTTGATTTTTTTTGTTATTCTTGTAGTATTTTTAGCATATCATCTTGAATATCAAGATTTCTAGTTAAAAGTTCTTGAAGTTCCCTCTTATCAATTTTGTCAAAGATGGTATATTAGGCCATTGTTAAAGTAAGAAAACAAAGCAAAAGTGGATTGAATTTTTTTCAATATATTGTAATAAGAAAAATGCAATGGAAGGAAATTATTGAATAAAGAAAATATAAAGTCCTAAAAACAACAAACTGGAATATGCATAAAAAGGATATGAAGCTCACTAACATGTAAGGTGATACCTCAAAAACATATGGACCTAGTATATTCTACCAGGGTTTGAAAGAAATGCTTTTTAAAATTACTATGATGAATTTTAAAAATTAAATGTGAAATTCTTATTTATATGTGCAGGAAAAATTAGAAGAATATTGCTAAAATTAGTAATAAATTTTGCTTAGGGTTTCTAGGGTTTTATTGTGTAAATGAAGTAAGTCAGGTTCACCAAATGATTTAACTTATTTGAGAATAATAGATTTTTATTCCTATTCTAGTTTAGGGTCTGGATTAATAAATCAGTATAGAATATAGCAATAAATACAGTCCTAATTTATGCAACTATTTATCTTTTTCACCTTTCTAAAAAATAACAATAAATAAGAAGAAATATAAGTTAGCTAGAAAACAAACTAAGATGGTTGATACAAAGGTTAAAAATAGTCATGCAGGACTAGGAAGGTGTCATAAACATGAATCTAGCTTTCATTGGGCAAAAAGATAGGAGTGCCAAAAAGTGGATGTTTTGGTGTCTGATGTTATTATCTATTTCTATCATTGTTGTCCAAACTGATCATAGAGACTTGAAACTTTGTAGATGGTTGTGTTATGCCTGTGTGAGCATGCCTATGAAAAATTGAGCATTGGTTATTGACATAACTCACTATGGATCTAATTTTATCTTCAAATCCTAACCCTTTATCTTGCTTAATAAAATGACATTTGAGTCAGCTGAGAAAGTGGGGTTAGTGTGAAAGATATACTAAATATGTAATCCACACCCCTTGTGTGGGCACACTGCCTACATACCAATACTTTGAAGAGGGATCAAGCCATATGTAATTATCCCACCTAGTGTGCTTTGTGCAATAGTGTGATGCAGATGAAAATGCCAAATTGATAGTGCTCGAGGTGGCTAGGGACTAATATGAGGATTTGAGTAGGTTTACAGCTGTGTTGGGTGGTTGTGTGCAAAGAATAGGGAAGCTTTCCTTAGTGCTTTATTTGTATTCTTGATTGCTCTGTATGTTTGGTCACCCCCTTTGTAAATGAGCTTTCAGTGGGATTTTATAAGGAACAATTGGTCATGGGTCAGATTTATTCATGCTAGGCCGACCTAATTAAGGATAAAGATCAAATTAAAATGACCTTGCGGCTCAAAGTACAAATGGAAAATATTGCCAAAAATGGGACACTTCTCTATGGGGTGCTATAGTCCAAATGGGGCACTCCTGTCCTATAGGATCAAGACCTGGGGGAATAGGATTGGCATGGCGAATATTATATGGCTGAGGTGGAATGATCATTTAGAAGGTTTTGAATGACTGACAATGAGTAAAAAGGTGTTTAAAAGGGTCATAAGAGCTTTCAAAAAGGACCTATGGATGGGGTGTCACAAGCCACACTAAAACTACCAATTTAGACATTTTATATGACTACGGTATGCTTCTTGTGTGTAGGACTTCATTATGGTTTTAAAGAGAAGAAGGAAAAATACAGGTCTAATATTATGAACACAGATCGGTGATAGAAGATCCCATAACTACATAAGGTTATCTTATATTTAAAGGTATTAGATCAAGTGGAAAACATGAGAGGGTAGGAGTGATGGGAAGGATTGATCCAAAACTCAGAAGCTCTGGTTGAAAGATAATTCAATAAATAAGAAAAACACAATTGTAATAATGTTATCTCTGAGAAGAGATGTTTTATTGATCAAATTTATAGACCCAAACATATGCCTATCTCTAAGAAGAGATATCTAATTTCCATTTCAAGTTACATCTTTATTTATACACATTTTGAAGGTAGGAGGATGTGGAAGGTCACCAATCTCGAGGGAGATTAAGTGGTTCGACTTCCATGATTTACAACAATACAGAATTCAAGGAATTACAATTTTTAGACTAAACTACTAAAATTGAAATTTGGGACACTTTCATTTAGTTTTCAGGGGTCAAAACCCATTGATCGGAGCTTCGTGCCATCTCAAGGTATTCCTCTCATTCTTAGCTTTCCAACTGTTCAAATGGAGAGTCAAACGGAGCTATGGTGCAAAAGTTATGGCTCTCGAAAGTTCTACCACCAATTGAGGTAGAACTGTCGCCTGAATTGTCACCTGAAATATTGCTCGGATCAAGGATAGGAGCACCCTACTATAGTATCCAATCCCTGTTTAGTATCCATATCCCAAATGATAGTCAAATAGTCATATCTTATAATGGGATAGGCATCTTACAAGTCAAACACAATCAAATATAGCTCTTAGGCTTAGAAAATATAAGTTTCTCATCATTTTTCATGTTTTGTCTTAAAATCCTAGTTTCTCAATATCATTCTTTATGCAAGTGAAATGTATGGTTGGATGTTGATTTAGTTATCCATTTCACTTTTTAAATTGTTTATTTGATTAGGTTTAATTATATATGATCATAAAATCAATAAATCTCTAAGCACTACCTCCTATATATACTTTACTTAGACATGGTTATTCCATAGGCTTCCCATATTAAGAACATAGAGAAATATAATAAGATAATATGAAATGTATGTAAGCCACAAGTTGGCCACTTATATCCCTAAACACACTATAGGTCAAGGGCTTAGCACACATGAATTGAATTATATAATTTGAGATTGAAATCAAGATATGGCACTGATTATTCTATCACCATGCAAATCTGACTACTTTTTTATGGGAAAAAAATGATAGCATCAATTTTTTATTGGACAAATTTAGAAAGCCATTGATTTTATATCTCTATTCTTGCAAATTTAGTATCTTGACATTTGATTGTATCTTCTAATGGATGACTATGCAAACTGATGACAAACAAGACTATAGCTTCACTTCTCAAAATTGACAAGCAAAATATTCCATTTTCTTCTCCTTTAATGTTTGACCTAGTTCTCAATAATATTACAACAAAACAGTATGCATAATATAAATAAATCAAAAAACCTCTTAAAGAGTTGTAGCTACATATAATAGATGCTTAGAATCAAAGCCAATATTGTTCTAGTTTATTCTATGATATTAGGATGGCTTATTTTTTCAATTAACATAATTGACCTTCAACTAGATAGATATATTGGACTTGCCCTATATACCCATCTGATTGAAGGGTAAGTGAAACATAACATAATGAACCACTTCTAAATAAAATAAATATATAAATTACCCATATCTATATATATTATAAACATCATATATAAAAAGAAGGCGAGAGATGAGTGGAATGTAGTGTAATGAACCACTCAACCAAATAAATATATAAAGGTTTATCAACCTCTATAATTCATCGAGGAGCAAAAGCTTTCGTAAATACCTAATTTTTTAAGGAACAAAAAAATCAAAAAAATTAAAAATGAACTATACCATTTTCTATTACAATTTTATAATCCCTTACTCATAAATGTAGAGATTAATTTTATCGTGCAATTTTAATGCTTTTAATTTTGTTTGTCACAAAATTTTATAAAAGTTCTTATATGCATCATTGTGAGAATTTGTACACCCCATTAGAGGGGACTTGAGATAAAGTTGATCCGTGAGCGGAATATATTGTCAAATGTTGTTTCCTTCTACGAGTTAAATAAGGGGGAAAAAACTTAGCGTGTTGGATTGGTTTAAAATGGCAACCATCATGTTACGCATGGATAGTTTTTCATCATTTCTAAAAGAAATCTTTGTTGGTACGGGACGAGTGAAATACATCATATTCACTTTTGTGGGAAAACTTATGATGTGATTGAACTTTCCTTTTCTTCTATAAAAGAAGTGATTGGATATATTTTTTTTTAATAATTAATTTTATTGTTATTATTTTATTTTATATTTCTTACATTTATTTATCAAATATGATTTTGAAGAAGGGATTTAAAATCTTATTTTATCATGAGATTGGTCATATAGAATTAAAATGATATAATTTTATTTTGAAGAAGGGATTTAAAATCTCATTTCATCATGAGATTGGTCATATAGAGTTAAAATGATATAATTTTATTCTTCTAAAAATAGAGCTCCACATTTTTAATTGTTACTTATTTTATAAATCTTTTTCTATATGACATTTTTTTAATCAATATTTGTTTGTAATATTATATTTTGATTTTTAAAAAATAGATTATTTAGTTGTATATAATTTTGATATTTTTTTACAAAAAATATTTTAGAATAAAAAAAATAAATAATCTATAAAATCATTAAAAATTAAAAATGACCTCTAATTTTTCTCAGTAACACCTAAGAAATTTTAATAAGCCTCCCTCTATAAAACCATAGCTTTGTGATGTTATTTTAACTATGTTATACATCTCTTACACCATACATATTTTATCACAAAGGACCTCATTATAATGAATAACTCCAATAAATTAATGTAACATAGTTTTATTAATATATCTAAATAAGTTAACAAATTATTTTATATCATAAGTTGCATTTTTGATTGAAAATGTATGTCTATCTAATAATAAAAAATAAGAATAAATTACAAGGACTATTTAAAATAAAAAGGGTCGTTGCTTGGTATTCACAATAAAAAATCAACGCTGATAAAAAAAGTATGGCTAAATACCGAAGCACTTAAATCAATACCAATGTCTTAAATATAATTATACACTAAAATCTCAACATAATATAATAATAAATATAATAACAAGTGTGAAACTTGAAGCGTAAGTAGCAACCCCAGATGGAGGAGGTGACATATCATCTTTGGGAGGCAAAGTATCTTAAGAAGAGGGCTATCCTAATGATGGATATAGAACCACCCATCCATCTTGAGCAATATATGTAAATTTTAATGGCACGAGCACTCCCGACCTAGGTGGCGAATGCATTATTATCTCAATTGTATCACCAAAACGTGTCATGAAAGTCTAACAAGATGGCGTAGCATAATCTTCACTATACACGATTGAGGACTCCATCCCCTCTACTAAGGGGGAGGGGTTCAGAGATGACTATGTGAGCAAATTTTATGACATATGGGATCTAGTGTTGGATAACTATACGATAGACATTTGCAGGGACAATACTCGTAATGCATGGAGCACTCCTCTAATGATTAAAAAGATCTTGTAAATGTTGAAAATCTAATACCATTTTGTCAACCTATATTTAGATTTGAAAAAAGGCAGACGTGAGGGAATATAATTTATCATTAGTAAAAAACTGCTAAGAAGTAACAAGATTAGTGACTATAATGACATTCCTAGATTTCTAAAATTGAAAGAGAATGGATGATCTAGGAAAAAATCCTAATAAATGAAATGTATGATGCCCAATGAGAAGGATATCCAAACAAATCCATCCTGTAATTGATGGACTCTTAGAGGAAAGGCATAAATAGTCTATGAATTCATGTTTATGATTCACATGCACAAAAGCAAGTCCAAAATAAGTGTTTGAAGGTATTGGGTTTGAAACATGTAGGACACATAGGATGAGGAAACCCAATGCATGCTACTTAAGGGATGATGAAGTCTAATGTGAGTAGGAAGAGCTTAACCAGTAAGAGCAAATGTTGCTCAACCGTGTCTATGTAAATCCAATAAAAAATTAGGTAGTTGTTGATGTGTTAGTTAATAAATAAAACATGTGTCAACAGTATTGCATATCGTGTGCATAGACAGAGCAGTGAGGCTCAGGGTATTTTTCAAGGAATGATAATTTTTTAGAAGTGTATATTTGTAGACAAATATTTTTATATTGAAAACTATCAAACGTATGTATAATAGGAAAATTTTAAAGAAAAACAAAGAACTTAATACTAATATATGTATATCTTCAAGAATTTACCAATTATATGGATAATTTCTAAGAAAATTTGAAGAATAGTTTTTCAAAAATTTATTCATTAGTGAGTCTAAAATTTTAGATTTTTTCCAAAAAATAGCCAATTGGTGAAAAATAGCCCCTAAAAATACCTTGGTGACATTATTTTAGTAAAAAAATAAGAGATGCAGGGGTCAAACCTCAGGTTTGGAGTGCTTAACACTTTTGGTTGAGAATTTAGATAGTGAGCAACTCGTAAATAGATTATATGTGCCAGTTATAGTTAGTTATGTGAGAACCTTTCTCCTACTGGAAGACCCTAATAGAATAAACACCATAAAAATGAGAAAACTTGGGCTCAATTTTGGAATCCTAGATCCTATTAAGATGGTAAATCCTTGACTGAGGAGAAGATTTGTGACTCTAACAAGTGTTTATCTTTCCAAGAGTCAAGGAGAAGGGACTATTAATCTAATACAATAAATCTGATGATTAATGTTTAAATGGCATGTCATTGTTCTAACATTAAGTTTTCACCATGTAATTGGAGAATGAAGTCCCATTTTATGCATCATAACAATTGACATAATCTCCTATGTTTATAAAATATAAGGCATATTAGAAGCCAATAAATTATACATTCTCTATTGAATGGGCCTAGAGTCAAGTTTCAAGAGGAAAAATGATCTCTCACGATGTGAATACCTTTATTGAATAGTCAAAGGGATTTAAAACCATGAGTTTCAATTAGTGAAAGTTTGCTACTAGACATAATGGGAGACCACCAAATATTTTTGTCATTGAAATAAATCCCAAATCTAAATTTATCTTCAACCTATTTTAGAGACAACTTAACTGTTTCAAATGCTTTTATCCAGAAAACACCTCTCAACATTAATAAACACAATGGTAATTATAAAAGTATGCAATCTAATATTTTAGACTTCACATAGGCTTCCTAAAATATGTACATTCATCAGTTATCTCACTAGGGGTATGCTAAACACAGATTTAGATGCCATTATGGACATCATGCACCCAACCCCCTTTGATGACATGATGGACATCATGCATTGCTCCCTAATTAATTATATTCAGTGTTATATACTCAATTGCTCTTGCCTACATGCTTCATTATCACATATATCTATATAAACTTCTTGTGAATGCTTGTTTTCACATGCATCTTACATTATCACTATGCTTAGGTTACATAGACAATGTTTCCATGTTTTCCCATGATGTCATTTTTACTCAAATTTAAAATTTTACATCATAACAACCTAATTATTAACCTTTTCTTTTGAGTTAAGTTCCTAAGAAGGCTATGCAACTCACCTCAAAAGAAGGGCCATTCACAGATGCTTGTCTTAGAGACCAAGCTTCCTAGATCAATACACATACAGGATCTAACAATGAGTATATAGTTGACATAGTTTTAGGCTCAAAAACACATAAAAAGTCAATTTGGATAGAAGCACTACATTAGATAGGATAAAAATGTTCTAGTGTCCTTCATATCATTATTTTACAAATGCAAAAAAAGAGACATTTCATGAATTTATTAGAACCTCAGTTTACATAGATCAATATTCAACAATTTCACAATCTTAGTTTCTAGAATTACATGGTTTTGTCTCAAATTTGCTCAGTTTGGGGGAAATCATGTGGAACATGTTGTTCCAGGTTGGCACTCAGGTTCTACTTAGAATCATAATTTTTTTACTTAGTCTCATAATGTATATGCACTAGATATAAATTAGGGGCATGTGCATGGCACATTATTTCCTCATTATACCACTTTTGTACTAGTTTCACAGATAAAATGATAATTCATGTCATTCTCCACATTGTATACACAAAACATAGATTATACTTAGTATGGTTTTGTGCTAGCTTTTCTCGAGAATTAAACCTCATTCCATATACAATGGATGGTTTACTATTCTCACCAATATTTAAAATATTTTTTGCACTAGACATATATATATCAAGATTCACATAGGGATTCCAAGTTATTCCACTATTATACAATGATAATGATGGAGTCAAGCACACACACTTGTAGATGAGGATTCGGGCATGCATAGTCCAATCCAAGCTATCCAATGTTAATACACTACACAACATGCCACATCCACTATTTTTTCACAAATTTTTGCACCAAAAAAGGCAAATAGTTCATGTACTCGATTAGGTGTATTTTTTCCTTGTCACTCTCTAGATTTTTTTTTTACTTATTGATATTCATCTTAAGTAAAGACTGATATTACATATGTTTTGTTGCAAGTTTGTTTAGATCACAGTTCAATATTGTGGCCTACATATAGGACTCCTCTCTATAGGTATGCTCAGGTATGCACTCTTTTTCCTTTTACTCTAGTGGTTTCACTTTACTACATCACTAAAATAAAAGGGGGGCAAATGTATACACCCAAATTTGGTCAAGTAAACATAAGCACTATGTCTTTTGTTGATCTTTCACATGAGGTTCCTAATGATGATTGAGATTCTTATTATTGCATGTCATTTTGGTTTTTTTATATCATTGTGTCATCTTCATGATCTTATCTCTTTCTTATTGCATTCCAATGTTTCCATGTCAATCCTTGACATAGTCACAAGGGCCCCTACCCATTTGTTTGAATCTTACACCAATTTTATCCATTTTTGACAAGAGTTTCATGGAAGACACTAGAGCATTGCTCTAGTATCCTTCTTAGTGTTGTTGTCCAATACCCATTCCAAAGTGTTTTTGGGTCCCTTATTTTTTGGGTCTCTTTTTATGACCATTTTAAATTTGTTTAAGTTGATTGGTGCATGAATAGGTTTTTCAAATTTAAATTAGGATTATTCTATTTAAAGTGTTCCACAAGGTATTTTATAGGAAAAAGGGGGAGGGGAACTTATTATTTGGCGCTATCTAATAAAAATAACATCGAGACACAAGAAGCTCAATCTCTACATATTATTGAATTATTTACATACCACACCTAGATTGCATGCATTGACCAAGAGGAGGGCCTAGGAAAAGATCATTTTAGATACATATTTGTGTTTGGTTAATTATTTACATTCCCTAAGGGAGAACTATATCAATTTGAGATCCTTAATGTTGGGGCTATGTAGGCAACACTCAAGACAACAGGAGTTCTAAAGATAACTTGACCTTATCCCACTTTCCAAAAAATATTACCTTTGGCATTTCATCTTTATGTGCTTCTTGTGTACAAGAATCCATTAGGGTTTTAAAGAGAAGAATGAAAAATTTAGGTCTAATATTATGAACATATATCGATGACATAAGATATCACAACTAGAAAAGGTTATCTTAGATTTGAGGTATCAGATCAAGTGGAAAATAGAGAGGGCTAGGAAGGATAAGAGTGCCTTACTTTAGTGTTCAATCCCTCTCTAGTGTCCATATCCAAAATCATAGTCAAATTGTCAGATCTGATAGTGGGGTAGGCATCCTACAAGTCAAACACAATCAAATATATCTTTTAGGATTTAGAAAAGATAAGTTTCTCATCATTTTGCATCCTTTGTCTCAAAATCCTAATTGCTCAATATCATTCTATATGTTTGCAAGTGAAATGTATAGTTGGATGTTGATTTAGTTATCCATTTCACTTTTCTTAGTTTTTTATTTGATTAGGGTTAATTTCATTTAATCATAAAATAAATAAAAAACTAACCACTATTTCCTATATATACTCTATTTAGCCATGATTATTCCATAGGCTACCCATACTAAGAACATAAAGAAATATAATAAGATAACATGAAATGTATGTAAGCCATAAATTGGCCACACATATCCCTAGACGCACTATAGGTTAAGGTCCTAGCACACATGGGTTACATTCTATAAATTTAAGATTGACACCAAGATATGGAGCTAATTATTCTCACCCTACAAATCTGACTACTTTTTTTATGGGAAAAAAAGATAAAGCATCAATTTTTTCCTATACAAAATTGGAAGGCCATTGATTTTATATCTCTATTCTTAAAAATTTAGCAATATAACATTTTATTGTGTCTTCCATTTTTTTTAAGTCCTAAAATTTATTGGGCTATTATGCAAATTGATGACAAACAAAACTATAGTGTCACTTCTCAAAATTGACGAGCAAAATATTCCATTTCTATTCTTCTTTAATGCTTGATTTAATTCTAAACAATATTACAACCAAAGAGTGTATAATTTAAATAGATCATAAGACTTATTAAATAGTTATAGCTACATATACTAGATGCTTAGAATCAAAGCCAATGTTATTCTAGTTTACTTGTCGACACTATAATTTCATATTTTATATATAATTTGTTGGGTGTCATAGGCCCTTATTTTTATTTAATCCCCTAAATATTACTATCCTAAGGTTTAGTATATTTACCATTGATAACTTGGTAATTTAATTTTACTATTACCTTTCTTACCCCCTAACCATTTAAATCCATTGAGGGAATTTACTTCTTAACCACTTTACCCCTGTATAACCTTGTAACCAACAAGCTCACACTCATCAAAGCCAATTTTACTCATGGTTGGAAAAAACCTACCAATTTGAGTGATTAGATGTCTATTCACCCATAATCAGTGTCAATTCTTCATATTGACATTGATCCATAAATACCTAGCCAACCTTTGGCTTCAGGACCAAAAACTCTAAACCTTGAAGTGTTGATAAGATTCTTTGAGAATTAAAGAATCCCTTAACCTCACTCTACCAAAATTTTACTACATTTTATTCACATCCATTATCATGAGATCAAAAGACTACTTGTATTCTTGAAAAATATTTTATTTTGTTTGCAACTGGGTCCAAGGTAAGTAATCATATTTATTTAACTAATTATTTATCAATCTCTTTGCTTTTATCCACTTAATCAATCTTTAGAATACCATCTATATCCCTCACTATCTATTTATTAGTGTATGTAATCCAAATTAGTCTCTATTTTAATTAAACACAGTTATAAAGAGAATCAATGCTAATTCATTCTGAATCAACACCAATCCTAACAAGATCGGCATCGGTCCACTATATTTAGTTTTAAAAACCTGAGACTTTAATCTTAAATACATGTCCTTAATCCTTACTAATTTTCTTTCATTTTAAAAATGTCCTTGTTATGTATATGACTCTACTAGGCATAGTGCATGATGTAATCAATATCACTTATCTCCCTATAATATCCCAACCCATGTTTATTGATCAAAGTGACATAGCTTTTGAGGTAGCACTCTATGCTATTATTTATTCTCCCTCTTTTGAAGCCACTGCTAACCAACTTGATGTCATATAAGAGGATGTGAATGCTACTATGGCTTATTGGGATGAATATTTTGCTTATAATTATATCTTAAATGAAAATTAAATCATAATCATTATTGTTGTCATATCTTTATCTATTGTAATTTCAATTTTTGTTTATTCACTGATCCACACATCCCTTGTCAGGGATAGCAATACACTGCTACCATGTGTCCGACTGGGTTCCGCCTCAAGTGCTTCAGTCCCTGGGCCATATAGTGGTCTGGAAGAGGATCCAGATCACTCCAGAGCTTTTGGTGTGATGGCTAGTCCTTCTATTGGTATCAGAGCTAGGTCTCAAGGTTGAGACCCACAAAAGTCAGTAGGCATGATCCACACATCCCTTGTCAGGGTTAGTGATACACTGTTGCCACGTGTCTGATCGGGTTTTGCCTCGAGTGCTTCAGTCCCTAGGCCATATAGTGGTCTAGAAGAGGACCCAGATCACTCTGAAGCTTTTGGCGTGATGGCTAGTCCTTCTATTATAAAAGGACTAGTTGTCACACCAAAATCTTCAGAGTGATCTGGGTCTTCTTCCAGACCACTATATGGCCCAGGGACTAAAGCACCTGAGGCAGAACCCAGTCGAACATGTGGCAATAGTGTATCACTATCCCTAAGAAAGGATGTGTGGATCATGCCCACCAAATTTTGTGGGTCTCGACCCTGAGGTCTAGCTCTGATACCAATAGAAGGACTGGCCATCACACCAAAAGCTCTAGAGTGATTTGGGTCCTCTTCCAGACCACCATATGGCCTAGGGAATGAAGCACCTGAGGTGGAACCCAATTGGACACGTGGCAGTAGTGTATCACTATCCTTGAGAAGGGATGTGTGGATCATTCACTTAATTGTGTAAATAAGTGAGTTGATTCCCACTTGAGGAAGCTCACAACTTCTTGGGACTGGTTTCTAACTAGGCAGCTCACCCATTTATCTATTAATCTATTTTTGTCTAAATTGTATATATGTGTGTAGGTTATTATTCCCAGCCAAAAATAAGCTCCCTCAATCACTAGATTCAAGTGGTGCGTCAATATATCTTAATCTCCAGTACTCATCATAAACCCTAATTTTCATTGAGTTTTTAGCAAGTTAATTTAATTTAAAGGAAAAATGAAAAATTACTATAACATTCTGGCATGCCCAGTGGGACCCCTAAGATATAATTTTTATTATTAGAGTTCATTGTGAATTTATCCATCTTTCTCTCCTTTTCTCTTCATTTTTGTCTTCATTCAAAATAAAATCCAAAATTGTTTTTTATTTCCTTTCTAAAAGGTTAAACAGAATTGCATTTTTTTTGCTTACTTAGGTAATTCATATAGAATAATCTAGGCGGGTTAAATTTATCATAGCTATCACCTTTTTCACACACATACTAAACCACTTTCATAATAAATTCATTAAACATTGACATAAAGGAATCGATTGGGATTTCATCACCTATTGGTAACCTTCTTTCTGGCTAACTCACTTAGATTTCACCACCAAGGGGAGAACTAACTAAATACATTAAATGAGTATAAACTCTATTTTATATAAATATATTGGTTAAGCATCTGACACCCTTACGCTACAATGTGTGAAGTGAGGGGGTAGGCCCCAATACCAGGGCAAGTATCAATTCTAGTACAGAGATCTTTTTAAGCCTAAACAAACCTGAAACCATCCCTAGATTATTGCTTCTTAGGACCTTGAATAACCTTTATTTTATTTTATCACACTATAAAGTTAAAAATTAAAATCTTTTTAGGTACGTCTTTAGCATCTGTGCTCTTCTTTTTCACTAAATATGAGAAAATAAAAAAGAATTTTGTGTGTTTTTTCTTTAATTTCTTATTTTTTCCTTTATCACTACATGGTTTTGATGTGATAGCAATTGCTAAAGTAGACTAATCCCCCAAATTCATCTTCATCAATGGAGAATTATCCAAGTCCTCTTACTTCTCCTGAGTCCACAGGGGAAGGTATTCCCTAGTATTATACTCAGGGTGATCCTGAATTTACCACCATATTGGATAGTAATCCAATCATGCTTAACCATTATCTTAGCTCCCTAACTATACGCATCTTCCATCCCACCCCCATACACATTTTTCCAAGAATACTCCTCGCATGCCTTTAGATGAAGGTGAAGGGTTTAACATGGCTATGGTGTCTTCCCATAACAATCCTCCCCCAACTAGTTCTGACACTAATACTATGCAACCCTTGGGCAATCCACATTTAGTAACATCTAGTGTTCTATTCCCAACTAGTACCCAAGCTCAAAATTTCATTGTGACTCAACCTACATATACTTTGTTAAAGGTAAAATCACATAGAGGTGGGTGAATCAGTGGGTCTAGATATTTCAATCTCAATTTCAATCCTTTTAAACTATTGAATACTTAGCATATATCAACTTGATCAAGAAACATTAACAAGAGAGCTCATTCATTTAATGCATACACAAGATCAAACATACAACACAAATTTCCTATGGGAAACCCTCATGGGGAATAAAACCCCATCTCAAACCTAAAATATGTAATTAAATTACTTATATATTTGCACAGAATGATTTTATATTATGTAGAATAATAAAATATGAGAGATTACACAATGATAATTGACAGTAGAATAGAATACTGGATAATATAGTAAAGCCACATCGAGGGGGCAACCTCCAAAAGAATTCACTAATATAAAAATACTTCACATGATGATTAAAGACTAACCACTACCTCCTATATATAGTCTACTTAGCTAAGGTTATTCCATAGGCCGACCTATTTGAGAACATAGATAAATGTAACAAGTAAATAAAAGAGGTATGTAAGCCACAAGTTAGCCACACATATCCCTAAACACACCAATGGTTAAGGGCATAACAAAATACATGGAATACTTGTCCTATAATAAATTACAAACAAGATAGTGATCAACTCCTTTAGACCAACAAGACTTGATCATATCCTCCTGACCAAAGGCCTTTAGTGAAACACATGTTTCACAAGGAGTAACTACCCCTAATGAAGATCAACTCCTTTAGAACCACCTTTTAATTTAAAACCTCCACCTTAGAACTGATGTCTTCAACACCTAATTATGGATCTTTGCTTTCTAACCTCTACACAAAATCCCTCTCTAACTCATACAAGCCTCTCACATAAGCATGCCATAATATCTCTCCTTCTTCACTCAAATTGTCCTCATATGCACATTCAAACCTCTTTACATATACTCAAACTATAAGATAACTATTATAACATAATAAATATGACCTATAGGTCATACACATAGTTAAAAATATGCTCTTCTCATCAATTTAGCAATTGGTCACTCTACCTCTCCTTTGCTTCACAACTCTCACATACACCTTGCACAAGTCTTATCATAAATATAGAAACCAACACATTTGGTTTCATAATTTATATATAAATCATGAATTAACAAGTTCAAAATCTTTCCATGTTTTCCAAAACACATTTGTTCACCCTTAAGGCATCTCACATGGGTCACACTTAAGCACAATCCACTTTCAAATAGGCCTAAGTCACTTTTAGGTACTATGGAGACCCATTCAGCTCTTTGACACTTCTCTGAGAAATCTAAGAAACACAATAACACTTTCCAACATATGGAACCATTCCTCATGCTCTATAAGTCCCCCTTAAGTTCTAATAACCAACACAGTACCTTATATTTAAGTACAATTTGCTCAAATAATATTATGTGCATGCAGTCACTATGAACAAACACACAATTACCTTCTAAACCATTGTTCATAGTGCATATGATTGTTCAAATATTCATAATACACAAAAATTATATTGATGGAGTATAAAACATGATCCAATAACTAATTCATCATTAAACATTGAAACAACATCATAATGAGCTCAAATAATCTTCTTGGGTCACTTGAAGAATAAACATGAACACATAATCACCTTAGAACCTTATTAAATTTAATTTTACACACTTTTAGATCTTTAAATCAATATTTCTAGATAAAAATTGGATTTATATACAAGTTCTATTTTTACACCATGAGAAAATTATACATAGATCGAAAGATATGTCCAAAAATATAGAGCACTAGTTTTTCCTTTGCAAATTCAAATATTCAAATGCAAACGGTCATAGTTAAACTTTGAACACCATGATTGCATATCGTGTCCTCACTGATCAAATTAAACATGCATCATCAATCTTCTTGATATTTTCCTATCTTTCGCAATGCTACACAACTTTCACTTTGACCTTTTGATTTTAATGTGCACCATTGATCTCTATCTGTACGATCACCTATTCACCATTGATCCTTGGAAGAAGCTTGATATTTATCTCTGATCAATCTTAAACATTGAAAACATGGCACCATCTCTATAATTCATAACTTATTTTATAAATTTTCTCCATCAATTTTTCTCAAACTTTAACTTATGCAAAAATGACTATGGGAACCTTGCTTATCTACCTAGAAAGCCAACTTTGCACAGTCATATCTTTTCCTTCACTCACTCGCAAGTTATTTAATTTGGACCATATGATCTCCTCACATAGGAAAATCCAAGAATGTGAAAAATTTATCCTATAACCCTCACACATGTGAGATATAATGACATAAAAAATCTCACTCAAATCTTTCTACCACAGAGCCAACTATGTCAAAAACATGTCTGGGAGGCCAACTTTAAACATGCATATATTTTGTTGTGCTCCAAAGTTTAACGTAAAAGTTATCAAAAATTAACTAGGTACAAAAATAAATAAAACCATATGATCACATTCTCTTAAAATTTCCACACGTGTGAGATATACCACATCAAACTACCTACTTGGCTTTTCTTACCACATTGCAAATTTGGCTATGGGAAAACACTATCAAAATGCTTGAGAGCACAACTTTGCACTTTCATATATTTTATCTAAAATTAGCTACATGAACTTATATTTGGTGCATATAAACTATGGAATAATTTCATCACAACCATATGACCAAATCCCCCTGACTCATCCACATGTGGTAGTTATGATGTCATCAAATTACCTACTCAGATTTTCTAACAAGACACCCAAAATGTCTAGATGAGAACGATGATGAACTGGGTGAATTCCAATCATGAAAAAAATCTTTCCAATAATCCTTAACTAATTATAGGACTAATTTCACATGATCACAAATCCATACACATCATTGAACATCTCTATCCATGTCAAAATTGAAGATCAACCAAGCATCCTTCAAGCATACTAGAACAAACACATTACAACTTTGTCATTGTCACTTAGACTATCAAGGCACTTCATCCACTCACCTAGATACCTCTATGACATCATCATGACATCATTTAAAAATCTCCAAAAATCTCCCCCTTTATCATTGATGTTAATGAACATCATTAAGCTCACCTTCCTTCTCTTTCTAAGCACTCTCACACTAGGAACTTTCTCCCCCTTTGACACAATGACAAAGTGGAAACCAACAAATCTTGAGGACCTAAAAATACTATCAACATGAAAGTACCATATTTATAAAGATGATACAAAATCCCCCTTACCTTGAGCCTACCTCTTCTTGTCTTGACAACTTCCTCTTATAACATGCCAATACTCTCTTCAATCAAGAACTACAACTAATGAAGAAAGAACATACAATTATGACTAGGTTTGATCAAGTCATCATAAAAACCTTATTGAAATATCATCTTTAGTATATATCACCACATCTTCAATATGACTGAAACATCTCACATATGCTTCCCCTTGCATCATGCAAAGCTCCTCAAGCTATTCAAGCTACCTGAGTTAGCTCCCACTAGCTTTGTGCATACCACCTTGTACTTCCCAACCATGCACTAAAATATAATGTAAATATTCAAGAAAATTTTAAGGACTCCCCCTAGGATCTCTAATAAATTTTATCACTTGAGCATCTTCAGATCTCCACAAACCGTGAAGAACCACAACATAGGCTTACTAGACTTCTCTCTCAAACCACCTCAAGGACCACCAATAAAAATTCATGTCACACAAAAAATAAGAAATGTGATTTAAAAAAATCCTAAGAACTCACATTGAAATACTCATGCCTCTCTCCTTTGGATAAACTGAACAAAAAGCACATCTTCAAGACTAGGCCTGTCTAAACTCCTTATGGCCCTACCTAAAACTTGCAAAGCTCAAAACTTTTAGTAGACAAACCATCAAGACCTAAAACTTCATATCTAGATCACTCTCATATTCCCATTTTAAACACACTAATTTGAAATACCTAGCTCATCCTCTGCAACATACTTCCTTCACAAACCAACTTGCCAATTAGGCCTCCATATTGACAAAAACTTGAATAAATATAAAACCACAAAACTTCAAATATTTTTGAAGCTTGATTTGACAACCCATTTGGCCCATTCAACTTATTAAGAAGAATTAAAACTAAAATCATAAGGCAAACCACTTTTCTAGCATATCCCAAAACCTTGAAATTTAAAAAACAAGGTCAACAAACCTTCTTCTAATCAATGTCCACCTTTAAAAATTATTGCACACTTGAAGACACCCATCACACACTTCTAGACCAAAATTTGAGCCTACATAGTTTTGGGTGAATATTTTATTGTCAACTAATTGATGACAAAATGGGTATATCAACCACAGTATAAGGAGATTTATGCCACAAAAAGTGTAGGTTTACCACATCTTAATGAGATAAATCTCTCCTCTCATCAAGGGGAGGTTCCCTATGAATCACTTATATGCTATATATGTATATAAATAAACAGAAAATAATACTCAGGGTAGTATAACACCATCCATCTCTCTTTTTTCATAGATGATGTCGAAAGAACAAAAGAAGGAGGTCTCGATCGATGGCTGAAAGCATTCCTCTTCTTTCAGGAATGGTATCCAGCACAGAGCAAAAAATCTCCTGAAGTAGTAACGAAGTCCACAAGGAAATCCACAGAAGCACAAAGTCTTCCATCACCTCCTTTACTGATTTAGAACACACATAATAGTAGAGTGAAACAAAGCCCAAAGTCTTCACCTAAAACTACAATGGATAAAAGGGTCACCAAGATAAAAGCAGCTCAAAGTCTTTCTTTTATCCTTTAGAAACATATTTAGATAATTTCAATACACACACTTTGCTTATTAAATCGAATAGATGACAGATTATCAGGAAACAGAACATAAGAACTATTTCTTAACTAACACAAATTACTTCAACACAAAGTCTGAAATTAACCTGTTTCTCATTCATTTGACAAAATATGATTTACAAATTGAGCACAAAGTCTCAAGAAGTGTCTCAATTTTAGTAGAGTTTTTTCTCTCAATTATCCAGAGACATTTTACAAAAGAGGTTCCCTCTCTATATAGGGAGAAACCTTCAAAATTGAAAAAGATTAAAATATCTAGTCAAAGATGAATCATCATTGACTTTGGGATATTTTTTGGATTTTTTACATGTAATTACATATTACAAAAGTGCATGTACTTTTACATGACAAAAGTACATGAGAAGAAAGGAAGAAGAGAGAATGAAGAAATGATTCAACTCTTGCCGCTGGACTTCTTCAGATGAGCATCATACATGGTGATAGATGCTTGAATTCCTATACTATTTGGCACAATGGTATTTTTGAAGATCACTTTGGCTCTGATTGTAGCATCCTTCAATACTGTGATTGCTTTGGCATGATTAGTTAACCTAGTTCTCATATTATCTAGAGTTAATTGAGTATCTAAGATGTTATCCACAAAAGTTTTTGAAAACACTTTCTCTTCAAAATCCCTTTGGATCATACCTTTGAATTCCTAAATCATCTCTTCTACTGAAAGAAATTGATTATCTCTAGAGGTGAGATCGCAAGGCAATTCCTCCAGTCTATTCAACAGGCCTGTGTCACTTTTCTCACTAACGTATTTGGAAGACTTGAGATCTTCGATCAGCTCCTTAAGTACCTTGATTCTTTATAACAGTGATTCTTTGATTTCAACATAGGAATCTTTGTTGGCAATGACACCGATTGATACCAAGGTGCATTTCCTCAGATCCTTCATCTCTGCCCACTTGCCAAGATATTTATTTATACTATCAATGTCTTGAGAAATAAGAGAGACGAGGTCTTCTAAATCTGTCCTTATCTTCTTCATCTTCTCTGTCTTCTCAGCGACCTCTGTAAGCAAGGAAATTCCTTATGTATGCATTTTTTCTATATAATCTTAAAGTACTTTCCCTTTCATGTAGGTTTTCTCTACTTTTTGGATAATAGGATCATCTATGGAAAAGGCTTCTGGGGTCACTTCTTCAAGAGCAAAATTGAATCTCCTAACTATCATGGTTAATTATTCTACCTTTGCATTGTAATAATCTTTCATCTCCTTTTCCCTGTCAAATTTTTGGACCATGATATCCATTGCTGACTGTAGGTCACTATTTGCACCCTCGTGAGTGACTTTTCCCAACTCAATGTGATAAATGGAGTAGTTGCTCACGTCAAAATCTTCTAGGGTTGAATCCTATGGAGGTTTGGCTATCTCCAAAAATTTGTGCCCCTTTTCCTCAACCATTTTTGAAAGGATCCTTAGTTTCTTAGGGGTCTTAGCTTTCACTGACACTATTTTTCCAAAATCAAAGTCATCTATAGAGATGGCTTGCTTCTTCCTTTTAGGCATGAAAATTAATAACCAAGGTGGGAGAGCAGAAGCACTTACCATCAAAATAGTCCCTATAGCTGGTGTTACTGGGGTAACGTCTACACTACTAGTGGGAACAACGGGTACAGTGGGTGTAGCAGGTGAAATTATGTCAGCCATTGGTTGGTCAATGGTGGAACTTTCTCTGATATTTAAAGAATGAGATGAGAGACTAGGGATAGAACTTGAGGAGCGAAGGACATCTCTAGAAGCACCTTAAGGATCGCCAAACATAAATCTAGAAGGAAAGGCGGCCCTAGAAGAAGGAACACTGATGGGAGAAAGAGGCGAAGGAGATGCCACAGGGGATTAGGGTGGTGAAGAAGAAACCCCTACAAGTGGTTTTGCCTCTTCTTGGGGAGATAGAGTCTCAGTTCTTTGCTACTCTACAGGCCTGTCATCTATCTCCATCCATTCTACTACTTGTTCCTGAGTGTTTTTTTCTTTAGCCCCCATAGCTATTGAATCTGGCTCCTTCTCAGCAACTTTCAATTTCTTAGATACAAAGATGATTTTAGGCTTTTGAGGCCTAGATGGAGAAGGAACATCACCTTTATTCTTAGTTATGTTCTCTACTCTCTTCCTTGTTTATTCCTAGAATTTAGCCTCTGATCCTGTGATGAATTCTTTCAATGTGATTCCTTTGGCCACTAGCCAATCATTGTTGTTAGCCAATATTGGTTTGAATCTCTTTCTTAAAGAAGTCAATTCTTTTTGGGACCACTGAATTGGAGGAAGAGGAGAATTAGAGACTTTCTTAGCCAAGTATCTACTGTTAATTATGTTCTTATCATCAACTAGATTAGGGGGAATATCTGCAAGCCCTAGATATTCAATATGCTCCAGAGTTAGCCTATTGTAGTCCATCCTTCTTATCTCTTCTACTGTCCTCAAGTCTACCTAAATGTCCTCAATCATGGGCTCATGAAACTGAGTCTTTCTTCAGATCATATCCTTGACACCCTTGTAGTCAAAATTGGACCTTCTCTTGAACTACTTCATGGTGACCAGTTGCATTTATGTCTCCATTACCCTTGCTTTGGTGGCAGTCAAAATTGAGTATCTACCAATTTCTATTGGGAACCTAAAACCTAGATTTTTAAGTTTCATTTGCTTAGCGTGTATGACAATAATCTGCCTACACAGCTCCATTAAGACTAATTTGTCAGATGGAAATTGAGGAAGCATGTAGGGATAGCCTTGGAAAAAGCCAACCCATAGATAGAAAAAGGAGGGGAATTGTAAAAAAATGCAGTCGAAATCATTCCAGGCTTCATCTGATACTCTTTTTTATTCTAGCTGAGGATCAAAAAGGCATAAAAACACTACAAAGAAGGCATCATTTACCTTCTTAAAGTGATGGATTGATCCTTTTAGTGTCAGCTGAGGGTAATATGAATAAACCAGGGTGGTTCTTCTATCTCCTTCTATTGTCAAACCTGGAAAGGTTTGCATCGAGGCTGTGATGTATAATAAGTATGAAGTCATATAGAACTTCAAAGTAGTAGACACTTTTGTCAACTGCTCATGAAGAGCGTTGATGATCTACTCACCCCAGAAGATGACTTGCTTCCCTTGTAGAATTATCTTAATAAAGAGATACATCCATTCATGGAATTGGGAAGAAGATGGTAGACCTCATACTCTACTGAGAAGAGTAATTAAGTCACCAACTTCTATGAAATCACTTCTCAAAAAATTCCATGGCCATCTAGACAAGTTGGATCTGGGAGTCTTGAGCCATCTATTATTCATCACCTTTTTTGCCCTCTCGAGATCTTTGTTGTACTCCTTCTATGCCTCAACAAATTCAATTTTCAGCACTTCGGTAGTAGGAGGGCACATGAATATTTTATCGATAAATTTACGGTCTAATCAAATTATCATGTTTCCACTGGCATTTGACACTGACCTAGTCTCTCTGTTATAAAACTGGGTACACTAGAAGACAAACTCTGTGTGATGCACTGCTACAAGGAAAGAGGAGACTAGGTGGATGTTGTTCTCAATGACTCTTTTCATCTCCAAGCTTAGGTTGGTCACCTTGGTTCTCTCCATGAACTCAGCCATACCCACATGGCCAATCTCTGTGTCTCTAATGTCGTCGACATTAGAAGTGCTGAGGTGATTGGAAAAACACCTTGATACTGGTACTTCATGGCCTTTGACTTCTTCAAAGAAGTTTCAGTCATTGGGATGAGCCTTTGTTGAGAGGGCACCGATGAAGGAGAATCCTCAGGGGGAACTGTGATAAGAATTATGATTGTGTAATTAGGGAAAAATGGGTAAATTAGGGAAATCGCACGCCAGATGATCATGACCAAGGAAGGGCACTTGATAGGGTTAAGGTGTGAGTGGGTTGAGAGGAAAAAGGGGAGGAGGCAATGAAAGAAAAAAAATCTTTGGAGTTAGAGAAAATAGAGAAAAAGGATGCAAGGGTGGCAAAATTTTCTGCCTTGGCATGTGGGACGGTCTACATGCATAGGCGACAAAATTTACCACCTGTGCATGTGAGATTAAAAAAATATACCAGCGGCAAAATTTTCTACCCATGCATGCTGGGAAGAAAAGGTGTAAGGGTGAAAAATTTTGCCACCCTTGCACTCATGTGTAACGGCGGCAAAATTTGCCACCCCTATAGCTTGGTCGAGCAGACCTACATCGGCGACAAAATTTTCCACCGGTGCAAGAGAGGGGGGGAACACATGGTTAGGGCAGAAAAATATACTGCCCTTACAAGTAAGAATCCTTGGGAAAGAAGGAAGGGTGGTGGAAATCACCACCCTAGCATGGAGGAAAAGGACGAAGGCCAAATGGAGAGAAAGGGAAGAGGTGGAGAGGAACGCAGTGGGAAGAGGAAGGTATCCTAATGGGAGGAAGAGAAGAGGGGGAAAGGAGAAAACAAAAACAAAACCTAAGAAAGAGAAAGAAAATGAAATAAAATGTAAAAACAAAGACCTACCTAGAAAATGATGTGTGATGAGAAGTTGAATCCAATGAAAAATGCTTATTCTTGCTTGCTAGATCATCTAGAGGTAGAGGGCAGGAGGAGGATGGAAGAAATAAATCAAAAAGGGATTAAATGGGGAAAAAAATGGCCCCAACCACTCGACACATGTGGCCATAAATGTCATGCATGAAAAATGAGGCAGTGTAGGGGTGGCAAAATTTGCCACTCCTACACTAAAATTTTTAAAAGACATGCAAGGGTGGCAAATTTTGCCGTTCCTACATGTGAAGGAGAAAAATGCAGGGGCAAAAAAATTTGCCACTCCTGCATGTAAAGGAGAAAAATGCAGGGGTGACAAAATTTATCGCTCTTACATTTTGGATGCAAGGGCATCAAAATTTGCCGCTCCTACATGGAAAGAAGAAAAAAATGCATTGTCAGCAAAATTTGCCACCCATTCATGAAAATGGAAGGAAAAAGACTAACTTTGGGAAAAGGGAAAATGGTCCCTTGGTTGCATCGAGACCATAACAACTTTCACATTTTTGGGAAAATGTAACAAAGAGACGTTATGAACTTTGAATGATGTCAGTTGATCAAATACGAGAACAAGAAAAAACCCGTCTCAAAAAATGAACTTAGAGAGAAAAAGGCAAAATGGACAAGTTTTGCAAGGGGTTGTTCCAAAAATGAGCTGAGTTGATTTTGGAAACAACACATAGCTCTGGGAACATATACTTCCTATAATCCAAATTAGGACCTACATACTCTTAAGCATAAACTAGGAAACTCAAGAGCAAACAAAAAATCTCCAATTTAGCTTTATCATACCTTCATATCACAATACCACCTAGAGCATGCTAGAATAAGGTTAACAAACCTTTCTATGCAAAATATCATCTTGACAACTCATAAATCCTCCTTTTCCATTTGGAAACCTTTAATCTAACCCTACAAACTGCTCCATATATAGTTATCAACGTCATCACATCACCTCAGCATATCTTCTACCTGGACATACCTGCGCCAACTAAAAACACTCATCTCTAGCCTTATAGGATCTTCTGAATAACACCACAATAACACTATCTTCTCCACTAAAATGAGTCTCTTAATAAGCATAGATAGAGACATCCTTTGCACCACAATGCTCTAAAATAAAGTGAAGCCAAGAGTGGCCCAAATCTCCTCAGTAACCACATGAATCCTCTTATATCTATAATAATTCTTGCTCTTGTTCTTCTTTTTGTTAGTCTAAACTATGACAACTAGTTCCTTTTCTATATCACTCTCTTTCTCTTCTAAGATAGAATTGACAACACATGGAACAACTATGGAATCTTGACATGCCTTTCCATTTGAAGCATCAACCTTGTAACTTGGAACATCATCACTAGGTATAGATAATTTATGTTTTTTGCATGATAAATTCTTAGCAATATCAAGATGTTCACTAGGATCCATACATACCTTAGAAATAGCTTCAACCAACACCTTGGTCTTCTCCTTAAGCTTGGTCTCTTTATTCTCAACATGAGCAGACAATGAGATCCCGTGGTATTCTTCAACATCTGTAGTATTCTCCACCATATAAAATAGATTACTTAGACCTAAAAACTCATCATAATTCCTACTTACCACCTTTGGTCTCCATGAGTTCACTTGCCTTCTACCTTGCACTCTTAGAGCCTGATTGAACTTATTTTGACTTAATAGCCTTTGCTTTTAGAATCTAGCAATGTGACCTCTCTATTCATAGTTTTAGTAAACCATACTCATTTATGGAAACTCATCTTGTCTTACCTTGTTTGGACAATAACTATCAATGTGTCCAATGTCATGTCAACTGAAACAAACTATTCTTTTTTAAGAAGACTTACCTTGCCTTTCCTTATTTAGACAATGCTTAGCAAAGTGTCCTTCATTAATATAGTTTTATTAGTTAACCTTGATCACTCCTTTTGATTAATGACCCCAATCATAGTCCCATGCAAACTCATTTTTAACAGGTCTTCTACATCTCTAGCTCTATGCCCAAATTGATTACAAGTATAGCAGTAACCATTAAAATTTGCATACCTCATGGTATTTGGTTGTATAATATGATTTTTATTCATTATACTAGCACTTTCATTCCTTATCAAATTATTTGTTTTAAAATTATTATTGTACAAGTTCACATTAGTCTTCATCTTGTGTTGAGTTACATTCTCTAGTTCATATTTGTATCCAAGACCAGTTCTATCACTTAAATGTTTTTTATCATTCAAAATATTGTCTAGATCACTTGAGCTCTTTTAAAATCTCACAAATGACTTCACCTTAATAGACGTCTTATCTAACTCATATTTCAATGACTTAATTTCAATTACATACCTTGAACATTCATCTTCTTTGGCTTTTAGGCTTGTAGATAGGATTTTCAATTGACAATTGAGATGATTGACCATATCTTCATGTTCCTTGGAGTCTTAATTCATTCTTGCTTCACACACACAAAATTTCTCCTCATAGTCCTTGAGTTTAGATAGAATATTCTTATTGATCTTCTTTTCAATCTTCTTTTCTCCAAGAGCATTCATCAATTCAGTCTCACAATCCACCTCATCTTCATCATCATTTGAATCACTCCAAGTAGACTCTTTTTGATATGAACAACTTCCTTCCTCAACCATGAAAATTCCTCTATCTTCAATATGACCATCATCTTCATGATCATACTCCAAGTCACTATCTTCACTCTCATCTAATGAGTCATAATCTTCTTTGGTGTAGAGACTCTTTTTGTCCTTGAAGTACTTCTTATTATCAAACCTTCTAAATCCCTTTTTAATTTTATTAGACCTAAATGATCTCTTGTTATCATCATGACCTTGGTCATTCTATTCATAATCATCCTTCTTATAATTATGATGGAATTTTTTAGCAACATTTCCTATCTCACCACAATTGAAGCATTTGAGGGGTAGTTTACCTTTATACTTGCATGAACCTATTCTAAATTTCCTTGAAATCAAATCAATTAGTTCATCCTCATCTATATTAGATATGTCATCCTCTTTGGGTTTGTTACCTTGGAATTTATTCTTTGGCTTCATTTAAATCTTTAAATTTTCTTCCTTCTTTGGTGTTATATCATCATTCTTCCTCATCTCATAGATAGTAAGGATGCCATGCAGTTAATCCAACTTTAGTTGAGTAAGATCATGACATTATTCTATAGAAAAAACTTTGGGATCAAACTTGAGAGATAGGGACCTTAATATATTTTGAACTATAGTAGCTTCTTCAAGGTTCTCTCAAATACCTTTGATGATGTTCACAATCTCATAAACTCTCTATAGAAAGGATGCCAGAGAATCTTATTCATTCATCTTGAGAATTTCAAATTTCCTTTTATGAGTCTTTAGCTTAGTAAGCTTGACCTTTGAATCTCCTTCATAAATGATATTCATTTTGTCTCATAGATATTTAGTAGATTTACAATGGATTACCTTGGTGTATTCAGTCTCTAAAAGACCACAAGTGATACCATTCATTACCTTGGAATTGTTTTCAAACAAATTCTTGTCTATAGTAATAGATAGAAGATTAGTAGGAGCAACATAACCATCCATAATAGATTGGCATACATAAAAACCTTGAGACATAATGTATGTCCTCATCCTTGCACTCTAAAATGCATAATTGCATCCATTGAACATTGGTTCTTGATTAGTAGAGAAACCTCATTGATGACTACTCATATTATATCTTGGATCACCTTCATGATGTTAAAATTTTACCAAAGACCTACTCTAATACCAATTGTTAAAGGTACAATCACTAAGTGGGGGGTGAATCATTGAGTCTAGATATTTAAATCTCAATTATAATCTTTTTAAACTATTAAACAATTAGAATATATCAACTTGATCAAGCAACATTAACAAGAGATCTCATTCATTTAATGCATACACAAGATCAAGCATATAACACATAGTTCTTATGGGAAACCCTCATGGGAAATAAAACCAACTCTCAAGAATAAAATACATGGACTACTTGTCCTATAATAAATTACAAACAAGATACTACTAAAATCCTTTAGAACATCAAGCCTTAATCATATCTTCTTAACCAAAGGCCTTTAGTGAAACACCTATTTCACAAGGAGCAACTGCCCCTAAGGAAGATCAACTCCTTTAGACCTTCTTATGAAGTGAATACCTCTACCTTACAAATGATGTCTTCAAAACTTGATGATTTATCTCTTATTTCTAACCTCTACACAAACTCCCTCTCTAACTCATACAAGCCTCTCACATAGGCATGCCACAATCTCTCTCCTTCTTCACTCAAACTATCCTCATATGCACACTCATACCTCTTCGTATATCCTTAAAACTTAAGAGAAATATTATAACATAAAAAATATGACATAAAGGTTATACAAATATTAAATACTCTATTATGTTCATCAATTCATCAACTGGGTACTCTATTTCTCCTTCGCTTCACAACTCTCACGTACACCTTGCACAAGCGTTCTCATAAATATAGAAACCAACATATTTAGTTTCACCATTTATATAGAAATCATGAATTTACAAGTTAAAAATATTTCCATATCAGCCATAACACATGCCTTCACCTTTAAGGCATCTCACATGGGTCACACTTAAGCATAATCCACTTTCAAATAGACCTAAGTCACTTTTAGGTCCTATGGAGATCCATTCATCTTTTTGACACTTCTCTAAAAAAATTAAGAAACACACAAAAAATTTCCAATATATAGACCCATTCAACATGATATATAGGTCCCCCTTAATTATTATTAACCAACACTGTGTCCTTCTATTTAAGCATAATTTGCTCAAATAATATTTTGTGCACACAGTCACTATGAACGAACACACAGTCACCTTTTAAACCATTATTCATATTTTATATTATTGTTTAAACCTTAATAATTCACAAAAATTATCTTCATAGATTCTAAAACATGTTCCAATATATAATTCATCATTAAACATCAAAATGAACTCATACAATCTTATTGGGTCACTTTTAGAATAAACATGAACACATAGTCAACTTTGAACCTTCATAACTTTGATTATACACACTTTCAGATATTTAAATCCATATTTATAGATGTATCTTGGAGTCTTATACTAGTTTTATTTTTACACCATGAACAAATTTTACACCATGAACAAATTTTACATAGATTGAAAGATATGGCCAAAAATACAAAGCACTAGTTTTTCCTTTGCAAATTCAAATATTCAAATGCAAACAGTCACAATTAAACTTCAAATACCATGATCATATCTCATGTCCTTTATTCTTAGATTAAACATGAACCATAAATATTTTATATATTATCCTAACATTAACAATTCTAGACAACTATCATTTTGACCTCTTGACTTTAATGTGCATCATTGATCTATTTATGTACGATCACCTGCTCACCATTGATCCTTGGAAGAAGATCGATCTTTATCTCTACTCAAAGTTAAACATTAAACACTTGGAACCATCTATTTGATTCCTTAATTATTGGATAAATGTATTTTTTTGATGTTTCTCAAACTTTAACCTGTGTAAAAATGACTATGGGAACCTTGATTATCTGCATGAAAGGCCAACTTTACACAGTCATATCTTTTCCTTTGCTTACTCACAATTTCTCAAATTTGGACCATATGATCTCCTCACATAGGATAATACAACTATGTTAAAAAATAATTATATAACCCTCACAAATGTGAGATATAATTACATAAAAATTCTCACTCATATTTTTCTACCATAGAGCCAATTATGTCAAAAAAGTTTCTAGGAGGCCAACTTTGAACATGCATATCTTTTGTCGCACTCTAGTGCTTGACCTAAAATTTGTCTCAAATAAACTATGTGAAAAATTAAATAAACCCATATGATCAAATTTTCCTTAAACATCCACACATGTGAGATATACCACCATCAAATAGCCTACTCAATTTTTCTTGCTACATTGTAAATTTGGCTAAGTATGGGAAAACACTGTCAAAATGCCTTAGAGCCCAACTTTGCACTTGCATATATTTTATCTATGCTTAAGTGAAAGACTTGTGATTTGGTACATATTAAATAAGGACTAATTTTATCATAACCATATTACTAACTCCACCTGACTCATCCACACATGGTAATTATGATGTCATCAAACTACCTACTCAATTTTTTTGCCAATGGACTTAAAATGTCTAGATGAGAACAATGATGAACTAGGTGAATTCCACTCATGAACACAAGATTTCCAATAATCCTTGACCTCTTATAGGACCCCTTTAACATTTTCAAAACTCCATACACATCCATTAACATCTCTAGCCATGTCAAAACTGAAGATCAACCAAGCATCCTTCAAGCATATTAAAACAAGCACATTGCACACTTTGTCATTATCACTTAGAATATCAAGGCACTTCATCCACTCACCTGGATACCTCCATGACATCACCATGACATCATTGAAAAATCTTTAGCATACTTTTCATATTACCATGATGCTTCATAACCTACTTATCTTAATCCTAGTAACACTTCCACCTATCCAAACTAACGTACTTTGAATCCTCAAACTCAACCTTTGTAACAAGCCCCTATAAGTCAATCACCTCAAAAATATATCCCGTTTACCACCCAATACATATCACCTATGAAATATATTGGATCTACTTATATCCCCTTATAATCCCCACAAGTATGTGGTGGCATCCTAACCAATCATGACCACCTCAGTTGGTTATCCTTTATCTTAGCCCTTTTCCACTCAGGTTCCTACTTATCAACTCCCATAATAAAATGTTTTGGGAGGTATCCCTCAATAAAAAAACCAACTAGAACTTATGTGCATCCTTATGAATAAGATGGATAATTTGGAATCATCTACCTCTAGGCAAAAAAATATGCTCACTTGCGAGCAAATCTATAATGAACCTATTAACTCAGTTATCCCCATTAGACCTTACCCTCCACAATGGGAGATTATGAAGTTTACAAAGTTTTAAAATAATGAGGATCCTTAGAAACACCTTTGAGCATTCATACATGCTTGCTATCTTATATCTCATGAAGATGTGCTTCTTCTTAAGACCTTTCCCATGTCACTAGCTAGACCTACCCTAGATTGGTATAACTCAATTCCTTAGAATTCACTATTTTATTTTGGGCAACTAGCCCAAATATTATTGAGCACTTTTCTATCAACATCACAGTAAAAGTAACTATCACCAACCTCTATGCCATTTGATAGTTTGACGATGAATATGTCATTGATTTCATGGCTAGATGGAGGAGTCTCATAAACCAACTCACTTTTTCCCTTTGACAACTCATAGTGATTGAATTATTTATGAGATCATGTGCTAAACATATATTGTCGACATTATAGATACAATCCTTAAAAAGATTTTGTGAGGCCTTTTTTATGATACAAAAATTATAAATTAGAGCCTTGAAAGAAGGGAAAGTGAAATTGTGTAGTAAAAACTTCAAGCTTGATCCTTCTAAAGGGACTAATAACAATAATAAAACCAAAAGAACTACTAATGCCATAGTTGTAAAATCATCACCACCACAAACAAAAATCCAATATAATCCCTCTACCTCTCAGGCACAATCCCAAAGAACATTGACACATTTTCCTCCATCATAATATACACCTTTAGGAGATTCTTGCATGTCTATCTCGGATAATTTCTTAAAGGCATCTCTCATCGAACTTCCCTCAATAAGACCCCTCAATGAGTCTTTCCTTAAACCTAGCTGGTTTAGGGAAAATGACTTTTGTAACTTCCACCGTGTAATAGGTCATGATGTCATTAGGTGTCATTATTTTAATGGTCTAATACATAACCTTATTGATCAAGGGGAGTTACAACTAAATAACCCTAATGCACCCCCTAATCAGTCTATAGACATCTTTAGGCAATCATTCCCTAATCACGCTTCCACATCTAATTATGTGCAAGCTAATTCTAGATCCACTTTAGACCATGAAACTAATATAATCAACATGATCCATGACCAACTTCTACCTAAAGAAGTTGATAGTACTTTTTTCCTTGATCTCCTTATAGGAGACACCTTTAAACCATCTAAATTAAGAGAAGTCCCCAAACATAACTCAAGTTTTCTAGATCTCATTATTTGGGATCCACTTGAGGAAGTGGTATCTAAAAGCATTCGAGATGATCAGTTAGAAATGAAAGATGAAAAGACTATCAAAGGAAAGGCTTGCTTAGACATTCTACAAGATATGCATACCACTCCTCTTGTTATCACAATACTTTTATCTAGCATACCCATCCCCTATAGTTTACTACCCCCTAAGGAAGCCTTCACGTTACCACAAACTATCTTAAGATCAGTTCCCTCATTGCTTGGGAGGAGCTAAATCTTAGAGAAATCAACGGAAAAGCTATAGATATCAAAAATAAAAACCTCAAGGACTTAAGAGGAAAATCTTTACATCATCCTCCCATTAGGATTAAACTCCCTAAAGAGGATATCCCCACTACCCCTGATCATATTCAAAAATGTAAAGCATCTTTTCCACCTATTCAGACAAAAGCATCTATATTAGGACCCCATCCTTCAGTAAGACTAAAATCCAATATCATAGAATCCTCTACTAAATACCATGTACCATCACAAAGGGATCTTCCCACTATGATAATGCCAATATATAATCCTTTAAACCCCTATTATCCTCAAGGTTTAGGTGTAAGGTCTTATCCTAAGTACAAAGTACCTACATAGGGAATGTTCAAACAACCAGTTTGAAAGGTGAAGGTTTGAATTCAAATACCTCTTCCCTAACAATGCCTCTAAGGATTGAAAAACCTAGTCAAGATCCATTCAAGGGGCCTTATTCTAAGATCCTCAATTATATTCTCCAAACCTCCCTTATCACTCTACCACTTGTAAAACCCATTAACCCTCATATTTATAAACTAGTGTGGTATCAAGAAAATAGGAAATGTACATATAATCAAATAATAGATCATGACATGAAAATTTGTAATGCGTTAAAATTTGTGGTTCAAAACTTATTAGAAAATGATCTTTTAATGGAACATTTAGATCATGTCCATCCCCATAGTTAAACTACTAGGGTTACATCCACCTCAAGAAGTAGCATACTACCAACAATACCAAAATGAACTATAAAAGAAGATAAGACATCCAATAGAACTTAGTATCAACCCCTCTTGAATACCCTAGATGTGGATGAGTTTGAGAACATAACAAATGACTCTTTATTTCATATAGATGCAGTTCACATAGCTACGTGATCCCAAATCCAAGGTCATAAGACCCAAAGCATCAGATCCTACTATAAATAGTCCAACAACACCCTCTCCAAAACCTAAAATTTATATTTTAGGAAAAGTGTAAAATAATAATGCTTTAGAAATTATATAGATATATGTTCTAAAGTAGTTACATTAGCTCTTGGTCAAGATGTCCCTATATGAACTTGTCCAAAATTCTCCACAGCATCAAGAAGATATGATGAAAGCCTTGCGGGACATCAAGATATAAGCTAATGAACCCTAGATTTGATCAACTTTCATGGCATCACTTCAAAATATATTATCCATAACATTCCATGATTCAAAAATACCACCCTTGCATCCTGATGACTAGGATCCTACACTATTTATCACTTCCCAAATTGATCAAACTTGAATCAAATGAGTAATGATTGATAATGGTAAAAGTATAAATATCATCTCCTCTCATGCATTTAAACAAATACAGCTACCTAAAATAGTTTTATCCCAATCCCCATCCATGTTATAAGTTTTAAATGATACTATCACCCCTGTGTTAGGAATGGGAGTCCTTCACATTCAAGTAGGCATGCATGTTCTACCTGAATTATTTTATGTAATAAAAGGGGAGTTTCAAAACAATATTTTTTTAGGACATCCCTGGATACATGTTATGCATTATGTCCCATCCACCTTACATCGATGTATTAAATTCAAACACAAAGGTAAAATCCATAATGTTCCAGCCGATCCCCATCCATTCAAAACTTGTAATATCACCTTTCCACTAAATGACATCTTAATACCATTAAAAATAACTACCCCATCATCATCCAACAAGGCATCCTTTAGCACTACAATCCCTTTGTCAAGGATCAACAAGGAGTCTACTAATTTCACATTTCAATTGGAGAGTATCAGTTATTGGCATTAATACTCTCCCCACTCCCTAACAATATGGGAGTTTGAATAAACAAGATGCTTATTACCCAAATTTAGGAGAAATCATTCCCTTTGGTTCATCTTTTATCTATACCCATTTGATCTATGGTAGAATTGATCATCCATCTTTAGGACTTTCTAACCAAACCTATGCTAAACCATTTACCTCAAACTTTTCATTCCTCGATAAACCCCACTTTGTAAAGACATACCTACAACGATGTGCTTGGAAGGGTTTCAACATAGGACATTACGAACAAGGTCCAAATGAGGTTGTGTTGGGATATTTTAGGAAACCTCATGAAAAACATGGCCTTGGTTTTAATAAAATTCCAAAAGATACATTGGATAATACTCTCCTTCCTATCCTTGAAGAGGACATGCCATTTTCACCATCTAGTACCCCTTCTTTGATAGATAATGTCGTATCCATTCCCCCAAACTTTTATTTTTAGTCAATACCATTACTATAGAACCTCTCATCTATCATCATGATGGGGAGGTTAAAACCATCCCTCTATCCTACCCAAACATGATAGGGTAGGATTTTCCCACCATCCATGTTATTCAGTGCTAGGATGATGAATCGATCTTAACTCATTTAGGTGTAGAGGAATCCCATATACATAAATCCCTTCCATTTGAAACCTTTAGTCTATTAAACAAGGCTACCATTGACCTTAACATTAGATCTCATGAGATTCCATGAATAGTAATGTTATCAAATATTTAGATGCTTAGGAGTACCAAGATTTCACTACTTTTCTAACAGATCATAGTGAGGCATTCACTTGGTCCTATAGTGACATGCTTGGTATCGACCCTACTATTATTATCCATAACATTATCACATTCCTAGATTCTAAGTCTATAAATCAAAAGCTCCAAAAAATTCACCCTCACATCATGCTCTTATTCAAATAAGATTTATAACATCTCTTATCCATTAACTTTATCCAGCCTATCTATTACCCTCAATGGGTATGTAATATCATCCCTGTCACCAAGCCTACAGGGGACTACACCTTTGTACTAAATTTTAAGACCTTAATATCATTTTTCCTAAGGATTATTTTTCTCTCCCCAATATTGATAACTTATTGGATTTAATTGTTGGGCACAAAATGTTGTCACTTATAGATGGTTTCTCTGGATATAATCAGATCCTCATTGCACTAGAAGAACAACATAAGATTTCATCTATTACTCCCTAAGGGACCTTCTAATATTAGATTATGTCTTTTGACCTAAAGAATGCAAGATCCACCTATCAAAGAACCATGACTTATATCTTCCATGACATCATCCATAAGATTGTTGAGGATTATGTGGATGATCTCCTCAGTAAATCAAAATTATGAAAATACCATCTCTCAGTCCTAAATTTTATATTATCTCACTTAATCCAATTTTGTGTTCATCTAAATTCTAAGAAATACAATTTTGGAGTATTAAAAGGTAAGCTCTTAGGCTTTATTATCTCCAATCAAGGGATAGAAGTAGACCCTACCAAGATCAAAGCCATTTTAGAAATGCTACCCTCATATATTCTTAAGTGGCTCTATAATTTGGAAGGTAAATTGTAGTCTATTTTTCATTTTATCTCTTAGCTATTTGATCGATGCTAATCATTAAACCAACTTCTAAGGAAGGATATCCATTTTAATTAGGACACTAGTTTTTAGGAGGTCTTCAATGCTCTTAAAAGATACCTCCTCTCACCACTAGTTATCACTCCCCAAAGAAAGGACAATTGTTTTTCTTGTACATATCCTTTACAGATTATGCCCTTTGAGCCATGCTTGCCCATTGTGATGAGCAACACAAAGAGTAGGTATTTCATTATATCAGTCACACACTTGTTGAAAATGAGATGCATTATTCTCATACATATAATTTGTGCCTAGTTATGATCTTTGTAGCTTCCAAGCTTTGCCATTATTTGGTCAATCATAAAACTTATGTGGTCACAATAAATGATCCCCTAAAATTTATGCATTCAAAGCCTTATCGAAATTAATGAATGGCCAAATGGCTCATGCTTTTCAAAAAAATTGATCTTGAGTTTTTCCATCAAAAATTAGTTAAGGGTCAAATAATTATTGATCAGCTCATTGAGGTACCTCTTACTAATAATCAACTAGTTAATTATGAATTCCCAGCTGAATCCATAGAATCCACATCTCAAATAGATCCACAATATCAAATGACCATATTCTTTGGTAAATCTAAATATGAGCATGGTGGGGGACCTAGTATTATCCTAATCCCTCTTGGGGGGGACATATATACCTGTATCTTTTAAGCTTGATTTTGATTACACTAATAGTATGGTAGAATATGAGGATTTGATCATAAGTATCCAAACCATTTTAGCCTTGGTTATTAAAATACTTAATATATATGGTGATTCCCAACTTGTGGTCAATTAGATTAAGGGCCTCTACCAATGTAAGAATGATACCCTTCAGAAGTATAAGAATGTGGATGATCAATTACTAGCCACTTTCAATAATTATGTTATCCAAGGAATTCCTCAATTAACTAAGTTTGTAGATACTATGGCTTCTTTGGCCTCATTTATCCCATCTTCATCTTGGGAATCCTAGTTATTTGTCCTCATTCACAAGGTTAATCAAACTTATTTTATAAAAACTAACCTTCTTTCCATCCACAGTGTAGAGGAAAATCCATCAAATCTCTAGTACGCATATATATTTGATTACCTATCAAGGGAGATTATTCCTTCGAATCTATCCAAAAATGGTAAGTGAGATTTCCAACATCGTGTCATGCATTTTATTAGTGTGGGGTGTTATTTATAGGTGTGGTTTTGATGGTATCCTTCTTTGTTGTCTTAAAAATCATGAAGTTACCCTCGCTATCAAAGAAGCTCATGATGGATCGTGTGGTAGACATTTTAGTGGCTGCACCATCACTAAGAAAATATTATAATTGGGATTATTTCAAATATGTTAAGAAATGTGTAAAGTGTCAGCAGCACACCAACCTATCATATGTCCCTAGTCAAGCATTACAGGTAGCATAAGACTCTTGTCCTTTTTCCAAGTGGGGAATTGATCTTATAGGCCAGATTAATCCTAAATCTTCCTATCATTATGGATTTATCATTACTACCACTGAGTACTTTACTAAGTGGGTGGAGGCCATCCCCCTTATCTTGACCAAAGCAGATAAGATTGTTGAATTCATTAGTCACCATATTATTTATCACTTTGGTGTTCCTTTTAAGATCATCATAGATAATGGAAAATATTTTAAAAACAAAAAGGTTCAATAGCTCTATGATTATTTTATAATTAATCTAAGCTTAGTTTCACCTTACTAAACTCAAGCTAACGGATAGGTCAAGGCATCTAATAAAACTCTTGTCAAAATCCTACTAAAGTCATTAATGAAGCAGGAAAGAACTAGAATCTTAATGTTCCCTTTATCTTATGGGCTTATCAAACTAGTATTCAAACCCCTATAGGTGTTATTCCTTTCTCCCTAGTCTATGGTACAAAACTTTTACTTCTTCTTGAAGTTCAGATTCCTTCCCTTCACATATTCCTGAAAGATGTCATTTATGAGGATGACTTCTTTCAAGAATGATTAACATAGCTCAAACTCTTGGAAAGCGTCAATCAATTTCCCTTGACCATCTCCATGTGTATAAATAAGGAATAAATAAAACCTATAATAATCATCTAAAATAATATGAATATAATATTGGCGACCTTATCTTACAGGAAAATCAACATGTTACTAATATGAAAAAAAACAAAAGGGGAAAATTTTCTCTGAATTAGATTAGACCATATATTATCACCCATAATTATGGATCTAGGGAATATCACTTTGCCTCTCTTGATGGAAAATCAAAATGGGAACCTCTTAATGCACTACATCTGCATCCTTTCTACTGCTAATAAATATTAATCACCTTGGTCTACCTAGTTTTGTTTATTTTGGTTTCATTCGACAAAATCATATCCCTACTATTATTATACCAAATAATGATATATATAGACATGGTTATCTAATATCATTTCCCATTTTTAACCTTGAATATGAATACATCGAATCTATTCATAACATTCTCTAATTGGATAAGTTTCGCATATAATGGGAAGGAGCTCCAAATCATTATTCTTTGAAACCCCTCCCTATCACTAATTCATTTTGAGAATAAGTGTATTATCTTGTGTAAAAAATATTTAAGGAATTATTCTCAGATACCAAAGGCCAATCCATAAAAACTTAATAACATTAGGATCAAAATAAAAAACAAAGCATCATCAAAATGAGCAAAATAATAGACTGGTCCCTTGAAGGACAGCTATGAAATCTGTAATATATATATATATATATATATATATATATATATATATATATATATATATATATATATATATATATCAAAAAGGGTAACTTGCTCCCTTGAAGGGAAATTTCTTTGAAAGGCATATCTCAAAATATATACCACTCCCTCGAAGGATGGCTATCATGCATAAAATATCCTAAGAAGTTTTTTGCACTGATAAAATTTCTTTAATTTAGTAGACTTCCTGCATTGATCAGTTTACATGGATTGTCACAAAATTATTCTAGCATTGACCTTAGTTTTGGGTATACAATATGAAAACATCTTCTTAATATTCCACTTTCTATCAAATCCTATGAGAAAATCCTTAGAATTTTCCATCTCAAATCAATAAGATCCTAAACTTAGTTGACCTAAAGTGGTTAGGATAGTTATTAGCAATTTTTTACTTTCAAGTGTTTTTCTTGGTTCATGGTACGATCAAATAATGAGCAATAAAATTCTTTATAAATTAAATTTGTGCTAATTAATTACAGATTTGTCATATATCCTACTCTAGTAAATCGACAATCTATAGTTTGTAATCTATAAATTACATCAATAATAATCATGATCCATACACATTTTTTATAATCCATAAAATCCATAAACAATAATATAATTCACATACATAAATAACATAATTTATTAGCATGCTTAATATTTTATAAAGTTTAAAATCTGTAATCCATAATCACATCGCATAAAATCTATAATCCATAATCAATAATCAAATAAACATCCATAATCCATAAACATTTTTACATAAAATCCCATAATCTATAATCAAATCAAAATCATAATTATTAAATACATAATCACATAATCTAAGTCATATCCATATTAATTTAATCATACACATTTTAACATTACATAAATCCACAATCAAAATCACATCCACCATAAAAGAATCATGATCCATAAGCACTTTATAAACATTTAAATCCATTAAATCCATAATCTAAACCAATAAACATATCACGTAAAATCCAAAATCCATAATCACATTGCATAAAATATATAATTTAATCAAACTCATAACAATGTCATCCATAATCCATAATCACATCGCATAAAATCCATAATCCAAATTACATCCATAATACCCATAATCCACAAACATTTTAAATATAAATCCATCACATGTAACAAATCTTAATATATCACACCATTTAATAAGCTAAATCCATAATCTAAATGTAAGCATCCATGATAAGCATAATCCATAAACATTCATAATACATAAATAACATCCATGTGAACACCATAAACTCATAATCATGAATCATATATATAAAATAATCAAGGTACATCGCAAATATCTATATACATGTTTGTGACTCTCTCGCCTGTACAATAAATCAATGCAATAATAAATGAGATAATCTATAAAATGTATCTTGCTCAGATAGATACTCCCTAGGGTCCCACCTCTATCTCCACTCCCATCCCCTCCCTATCTCCCCCTCTATCCATGTCTCTCCTCTAATCCCTCCCATAAGATACATTCCCCATGCTCATTGATCTTGTGTGAGTTCACCTAGAAGACTTGCCCTATGTGGCTAGATGGGAAGCATAGCATGGAATCTTTGGATGCAAATCTATGTTCATAGTATCTCATCTCTAATGCCATCTCCCTATACTTTTCAATGCTCATGGTGATTGCCTATCTTATGCTCGGCCCTTCCACCCCTCTAATTATATGTACTAAGTCTCCCTCCCCCCTTCTCAAGGTATCTCTCTTTGCTTGGTATCAATCCCAAGCCTCCACTTCTAGGTCATGACTCAGCTATAATGATTCAAACTCCACTCATAATATATCCAATCAGATTTGGGGTGTGTCCCACTCAATTTATACTTTAGAGAGAGCCCCCTATGTTACAACCACCTATCCCTATAAGGTGATACACTAATCCCTTAGTGTATCCCTCTCTGTAATAATATCTACAATGTCAATATCCTCCTCTCCCCCATCCTTACCCCTCTCTTCCTCATCTCCTATCTCCTCCTCTCCTCCTCTATCCTCCTCCATCTCCTCGTCCCCTCCCTCCTAGCATAGATGCACTACCCTATTTGTTGACCCCTAAATTTTTTACAAGTATTATTCCAATCTTGGCTCATGGTGTGGAGGGGCCATTATCTATTTTGTCACAAGTACTAGCATGGAATAGGAGGACCATGGCATGTTAGAGTATTGTAGTATTGAAATTATCAAGCATGGGAGGATAATGGCATAGGAGACCCAGTGCAACAGGACCCAATCAAGGAAGAATGTGTCATGAGGGACCCAAGAATAGAGGAATCAAAAAAAGAAGATAAATACTAGTGGAGTGTGAGGGAAGTAAATCATGAGGAATGTGGGAGTAGTTAGATGAATAAATTGAGTAAGACACTTTGATCCCACTGATCAGAGATTACATACCAACCCACAAGGAATGGATTACTTGGCCATTAGAACATAACATAGAGTAAGAATTTATGGCTGTAGAGGACCAATTTTATAAGAACATTCAGCTATAAGAGCCATGAATCTCAGCCTATTGGGAGTTTATGTGCCATTTGTCCATGATATTTATAATCTTGACACTTGGTCAAGGCAAAAAAAGTATAAAAACCCCTATTGTAATCATTTGTGGGTATGGACATCTAGAGAATATATACAATATTTTGTCTTGTAATATGTTAAGAAATCAATAATTAATTAGTATTTGTCATATCATGTGATGATTCATGAACATTATAAGTGTTGAATGATGAGTATGTTTTATTTATAAGTAATGGGTTTATTTTCCTTTTATTACTAATGTTGAATAGTATTGGTGATCCTAGTTATCATAGTAGTTAAGTCTAGGAAAATAAGGATAATAGTGGTATATTTATGGTATTGAACAAATTAAAATTTGTGTTACAAGAGATGAAAAAAAATATAACATTGTGTTCCAAATACTTTAGGAATTAGTCTTTTGATGCACACTTCAGGTGAGCATGCGAGACTTACCTCTCGCATGATAGGGCCAGTACACCAGTCTATTGGGGAGAAGCTTCAACACTATAGTAGAACTGACTAAACAAACCAAACATTTTGGTTCTATTGTTGGGACTTGAAGCAATTGGAGCATAATCATGGGAAATATTTGAGTGTATTATGTTAGAGAATATTGAATAGTGGGTTACCATTATCGAAGACAACTTTGTGGTTTCGTATCTTGAACCAAGAACATTTACATGATAGTGGGTAGAGAAAAATCTCTATAGTTATTTATATGAGACATTATTTTCCAAGGTCTTAGTTCTCTTGCATTCTTGGATCTTAGCATATTCTCAAGGACAATCTTGAAATCTTGGATGAAGGCAATCATGGACACTTAAACGTCAAAGGCGTTTAGCATGAATTGAAGTTTCATAAATGAGAGTGGTTAACTATTGGTGGATAGATATTTCAAATAGCTACATTTTGGAATGCATGGTGACCACCTATTCATATCCTAAGGAAGCAAAGTTCCAATTCCAATGAGAATTGAGGGGATGATATCTTTTGTTGTTTTTCTTCAAGGTAAAGAAGTTAATTATTGACCTTGGACTGGAAACTCTACCCATCGAAGGCTAAAATATACTATGCATAAGTTGCACATTTGGAGGGGAGACTAACAGTTGATTGAAGATTATGGTTTCAACATGGTATTAAGCCAGTGATTTTTAAAAAAATGGAAGTATGATGAAGCTCGCTATAGGATCATGGAAGTTAGTGGCACAAGAAGAGATCAAGAAAACTCAAGGAGTGTTATGAAGAGTCATAGGGAGCTGAACACATGCGAAGAATCCATCACTTTTAAGCCACATCCTTTGTCAGTTTTATCTTGTGAAGGAGAAATGAGTTGAACTATTAGAGATGAAGAACCAAGTATGAGTCAACCAGGCTCCCCCACCATAGTTCATTCTCATGCCTTTGAGTTGGATAGAATACATATATATAATTGGGATACAGATAGTACAAACATAGAAATTGAATAGGTAAGGAAGATTGAAACTAGGCCATTAGGCAATAATCTATAATCTACATCTTTCCCTCTTCAAGGGAATTTTATGGCATAGCTTGGAATGCTTGGAGGATTTGGTCATCAAGGCTAGAATATAAGACCAAACTTGGGAAATCAACCTTATACCATGCCTCTTCCCATGGGCACTAAGACTGGAGGCACTAGAGGAGGACCAAGAGGAGGTGCTAGAGGAAACAGACCCCCTCCTAGAACTAGAGCTAGATTTTTATAGAAACCACCCACTTAACAACAACCCATTATGGTCTACTGATGACATTTCATTTACCTAAATACTATGGGTTAGAGGAATACATTTGAGCATGTTTATAAGTGTGAACTAATTTTGAGGGTGCATGGCATCATGTCTTCTGAATGAAAGGTAACATAGTTTGAAACCACCCTTTTAAAGTGTGTGCATAAATGGTATCACAAATTCAACCATCATTAAGTAGTGGTTGACTATGACCAGCTCAAAGTAGCCTTCTTATAGGAATTTGACATCCTTGAGTTTGAGTAGCAAAGTACAACGACACTGAAAGACATAAAATAGGGACTTACAGAGAGCATACATGAATATGATGCATGATTGAAAACCTTTCTTTCTAAGTTGTCATTTGAAATCAATCCTACTCATCATGCATAATCTTTCATAGAAGATGGAGAGATATTAGTTAATGCAACAATCAATGGATGGGTAATCTAGGATATTCTAGTAGATATTGGTGTGGAGGTGAATGTTCACACTAAAGATGCTTAGTGAAATATGTCTAGTCCATCCCTGCATCCCTGTCCTCACATCCTATTCATGATTAATAAGACTTGAGATCACCCTATTAGAGTCCTAAAAAATGCCATCATTGACATACTTAAGGTTCCCTTCAAATCATATTTTGTGTTTTTAGAGTTAGCCGAAGCTGATGACTATCTAGCCTTATTGGGAAGGCCCTGGTTCTACAAAAATCATGCAAATTTCAGCTTTAAAAATTGATACATTATCTTTAAGAATATCGATCAGCACATGGTAATACCCTTCGACCAAGCACAAGGACCACCCTATATCGAGCCCATGAGCACTGATGAAGACATCAATAGTTTATATAATGTGACTTCTTGAAATGATGAACATCATGATCCAACACTAGATGGTATTCTCTGGTGGATAGATAACTAGTCTATCTTAGATACTACAAGTACTGCTTACAACTATTAGGCCCATGGTGACTATGATCTAACTGGAAGATTGTGCAGCACTATAAACCAAGGAAAAAACATCCTATGCCAGCTCCCTAAATGCCACAAGTTTGTTCACCTCATGGGTTTATAAATGAGAGGGCCACTAAAGGGACCACCACTGGAGAGACTAGAGGAAGCTCCATGGTTCCAAGGATAAATGGAGGTATGTGACTTTTTATAGCACCTTAAAGAGTTATATGCTACTAAAAATGATCAAATGAGGTCTTTATATCACATTTTTATGGTACCACTACTAGATGATGGTGTACTCATAAAGAATGAATTTAGTATTGGGATCAAATGTGAGCTACTCTACATCATAAATTTCACCATGATAACTAGATCAGAGGCACACTTAGTTACCATGGTGTGAAATCACTTGAACCTCACATTGAAGCTTGTGAGAAAATATGGTGAGCTGAGGAAACATTCTTACCAGAGTACCTCTAGGTCCATGTGTTTTATGGGACTTTGTGCATGATGAACATCATGATCCAACACTAGATGGTATTCTTTGGTGGATAGATAACCAGTCTATCTTAGATACTACAAGTACTGCTTACAACTATTAGGCCCATGGTGACTATGATCTAACTGGAAGATTGTGCAGCACTATAAACCAAGGAAAAAGCATCTTATTCCAGCTCCCTAAATGCCACATGTTTGTTCACCTCATGGGTTTAGAAATGAGAGGGTCACTAAAGGGACCACCACTAGAGAGACTAGAGGAAGCTCCATGGTTCCAAGGACAAATGGAGGTATGTGACTTTTTACAGCACCTTAAAGAGTTCTATGCTACTAAAAATGATCAGATGAGGTCTTTATATCACATTTTTATGGTACCACTACTAGATGATGGTGTACTCATAAATAATGAATTTAGTATTGGGATAAAATGTGAGCTACTCTACATCATAAATTTCACCATGATAACTAGATCAGAGGCACACTTAGTTACCATGGTGTGAAAGCACTTGAACCTCACATTGAAGCTTGTGAGAAAATATGGTGAGCTGAGGAAACATTCTTACTAGAGTACCTTTCGGTCCATGTGTTCTATGGGAATTTGTGCACTTATCCACGGGCTTAGTACATTCATGAAGAAAGTCACATGGGTACAAAGTTCTAGTAGTTATTAAAGGAAAACATGACATCAACACTTTCTTACTTTTCACCAAAGGATGGACTTGCACCTCACCCTTCAAGCCATGTATGAAGCAACCATTGGAGATCCAAGTCCCATCAAAGATCGAATGTGCCATATTTAATAGGAACCTAAATAACTCTTGCAGTTATTGACTGAGCCTCTCATACCATCAATTCCTACACCATCGATAGTTTCAAATGAAGAATGCCATAAAGAGATCTGCCTAGGAAAGTAGAAACTCATCTTCCAATTAGATGAAAGTGATGATCTACCTCACTGGACCCTTTGACAAACCATCTAGATGTCCCTACAAGTATTGGTTAATGAAATTTTTGATATGCTATTTCTCTAACTAATAACCCTTATCATGAGCCCACTAAAACTATTTAACTTAACAGTGGCATGGAGCAAGAGCCTAAGATGGCTACAATTAGAAATTACTAGATTGAGACAAAAATCTCATAGATTTTTAAGTTACTAAAAGAAAATCATGATGTGTTTATAAGGAATTATAGTGAAATGAAAGAAGTTCAACCTTCTCTAGGGAAGATGCACTTAAAGCTGATTGATAGTGTTCGCTCAGTGAAGAAACATCCATACAAAATGAATCCTAACCTCTAAGTGCACATAAAAGATGAGATTGATAACATGCTCTACACCAAAGTAAATACTCCCATTAATGAATCTGATTGGGTGAGTCCCATGGTAATTAGTATAAAAAAATATAGATGTATCTAGATCTGTGTGGATTATCATGTTTTAAATGCATCATGCATGATAGATCATTTTCCAACACCATTCATAGAGGAAATCCTAGGCGGTGTTTCTAGTTCTAAGATATACTCTTTTACCAATGGGTTCTCAGGGTACCACCAAGCCCAGATAGCTGAAGAATATTGATCCAAGACTATTTTCACTACTGAATGGGGATATTTTTCCTATACTATCATGCTTTTAGGGTGAAAAAATGCCTAGGTGGTGTTCTCACAGATAGAAGTTGAGGCTTTCAAAGATTTTATCCATAAGTTTATCCAAGTTTACTTAGATGATTGGATGGTATATGGGTTGATCAAGGACCATTGTGCTAATTTGAGGCTCATGTTTGACCAATGTTGAGTGTTGTAAATTTCCTTGAATTTTAAGAAGTACCTATTTACAACACCTTTTGGTGTACTCCTTGGGCATATCAGTTGTAAGGAGGGACTCCTAGTGGATCCAACCAACATCTCCATCATTCTCTATCTGCCAGCACCCAAAAATCAATGTTCATTTGAGGTTATGCCAAGATTGTCGTTCCCTTGGAAGAACTTCTAAATCATAATGAATAATTTATATGGACTAATTATTGCAAAGGAGCCTTTGTAACACTCAAATAAAGGTTAGTTACATCTCTTATCTTACAATTTCCTAATTGGAAAAAGCCTTTTCATGTCCATGTTGATGCATCTGGGATGGTATCTAGCATGATACTTGCACAACTAGGTGATGGAAACTTAGATCACCCAATTTACTTCACTAATGGGAAGCTAACATCAGTAGAATGAAACTATACCATCATTGAGCATGAAGCTTTATCTATGATTTATGCTATAGAAAAGTTTAGGCAGTACCTTTTGGCCACTCCATGTATATTCTATACAAATTATAAGGCCTTGAATTATCTTGTCAATAAGCTAGTACTACATGTAAGGATTTTTTGCTAGATTGTACTCTTCTAAGAATTCTAATTTTCCATAGTAGTGAATCCCAAGAAGACCAACTATGGACCTGATCACTTATCTCAAATTAAAAATAGAGAACCTGTAAAGGCCATATAAGATGATCTTCCTGATGTTTAACTCTTTTAAGTTGCTCGGGTACCTAAAGATATGGAGGATATTGTAGTCTTTCTTAACACTACCTATACACCTAATTCCTTTAATTCACAAGAAAAAAAACTTGTGGTCTATGCCACACCTTATCAACTCATATTAGGAGATCTTTACAAAATGGACCGTGATGAGGTACTTCACCACTATGTAATACAACATGAGTTCCCTGAAGTTCTATGAGAAGTACATGAAGGTATTGTCAAATGACACTATGTTGGAGAGGCTATCACACACAAGGTGTTGCTTGTTGGACTTTGGTGGCCAACTTTATTCAAAGATGCAAAGTCTTATGTTAGGAAATGTGATATCTACTAGCACGTAGGAAAACCTAATAGAAGAGATGATATGCAATTGAACCCTATTCCTTCTCAAGAACCATTCAAAAAGTGGGATATTGACTTTATGGGACCTATCACTCCAACAATATGATGAATGGGTTCTTGGTACATCATTGTAGCAACTAAATATCTCATGTGTTGGGCAAAATTAATGCCAATAAAAGACTATATTATAGCAACTGACACGTGATTCATCTAGGAAAACATTATATAACATGGTTTGGATGTCCCCTAAGTTTCACTAGTGATTGTGGCACCCACTTCTTGAATGATATGATTCACATCTTGTTTCCCAAGTTAATGACCATGCACCACAAGGTGACACCATACCACCCATAGGACAATATAACAACTGAAGCCTTTAATAAGATCCTTGGTACCACTTTGACAAAAATTTACAATGTTGGCCAGATTGACTAGGATGATAGAGAATCTACAATACTTTGGGATTATCAAACTACATACAAGTACCTCAATAAAAGTACATCATTCAACTTATTTTATGTAAATGAAGTGGTCATACTAGTGGATTTCCTGGTTCCATCTCTCTAGATAACATGTGGGAAACCTTGATGATGAAACCTCTTTGAAAGCTCATCTTGATGAATTGATGAAACTAGATGAAGCTTATTTCCTCACCCATGGGAGTCAAGATGTTGAGAAATGTAAATAAAAATCATGTCATGATCACCATTTGAAGCATAAAGTCCTTTCTCTAGGCATGAAAGTTTTGTTATATGACTCTAAGTTCATATGCCGCCCTAGGAAGCTTTGAGTCCATTGGGATGGTCTATTCATAATACATAGCATCTGACCTACTAGAGCCTGTTGATTAAAGAAAATAGATGGTTGATTCCTCCCAAGGCACTATAATGGAAATTGACTTTAGGTGTATTGTTATTCTATTTAAGTTTATGTTGTATTCAATAAGGCTCAAGTCCATTAGGTTAGGATTTACTATTTTTAATAAAAAGTGGTGCCCTTGGGGTACGTGACTCTTTAATGTAATTATTAGTTCTTATACTTTGAGTATTTTTGTGAAGGACCATGAACCCTTTTTATTGTGGGGTAAGGCATCATGCATATGAATACAAGACATGATATGCAAGCATGCAAGTTTCAAAGGTGCAAGAGTCATATATGGCATGCAAGTGATTAAGGGTGCATGAGTCATTGAATGCACTTCAAAATAATTTTAAAAGGTTCCTACCATTTGGGTGACAAATTTCTTCCACTTCATTGAAAATGTGGGATAGTTTCCATCCACTTCTGATCCGGGTAGCAATTTAGGCAACAATTCAAGTGATAGTTCCACCCCAACTGATGACGGAACTTCCAGGAGCCATAACTTTAGCACTGTAGCTCCAATTGACTCACTGTTTGAACTGTTGGAAAGCTAAGAATGAGTAGAACATGGTGATATTGCATTGAGATATTCTTGATTAATTTTGACCCCATAAAACTTGAAGGAAGTGCCCTAAATTTCAATTTTAGTAGTGCAATTTAAAAATAGTAAGTTTCTAAAAATAGTAATTCCTCAAATTTTGTATTTTTTTAAAGTGTGGAAGTTGAACCACTTAATATCCCTTAATATTAGTGACCTTCCACATCCTCCTCCTACTTTAAAAATAGGTATAAATTAAGATGTAAACTAAAATGGAAAATCAGACATCTCTTCCCAGAGATAAGCATATAGTTGTATTGCGATCTTGAGTAATAATACATCTCTTCTCAGAGAATTCATTATTACAGTGTTATTTCTATGTTATTGAGTTATTTATCAACTAGAACTTCTAAGTTTTGGATCATTGGTATCAGAGCGGTTTATCTTGAGAGTGTATGATCTCAAGGATGAGGTCAGGCTACAAGAAGCTTGGGTGGAAAACAACAGAACTTCTAAACTATCCACCTATTCACTCCAAACAACTTCAAATGGAGGATGAAACTGAGACATCCAATTATTTCAAGGAAATAGTGAATGAAGCCCTCCAATGGAAACAAGCATAGATGCTACAATAATTTGCACAGATTCTTCAACAACTCCTGATGGGAAACTCTGACTCCTCAGCTACACTTCCTGGCTCCTCATCCATGGAACATATTTTCAGTGCCCCAACACCCTTCAAGGTTTAGGTGAATTTTGATATTCCTAAATTTGAAGGCAAAATCAATGCTGATGTAGTATAAAATTGGTTAGATCAATTGTCTTCCTACTTCTCTATAAAAAAATTCATCGATGGAGAAAAGATCACTTTTGCTCTTTTGAAAACATCATTGCCCATGAGAAATTGGTGGGAAGTGTACAAAAAGAGGTTCAGTATAGATGACATTGGCCTTGAGGTGGAGCCTACCTGGGATGATTTTTTGGAAGCGGTGAAAGAAGAATACTATCCCATTGGAGCATATGATGATATGTACATACAGTGGCAATAACTTCACCAAGGTAAGGACCAATCTATTCAATATTACACAAATATTTTTCATTCTTTGTCTGAAAGATTGGGCATCCAAGAAAGTGAGAAACATAAGACTCTCAAATATCGTGGTGGACTACAATGGTACATATGAGGGGAAATGGAACTCTTCAATTTGGAAACCCTTGGTGATGTAAACAAATTCACAGTGAAGATTGAACATAAGCATGGCAAGAAGAATATAAAGAGTCAACCCTCAAAATGGAAAAATGACAAGGAAGGTCAAACACAAGGCCAAAATTAGAAGCAAAAGGAGTTTCAAGATAAGAAACCCCAGAAGGGGAAGGCTAGAAAATGGTGTGATTACCACAAAATTGGAACTCACTCCAAAGAAGAATGTCGAGCCATCAAGTCACTACTTTCTAAGTCACAATACTCGACATCTACTGCTCTATATCAACCCACAGTTGAAGAGGATGAAGAAGAAATTGTAGATGTTGAGCCTGACACCATTGTTGCTTCATCATAGACATGTGAGTGAAGCCCAAATGACAAGGAAAGATTATTTCACTCCAAATTATGGGTAAAAGGTAAGCCTTTGCATTTCATTCTTGATAATGGGAGTCAAAAGAATTTAATCTCTGCTAAAGTTGTGAAAAGTTTGAATCTATCCATAAAGACTCATCCAAAGCCATACAATATTGGATGGTTTATTTTAGGGAGAGACCTCTGTGTCACCCATCAGTGTCTTCTTTCATATGCAATAAAACCTTTCCAAGATGAAGTCTTGTGTGACGGGGTCAATCTAGATGTTTTTGATGTACTCCTTGGTCAGTCATTCATGTATGAGTGACATGGCATCTATGAATCATGAACTCAAATAATCACCCTCACTCTTGGAACACAATGCTATAGGGTACCACACGTACCACCTCCCACATCTGTCTCCCTAATCAGTGCTAAGCAATGTAAGAGATTGGTGGAGAAGACAAAGCAATTTGTTCTCATGGTGGTCAAACCATAGAAACCAAAGAAGGTCAATATTGTAGTCCTAACTACACAATCGACACAACAAAATTAGATAGGACAAATCACAAGAGAATATGATGACTTATTCAAGTCACCCATAGGAGTTCCACTGCATTGCCAAGTAAAACATTATATTGATTTGATCCCAAGATCACCTTTGCCTAATAGTCTTATGTATCACATATCAGTTTTGGAGAATGATAAGATACAAAGATAGATTCAAGAATTAATACAAAAGGGTCACATTAGGCCAAGCTCTTCACCTTGTGGTAGCCCAATTATCTTGGCACCAAAGAAAGATGGAACATGGAGGCTTTGTATTGACTACTGAGCCTTGAATAAAATCACTGTGAAGAATCACTACCCTCTCCCTAGGATTGATGACCTACTGACCAACTCTATGGTGCAAATTTCTTCACCAAAATTAATCTCAAATCTGGCTATCACCAAATTCCCATCAATCCCACCGATGCCTTGAAGACTGTATTCAAATCTAAGGAGGGGCTCTTTGAATGGTCAGTTATGCCTTTTGGCATAACTAATGCACCTACAACCTTCATGAGGATGATGGATGAAATCCTAAGACCCTTCACCAACTCATTTATGGTTGTCTACCTAGATGACATACTCATTTACAGTAGAACATGGGAGGAACATTTGCAACATGTTTGTAAGGTGCTTCAAATTCTTTGGGAGCATAAGTTGTATGCAAATCTCGACAAATGCACATTCGGGACGACAATAATTCAGTACTTTAGGTACATTGTGAATGAGGAAGGGGTCCATGTTGATCCAAAAAAGATTCAATTTATTCGAGAATGGCCCAAACCAAGGACCCTCACAGAACTTCACAGCTTCTTGGGTCTTGCAAATTTTTATCATAGGTTTATTCTTAGATTTTCACATGTTGCTTGGTCACTAACCCAAGTGACTAAAGGGGGAGCTAAAGCTACATTTCAATGGGGTGAAATACAACAAAGGATATTTGAGAATTTGAAGAATAGACTTTTCTCAGCCCCTATTCTTGCCTTGTCTTATTTGCATCAACCTTTTGAGTTGATGACAGATGCATCTGAATATGCCATGGGAGCTATCATCATGCAACATGGCCATCCTATTTCATATCATAGTGAAACTTTCATTGATACAGTCAAGAAATATTTGACATATGATAAGGAGCTCTATGCCATTGTGTAAGCCTATAAATAATGGAAACACTACATCTTGGGAAAAGAGACGGTCATCCACACTGACCATAGACAATTGGAATTCATCCAAACACATAGCAAACTATGAAATGAGAGGCACCAAAAGTGGGCCACATATCTTCAACAATTCCATCTAATAATCAAACACAAAAAGGGGAGCTCAAATATAACTACAGATTGTTTGAGCTATTTGCCAATTACTACACTCACAACAGTTCTTGACTTGTACAGACATGAGACTACCACTTGGGGTGCTCTGTATGAAGCAAATCCTACCTTTGCTAATACATATCAGATGCTTCAAAAATGTAAACATGTTTCTAATTTATATTTTCAAAATAATGTCCTCTATCATATGGGTCACACCTATGTTCCAGCTGTAGAGTAACAGAAGATGATATGGGAAGCACATTTCATTAGGATCGCTGGACACTTTGGTATAGAGAAGACATTGGTAGTTCTTCAAAAGCACTTCTACTAGCCCCATATGTGAAAGGAAATATATCTCAAATCTTGCACCCTATGTGTGATAGCCAAGCCAACAAATAAGAAGCAAGGATTGTACATGCCATTGCTAGAACTAACCAGGCCTTGGGAATCTGTCTCAATGGATTTTCTCTTATGTTTGCCCACTTCAAAACATGGTAAAGATTGTATTTTTTTAGTAGTTGATCATTTTTCAAAAATGGATATCATGATTACTTGTAATAAAAATATATCTACTAAATAAATTTCTCAACTATATTTTAGTCATGTATGGCTCCATTTTGGTCTCCCTAAGTCCATTGTCTCAGATCGAGATAGCAAGTTCCTGAGCATCTTCTGGTCCATTTTATGGAAGATGATGGATACCAAGATAATGAAGTCCATAGCCTTCCATCCATAGAGTGATGGTTAGACAGAGGTGGTGAACCACTTGATTGTTCATATGATTTAGATGTATCACTCCAAACATCCATGAACATGGGATGAGGGGCTTCTTTTCATACAACATGGATACAATCGGGCCCTGTACAGCTCAACCAAGTATAGTCCATTCCAAGTATGCTTAGGGTTGCAATGCATGGCACCAATTGATATAATTGTTCCATTCTCCTTCATGGAATACACACCTCATGGAAGATCTAAGGTATCAAAATCAACAAATTTCATTGAACAAATGCAACACATCCAGCAACAATTTCATGACATCCTAGAGAAGATGAATCAGAAGTATAAGCAATGCCATGACAAACATAGGATTGCACACCATTTTTATATTGGTGATAAGGATTGGTTGCGGCTTTAGAAGGAATGACTTGCAGGCCCACACAGAAAAATTCAACCTTTGTGATATGGTCCCTACACCATCACCAGAAAAGTTGGAGAAAATATTTTTGAGTTGAACCTACCAGCCTACCTCGGTCTGCATCCAATATTCAATGTGGAGCTCCTCAAACCATATCATCCACCTCTATTGGACACTTTAGTCATAATAGAACAACTTGACATCGATGAGCTTGATCCACAAATTTTTTCTCCAGTGGAGGAGGATCAGCTTGTGGACACCTAGATGAAGACAACAAGAGGACACTCTATTCTACTTTATCAAGTGGTCAAAAGGGGCCAGCTTAACCACCAAGGTAAGTGGCTCAAAGAGAATCAAATCAAGAAACAACTACCACACCTGATGAGGAACATTGGCACAATGGGGACCATTACTTTTCAAGGAAGGAGGAATGATCCAGGCAGCAATTTAGATGACAATCTGGGTGACGGTTCCACCCTAATTGATGATGGAACTTCTGGGAGCCATAACTTTCGCACTATAGCTCCAATTGACTCACCGTTTGAACTATTGGAAAGATAATAATGAGGAGAAAATGATGGTATGGCATTGAGATCTGATTGATGAAGTTTGACCTCCTAAAACCCAATGGAAGTGCCCCAAATTTCAATTTTAGTAGTGTAGTCTAAAAATAGTAAGTTTCTAAAAATAATAATTCCTCGAATTCTGTATTGTTTTAAACTGTGGAAGTCAAACCACTTAATCTCCCTCAAGATTGGTGACCTTCCACATCCTCCCCTTGCTTTCAAAATAGGTATAAATTAATATTTAACATGAAATGGAAAATTAGACATCTCTTCCCACAGATAAGCATATAGTTGTATTGCGATATTGAGTAATAATAAATCTCTTCTCAGAGATTTCATTATTACTGTGTTATTTCTATGTTCTTGAGTTATTTATCAACCAGAACTTTTGAGTTTTGGATCAACTTCCAAGAAAGGTGTGGTAAATAATGGACCATTAATGTGATAAGGTTAGTTATAATAAGAAGTGTGTGATTGGAATGATGGGATAAATTGGTTAAGGAACTTAATGCTCACTACAAGAATATAAGTACGAAGGCCATTAAAAGATATGCATTAATGACTAGAAGTGACGAGGGGAGGAAATTAATTAATGGAGGTAATTCCCCCTGCATGGCTTATAAATAAGCTTACCAAAGCCATTTTATACTTCACCTTGCTTAAATCTTCAAGTGCTAAGTGCAAATGATGAACTAAAGAACTAGAGTTTGATGAGACCAATTTTATTGTATAAAAAAGTGATTGTAAGTTGATAAAGACACATTGGGGGTTTCTAGGTGAAGAAGAGAGGTTTATAAGTTCATACTTATGTGTAGAAGTGGATATTGTTGAAGTTGTAGGTTGCAAGTTCTACCATTATTGAAGTGTGAAGCTTGAGAGCCAAGGCAAGTTGGATCACCACCATGAACTCTTTTGTAAACATGGGATAGTCATGGGTTAACCTTTGAGTGCCATAGAGGGTAATGTGGCTGAAGAAAAAGGCTATGAGACTTGAGAATATTCCAACCATACCAAAAGAAGAAGAGGTAAGCGGAAGAGCTTGGTTTCATATAAGAGAAGTTTTGGGAGGCTCAAAAGAAAGACTAGAAGTGTAACATGTGGGAGTTTTAAAAGAGAGTGTAGAAGGAGTAGTGAGTGAGAGAATAGAAGCAAAGATGGTAAAAAAGAGAAAGTATGTGCAGGCCTCTTCATCAAAAAACACCCCAACATCCCCCCTCTGTCCTTGTTAATAAAAATGATCCAGTACTTAGATTCAATCTTGCACATGGAAAACCAAGTCTCCAAGGTGTCAACTACAACAATTTTTTTACTATAACCACTATCAACTAGGAAATGAATTATAGTTTCAAAGTGACTATATGGTCCAGACCACCAACACACAAAACTAAGTGGTTTATGACTTGTCCATCAAGAACCAACTAGACAAGGCTAGCCTCTTCCAACTCTTTGAACTGCCATACTTTGGCAAGCCTAATGAGGTAGTCCAGTTCCTCCTCTTGTGCATTCATGAGGACTACATCCAATTTGTGGGGTGCAACATGAAGATCAACATGGAGAGGATAAGAAAAGTCATGGGGCTTCAATTCTCAAGGGTCAATGTGTTGGATGACTTGGTGGATACGGAGGAGATCCAATAAACCACCACCATGTTGATGTACCAAAAATAAGGGCATGCAATGCATATAAGAAACATGCAAAATCTCACCCTTAGATGCAAAGCATGGATCATTTCCACCTAGGTCAGAGGGATCGATCATTAGAAGGACGTGGATATGGCCCACCTGCACATTACTCACCAAGTGGTTCAAGGTACACAATACAATTGGATGTTGTATTTTGCCCAAAATATAGTTAAATATGTAGAAAAGGTGATAAAATACCTAAGTATAGGTTTATTTTGGGAGAAATCCTCTTATTTCTATATTTTTATGAGATCGGGTTGCTTGACTACAGTTTAGGATCTTTGAAGTGGGTGTTCCCCCCACTCCCAAGTCCCTTGTTGAATACTTCAAACCTTTCACCTTCCCTAGCACATCACCCCAACATATAAGTTGAAGATGAGGTACTATTTTAATAGGATGAAGGTGAATTTTTGGAATTAATGGCACATTCCCAAGGATTTACCCCCTAACCACATATCAAGAAAAATTCATTATGAAGTAGCACTACTCCCTAGAAAGAATTCAAATGAACCCTTCGAGAGAAATTTTAGCATGGCTTAAACTACCATATACCTTCTCTACATGCTACTTCATCGATTCCAACAACATGATTTATGATGTGTAGCCAGTCAGTCTGCAAGCAGAATGGATCGATGAAGAGTGCCACACCCTCTAGAAGATGTTCATATATCGAGGCAAAAAGACCTTCATGAAAAGGGGAGAAATAAATTTAACTAATATTAAGGTTAAGAATATTATGGTTGGGCAGTAGGTCCAAAAGCTAGTTTACATGTTACACCCCCACCAGTACCCTTGAAATAGAGACCCCAAGGAAAGGCTCCCCTAGACACCATGAAAACAAAGGTAGTTGCTTGAGCCAAGTGTCAGTACAAGTGGGTGTTAGGCCCCTTAGAAACATTAGAATATGATGGAGGTAAATCCCTCTCGACCCACTACTTCTCAACCATTCGTGCCACATCCACCTCCACGTCACTCTTCACCATCTCCACCTCATCTTTCACCTTCATCACCTAAACTATATCCATCTCCATCTCATATCTCATCACCATCTGCTTCATCTTCACCTTCTCATTCCATTCCTTCCCACTCACCTACCCCAAACCCTTCATCTCCTCATCCAACTTCCCTACCTTATCCTCCTCCATGACCACCTTCACCTGTACCTTCTCTAAAGACTACCACCAGATCAACGCCACAACACTCTCCAAGTCAAGCACCCCAAAGGGACCCCTCTTAGGAATAGATTCATAATTTGGGATCAGACTTAGAGAAGACTCCATCCTCAATGCAAGAGGTCCCATTTGGTGATCAAGTTGATATTAATGGAATGGGAATGGATGAGATGGCCACCAAAATCCATCAAGAAGGAGAACTTGAGTGAGACCTAGAAAGGGGAAAGGGCCAACTAAGGGGGAACAAGAATAGAGAGGGTTGTCCACTCTGTGTAAATGATAACAACTCAGTGTATAAGATAAAAACCTCTATCTTTGGAAGCATTTCCACCCCAAAGATGCAACCCCAGAAACAAATAATTAATTATCCTTCCTTTTAGAAATGTATAGTGAAGAGCCTCAGTTTGATATTCCTTTGGATTGCATTTTTTCTAGCCCAGATTCTCTAGGTCTACCAGACCTTATGAGAATTGATCCACAATGGATCTCACCAATAATGAAAAGTGTTGCATTTTTGAAACTAGCCATGGAAATGATGTGCCAAAAAAAATTTCAAACTTAGACATGTGCATGGTAGAAAAGAAACATGGCAGAGTTGTGGAAATGTATAATAAAGCATATGCAAAAAATCAAGCACTAGCCGAGGAAGTGGCCTCCTTGAAGCAAAAAATTCAAGAGGCCATCAAGGATAAGGTAAGGGTTTTAAACATTTGCAAGACAATTTTGAAAGAATATCCCGCACTTGTAGATGGTATACCATTGGATGAGGATGTCATCAAAAATTTGGAAACATTGATTGAGATATTGCTCAAGAAAAATAAGGAACTCCTTGTGCTCAGAGAGAAGGCCCAACACATACTTGAAAAATTCACCACGATGATAGATATCTACAAAATCACTTTGGAGAGAGTTTGGCAAGTATCCCAATTTTGGACAGCATTTTTGTGCACCTGGTATGGCCAAATAAAATAGTAGAAGCCCATCGTAATGACAGGAGGTCCTAAGGCAACAAATGATTGATGTTGCCCTATTAATAAAATATCACATCGAGCACATGAAAGAATTTAAGGATGTAGAGATGATGGAAAATTCCATTAATAAACATCATCAACAAATAAATGCAATTTTTCTCATACTATGAGGATAGGTTGACAAGGAGGTCTCTGACTTAGAAGACGTCTAGAAAAAAGCCAACACAACCTTAGATGAACAGGTGAAAAATATTGAGACTCTAACTTAGCCTGAGGAGATGAAAGAAGCAAAGGAGGCCATTGAACAAATAACTACCAAAGTCATCGATGCATTTTCCCATTGGGATGGGCTAAAGAAGGAACTCGAGCAAAAGGGGCCAAATTTTTTGGAAGATGCCAGTGTAGTTTAGTCCAAGATAGACTAAATAATTACTATGGGGTGATGTTGACCCCTAAATTTTGTACAAATATTGTTCCAATCTTGACACATAGTGTGGAGGGACTATTGTCCATTTTTTCACAAGTATTAGCATGGTGTAGGAGGACCATGGTCTAATAGAGTGTTATGGCATAGAACTTGCCAAGCATGAGAGGATAATGGCATAGGAGACCCAACGTGAGAGGACCCCATCAAGGAATAATGTGTCATGAGGGACCTAAGAATAGAAGACTCAAAACAAGAAGTAGAAGACTAGGAGAGCGTGAGGGAAGTGAATCATGAGGAATGTGGGATCAGTTAGATGAGTAACTTGAGTACGACACTTTGACCCATTGATCAGAGATTACATACCAACCCATGAAGAAAAAAATACTTGGCCACTAGAACATAACATAGAGCAAACATCTAGGGGTGTAGAGGACCAATTCTATAGGAGCATTCAGTTGTAATAGCCATGACTCTCAGCGTGTTGGGAGTCCATGTGTTATTTATCCATGATAGTTAGAATCTTGACACTTGGTCAGGGCAAAACAAGTATAAAAACACCTGTTGTAATCATTTGCAGGTGTGGACCTCTAGAGAATAGATATAATATTCTATCTTTTAATCTATTAAGCAATCAATAAATAATTAGTATTTACCATATCATGTGATGATTCATGAACATTCTAAGTTTTGAATGATGAGTATGTTTTATTTCTAAGTCATGGGTATGTTTTCCTTTTATTATTACTGTTGAATAGTAATGGTGATCTTAGCTATCATTGTAGCTAAGTCTAGGACAATAAAGATAATAGTGGCATACTTATGGTATCTAAAAACTTAAAATTTTTGTTACAAGAGATGAACAAACATAAAACATTGTGTTCCAAAGCCTTCAGGAATCAGTCTTTCACTGCATGCTTTGGGTGAGCGTGTGAAACTTACCTCTCATGTGATAGGGTCAACATTCCAATCTATTGGGGAAAAGCTTTCGTGCCATAGTAGAACTGACTAAATGAACCCAACACTATCCTTCTTCATCACCCACTATCCTGTCTACCATGCTATAAATGCTAGAGTGTACCCCGCATCCTCCATATCATCTCCTGCTAGTTCCTCCTCCTCTGTTGGGACATCTACAATTTTTGGTATTGGGATCTCTCATCTATATCATCCCACATATATATATGCAGGTCCCATAGAATGTCCTAAATCAAGTTGAACTATCACCATACTCACCCAAAATGGAGGTATTATATGTGCTCTATCCTCTTCCCAGTCACCCATCTCTCCTTTTAGATGCTTGTAAGCTCTACCTCTACCATAGCTCACATGAGAAATCTGAGATAAGGTTGCCAAATTACATTTCCATCTCTCAACCCCTTTAGGACCCCTCAGTAGTACTTGAGGTCTCAAATAATTCCATATGTGAAGTCTCACACAAAATCAACCTTCCATCACATGAAGGCCACACTGTACTTGATTTTGTACCATAATATCCATAGGGTACTAATGGGCCACACCACCCTGATGTGATTGTATGTCCAACACTATAAAACAACAATAATATATAAGCCATATCATCTCTAGGTCCTCCAACTCCATAGCTCCTTGTAAACCTATGCTAATAAAGTGGATGCCTAGGATAACACTATCCTATGCTCCAACATGTTGGCAACCATACCTGTCAAGCTCCATGGAAATCTACCTCACCTAGTTTGGGAGTGCATAGTAGGATATTGATAGTATCATCATGGTGTATCAAAACCTCATATAGAGGCTCAAAAATAAAGCCACTAGTAATAAATGTGATATCTACAGTATCTCCACCATATATGCATATCAGTGCTACTCCTCATCCCTGCTCATCTACAAACATTATAACAATTCCCTATATCAAAAGTCATATAATCCTATAAATGTCCTCCTTGATAATGGTTATCTCTATGGTAGGAAGCTAGAACATCCTAGTAGTCACGTCTCAATGCTCTAGTAGAGCAACCAACAAGCTTGTGTCTCAATTATTGTGTCTCTATTAATGCACTCCTCCTAGGCCTATGACCTTCAGATGCACCCAGTCATCATCATCGAGCTGGTTTTATAGTCACTCTAGTAGAGGCCAAAGTTGATCCCACATCCACAATAGAGTCTGTGCGTATCACCAAAATCCACTATAAGCCTAAATTCTCCTAAAAACCCTAACTTTACCTAACCTTAGACTCTAATATATCCTTTTCACTTTTTTTGTGTGAATCAACATTGATTCCTAGTGAATCATCATCAATTCATGAGAATTAATGTTGATTCTTTGGCACCATCCTACCCTAGTTTAAGTTAGTATTCTAATCCTAAAAATCCAAAAATTCTAAAAAATTCAAAAAAATCAAAAACTTAATAAAAATGGGACCTACCTCATCCTGTAATTATCTCTCTCACCTCAATCCACTGTCGCTAGCCTTTATTTGGTCTCGTGTCTCAATCATCATTTTAGCTCTCAAACATCATCTCATTTCACAAATAACAAATGAGACCTTTTACACATTGGATTTTCTTATATACCTGACTTTAGATCAACATCAATCTATTTTAGATCAACATTGATTTAGTGGATCGATGCTTTGAATCAACATGGATTTGCCCCCTTTTTCACTGCTTGCAATTTTACATACATCCAACCCTGCTCCTTAGCTTCATCCTGATACCTTGCCACACTTACCCTATTATTTGCCCTATACCATTTAAAATTTGTGGATTTAGACCTCTGTTGGTCCCACATCCTACATAAGGCATGTACTCTCTTGGGTATCTCCCCTCAGTGGGTTCTGAGAGTGCATTTTATCTTGAGAACAACTGTTTATAGGTAGCGTACGCACTGGATGCTTCAGTCAGCCAAACCCTATCACTTGTCCTCTTGTTTTGCCTTCATATAATCCCACCTATTTGTAGTTATGGCATTTTATTACAAGATTTTCCTTGGGGTATCTATGCTTATATTACCTTACATACTGTTAGTGTAAAACATATACTTCATGTTATGCATCCATCATGTTACACATGGATAGTTTTTCATCATTTCTAAAAGAAATCTTTGTTGGTACGGAACGAGTGATAAATACATCATATTCACTTTTGTGATTGAATTTTACTTTTCTTCTATAAAAAAAGTGATTGGATATATATTTTTTTATAATCAATTTTATTATTATTTATATTTTTTTTCATTTTAAATCTCAAACATTTACTTATCAAGTATGATTTCTAAGAAGGTATTTAAAATCTTATTTTATCATGAGATTGGTCATATAAAGTTAAAATAATATAATTTTATTCTTCAAAATATAGAGTCCTACATTTTTAATTGTTACTTATTTTATAAACATTTTTTTACATAATACTTTGCACGACTTTTATTTGAAATACTATATTTTAATAAAAAAACTGGATCATTTATTTGCATATAATTTTGATTATTTTTTATTAAAAATATTTTAGAACAAGGAAATAAATAATTTATAAAACCTTTAAAAAATAGAAACGACAATTATGTTTTCTCAGTAACACCTAAAAAGTTTTAATAAGCCTCCCTCTATGAGACCATAGCTTTGTGATGTTATTTTTATCCTATTATACATCTCTTGCACCACACACTTTTTATCACAAAAGACCTCATTATAATGAATGAATCCAATAAATCAATGTAACATAGTTTTATTAAGATATCTAAACAAGTTAACAAATTATTCTAAATTATAAGTCGTATTTTTTTATTGGAAATGTATGTCTATCTAATAATAAAAAATAATGATAAATTACAAGGACTGCTTAAAATAAAAAGGGTCGTTGGTTGGTATTCATAGCATAAAATCAACGCTGATAAAAAATGTGGCTAAATACCAAAATACTTAAAATAATACCAACATCTTAAACACAACTATACACCAAAAGTCTCAAAATAACATAACAATAAAATACAATAACAAGTGTGAAACTTCAAGCATAGGTAATATTGACCAATTTTGCCGGCAGGGAAAATCGTGGTCACCTCCTCCCCTTTGCTATTCAAAAACAATCATTTCTGGGTTATACAAGTCCAATGGCCTTGTTCCAGCTCAGTTCAACACTTTTGGTTTTCGACACTTGTTTCATCTTCAAGGTTCAGATAGGCCCAGTTCAGCTTTGGTTCCACACCTAGCTCGTTGGTTTCCTACGTGGCCGAAGGGCAGTCCAAGTCAAATACCCTACCAAGGGCCAGCACATCAAAAAGGGGTCGGGTCGCTTATAAAACAAAGGCGCTCCAGCAACAAATGCAAAAGGGTCAGGCGCATTACCAAGCTAAGTTCAAAACCCGTGGGGAAAATACAAAGGCAAGGGGCAGGCGGAATTTCTGCGGACTTTTTGTCCGTGGGAAAAGCCAGCGGGAAACACAGCGAGAATACTCAGGACATTTCCGCAGACTTTTTGTCCGTGAGTAATGTCTGTGGAAAAAAGTCTGTGAAAAACAATATACAAAGCCAACAGGTCCGAAGAGCCAAGGGAGCAGTCAAGTTAACAATGAGGAGCTGCTCGGGAGGGCGTTATGACGTAAGTAGGCCGCGAAGGAATTATGAAAGCCCGAAGCCAGCTAAGGACCAATGACGTCCCCGAGGATGTCGAATCTTGACAAAATGAAACGGCTGTTGGTTTTTTAAAAAATTGAGAAAGTGCCAACAAGGAGCCCAAATTACAGCGACCTGCTGGGAAGTTCGGCCCAGGGGCCAAGTAAGCCAGATAAGACAAAATGAAGAAGAGACAAGGCGGCCAACATGGTTCCAGCAGAAGGATGACGTCAACACAGTGTTTTCTTCTTCCCAATGAAGACGTGATAGGCCACTTGTAAGAAGGGAATGCCAATGAGCCTCTTGTTTTTTTTCTATATAACATTGCGATTTGTTCATTTTATAATTATCTTTTGCACAATTTTACCAAGCGCAGCCCTGGGAAAATTTCACTTGAATCAAATAAAATGCAGTTTTTACCTCCATGTGGATAGATATTTTCAGAGTATGTCTTGAGTGTTTGTCTGTGTCCAGTCATTGTTTCTTGATGCTCTCACAGGTTCAACACTAGCAGACCTGTTATCTACAAGGTGCCATTTCGCAGCTGAAAGGAGAAGCGCTGACATTTAGAAGACTAGAACAGATGAAGTTGCTTACAGTGTGCATTCTATAGCACCTTAGTGATTTTTTGTCCCCTGTGTTTTCATGAAAGCCTCCCTACCAGTCTTTTGCAGCCTGGTCCTTCTACCAAGTGCGTAGAGTATGTATGTATTTGTTTGATTCTGAGAGTGGATGTGTGAAGGTCAACTTGTTTTTGGTGTATCACTTCTTTAGAGTAGGCTTGTTTTCTTGCATTCTCTTTTCCCTTTTCACCCCCCCATTATATATATATATATACCTGCATTTTGCACTTGCTGGAACAAACAATGATACATCAAAGGGAGCTAGCCCTTACCTAGAGACTCTCCCCTCCAGCTTTGCCAATCCCACAGGTGAGAGGGGAGTTTCCATGTTGCGAGGAGAAGGCAGGAGTTTGACCTCCTTGCCGCGGGTGTAATTTCTTGCATCAATAGGTAATAGAACCAAATGGTGGAGGTGGCATATCATCTTTGGGAGGCAAAGTATCTCAAAAAGAGGGATATCGTAATGATGGATCTAGAACCACCCACCCATCTTCAGCAACATATGCAAAATTTAAAGGCATGAACACTCCCTACCTAGGTGACAAAGGCATGATTATCTCATTTGTATTACCAAAATGTGTCATGGAAGTCTTACAAGATAGTCTAGCAGAGTCTTCACTAGACACGATTGAGGACTCCATCCCCTTTGTTGAGGGGGAGGGGTTGAGAGATGGCTATGTGAACAACTTTTCTAACATATGGGATCTAGTGTTGGAGAACCATACGATGAGACATTGGCAGGCACACTACTCATAATGCATGGAACACTCCTCTAATGATTAATAAGCTCTTGTAAATGTTGAAAACCTAAAGTCCCTTTCTTGGCATGCACTTGGATTTAAAAAAGGCCAATGTGAGGGCATATAATTTATCATTAGTAGAAAATTGCTAAGAAGTTATGTGATTAGTGACTCTATCGACATTCCTAGATTTCTAAATTTGAAAGAGAATGTAAGATTTGGAAAAAATCCTAATAAATGAAATGTATGGTGGCTAGTGAGAAGGATATCCAAACAAATCCATCTTGTAATTAATGGACTTTGAGAAGAAGGGCATAAATAGTCTATGAATTAATGTGTATGCTTCATAGGCATGAAAGTGACAGGACCTAAGTTCCCTAAAGCTCTGACACAACTTGTCAGATTTAAGAGCACACTTGATTACCAATGTATAAGCAATTAAACATGCAGAATTACACAGAAGTACAAGTAACTATCAATGAGAAACAACACAGAATATGAGAGGCAACACACAATTGTATTCAACTCATTACAGAAGGAAATTACAACAAAGAGATCACACTCTTTCTTCACTTCGTGGGCTTACAGTAATCTTCCCTCAAGAGTAATCTTCTCTCAATACAGGTCACAACACACAGCTAACACAAGTTGTTGTTCACCTCATTGTACTGCCAGTACAACCGAGTACAAATCGATACTCCAAGTAGATCTCACCATGATCTTGCTCCTTGATGTATTGTTGTCACCTTGGATCTTGATCCCCCGTCGATCTCCTTTTGACCCTCACATACACACACCCCTGCAGACCAACCTGATCTTACTTATCACATGTAGATCTCCTCCATGATCTTGCAACACCCTACAGACCAAACCTGATCTTACATACCTGGAAGAACCCCTGTGATTCTTCTAGGGGAATAACTCTCCAAGTTCTACACTTAACAATACAACCCATGAGTCTATTATATAGATCTCATGCATACAATGATTAGACTTGCGACTCAAGACTCGACTCAATCTTTAACATTCAAACAACCCATTCAACTAACTGACTATTTGTCAACAGCAGTTCTGGAACTGCACAGGGAACTGACGTCGGTCTCTGTCTGACTGGAGGTGACTGACGTCGGTCGATCCTGTCAATGTCAGTTTCCTTTGCACTGATCCCTGACCGACGTCGGTTGTGGCCTATCGATGTCGGTGACTGTCATACTTAGCAACCTCCATGTTTGCATCAAGGTGAAGCTTTTAGCTCCACAACCTAACAATCTCCCACTTGGAGATAAACAGCTACACCTGTACCTATACCAGTACTTTGTCTAATCTGCATCATGGCTTGTATTCCTCTTCAAGATGAATCATGAAGACTACCCACCACACTCCTTGTGGTGTTAATCCTGTGCTTGAATTTCTTCATTCTCAGCTTACCTTCTTTTACCATTGCTATACTCCCACTCAAACAAAAACCCCTGTGAGTACCCTGTAATCAAAAACCACTAACTAGATTTGAACCATCTGTTAGTCAAACTCGCTCTGAGAACGTCCAACCTCCCTCTGATACCAATTGACAGGACCTAAGTTCCCTAAACCTCTGACACAACTTGTCAGATTTAAGAGCACACTTGATTACCAATGTATAAGCAATTAAACATGTAGAATTACATAGAAGTACAAGTAACTATCAATGAGAAACAACACATAATATGAGAGGCAACACACAATTGTATTCAACTCATTACAGAAGGAAATTACAACAAAGAGATAACACTCTTTCTTCACTTCGTGGGCTTACAGTAATCTTCCCTCAAGAGTAATCTTCTCTCAATACAGGTCACAACACACAACTAACACAAGCTGTTTTTCACCTCATTGTACTGCCAGTACAACCGAGTACAAACTAGTACTCCAAGTAGATCTCACCATGATCTTGCTCCTTGATGTATTGCTGTCACCTTGGATCTTGCTCCCCCGTCGATCTCCTTTTGACCCTCGCATACACACACCCCTGCAGACCAACCTGATCTTACTTATCACATGTAGATCTCCTCCATGATCTTGCAACACCCTACAGACCAAACCTGATCTTACATACCTGGAAGAACCCCTGTGATTCTTCCAGGGGAATAACTCTCCAAGTTCTACACTTAACAATACATCCCATGAGTCTATTATATAGATCTCATGCATACAATGATTAGACTTGCGGCTCAAGACTCGACTCAGTCTTTAACATTCAAACAACCCATTCAACTAACTGACTATTCCTCAACAACAGTTCTGGAACCGCACAGGCGACTGACGTCTGTCCCTGTCTGACTGGAGGTGACCGACGCCGGTCGATCCTATCGATGTCAGTTTTCTTTGCATTGATCCCTGACCGACGTCGGTTGTGGCCTGTCGACGTCGGTGACTGTCATACTTAGCAACCTCCATGTTTGCATCAAGGTGAAGCTTTTAGCTCCACAACCTAACAATCTCCCACTTGGAGATAAACAGCTACACCTGTACCTATACCAGTACTTTGTCTAATCTGCATTCTGGCTTGTATTCCTCTTCAAGATGAATCATGAAGACTACCCACCACACTCCTTGTGGTGTTAATCATGTGCCTGAATTTCTTCATTCTCAGCTTACCTTCTTTTGCCATTGCTATACTCCCACTCAAACAGAAACCCCTGTGAGTAACCTGTAATCAAAAACCACTAACCAGATTTGAACCATCTGTTAGTCAAACTCGCTCTGAGAACGTCCAACCTCCCTCTGATACCAATTGACAGGACCTAAGTTCCCTAAAGCTCTGACACAACTTGTTAGATTTAAGAGCACACTTGATTACCAATGTATAAGCAATTAAACATGCAGAATTACACAGAAGCACAAGTAACTATCAATGAGAAACAACACAGAATATGAGAGGCAACACACAATTGTATTCAACTCATTACAGAAAGAAATTACAACAAAGAGATCACACTCTTTCTTCACTTCGTGGGCTTACAATAATCTTCCCTCAAGAGTAATCTTCTCTCAATACAGGTCACAACACATAGCTAACAAAAGTTGTTGTTCACCTCATTGTACTGCCAGTACAATCGAGTACAAACCGGTACTCCAAGTAGATCTCACCATGATCTTGCTCCTTGATGTATTGGTGTCACCTTGGATCTTGCTCCCCCATCAATCTCCTTTTGACCCTCGCATACACACACCCCTGCAAACCAACCTGATCTTACTTATCACATGTAGATCTCCTCCATGATCTTGCAACACCCTACAGACCAAACCTGATCTTACATACCTGGAAGAACCCCTGTGATTCTTCTAGGAGAATAACTCTCCAAGTTCTACACTTAACAATACAGCCCATGAGTCTATTATATAGATCTCATGCATACAATGATTAGACTTGCGGCTCAAGACTCGACTCAGTCTTTAACATTCAAACAACCCATTCAACTAACTGACTATTCCTCAACAACAGTTCTGGAACCGCACAGGCGACTGACGTCGGTCCCTGTCTGACTGGAGGTGACCGACGCCAACCGATCCTGTCGATGTCAGTTTTCTTTGCACTAATCCCTGACCGACGTCAGTTGTGGCCTGTCGACGTCGGTGACTGTCATACTTAGCAACCTCCATGTTTGCATCAAGGTGAAGCTTTTAGCTCCACAACCTAACAATCTCCCACTTGGAGATAAACAGCTGCACCTGTACCTATACCAGTACTTTGTCTAATCTGCATCCTTGCTTGTATTCCTCTTCAAGATGAATCCTGAAGACTACCCACCACACTCCTTGTGGTGTTAATCCTATGCCTGAATTTATTCATTCTCAGCTTACCTTCTTTTGCCATTACTATACTCCCACTCAAACAGAAACCCCTGTGAGTAACTTGTAATCAAAAACCACTAACCAGATCTGAACCATCTGTTAGTCAAACTCGCTCTGAGAACGTCCAACCTCACTCTGATACCAATTTACAGAACCTAAGTTCCCTAAAGCTCTGACACAACTTGTCAAATTTAAGAGCACACTTGATTACCAATGTATAAGCAATTAAACATGTGGAATTACATAGAAGTACAAGTAACTATCAATGAGAAACGACACAGAATATGAGAGGCAACACACAATTGTATTCAACTCATTACAGAAGGAAATTACAACAAAAAGATCACACTCTTTCTTCACTTCGTGGGCTTACAGTAATCTTCCCTCAAGAGTAATCTTCTCTCAATACAGGTCACAACACACAGCTAACACAAGCTGTTGTTCACCTCATTGTACTGCCAGTACAACCGAGTACGAACTGGTACTCCAAGTAGATCCAACCATGATCTTGCTCCTTGATGTATTGGTGTCACCTTGGATCTTGCTCCCCTGCTGATCTCCTTTTGACCCTCGCATACACACACCCCTGCAGACCAACCTGATCTTACTTATCACATGTAGATCTCCTCCATGATCTTGCAACACCCTGCAGACCAAACCTGATCTTACATACTTGGAAGAACCCCTGTGATTCTTCCAGGGGAAGAACTCTCCAAGTTCTACACTTAACAATACAGCCCATGAGTCTATTATATAGATCTCACGCATACAATGATTAGACTTGCAGCTCAAGACTCGACTCAGTCTTTAACATGCAAACAACCCGTTCAACTAACTGACTGTTCGTCAACAGCAGTTCTAGAACCGCACAGGTGACCGACGTCGGTCCCTGTCTGACTGGAGGTGACCAATGCCGGCTGATCCTGCTGATGTCGGTTTCCTTTGCACTGATCCCTGACCGACGTCATTTGTGGCCTGCCGACGTTGGCGACTGTCATACTTAGCAAGATCCATGTTTGCATCAAGGTGAAGCTTTTAGCTCCACAACCTAATAGAAAGCAAGTCCAAAATAAGTGTTTAAAGGTATTGGGTTTGCAACATGTAGGATAGTTTGGATGAGGAAACCTAATGCATGATATTTGAGGGATGATGAAGTCTGATGTGAGTAGAAAGAGATTAACCATCAAGTGCAAATGTCGCTCAATCATGCTTGTGTAAAACAATAAAAAAAATCCTGGTAGTCATTGATTTGTTAGTTAATAAATAAAACATGGTTCAATAGTATTACATATCATGCACACAGACAAAGCGTTGTAGATATTTCAGTAAAAAATAAGAGGTGCAAGGATCAAATCTTGGGTTTGGAGTGCTTAACACTTTTGGTTGATAAATTTAGACAATGAGTAGGTTATATATAGATTTTACATGCCAGTTACAATTAGTTATATGAGACCCTTTCTCTTAGTGGAAGACCCTAATAGAATAAACACCATAAAATTGAGCAAGCATGGGCTCGAGTTTGGAATCCTAGATCCTATTAAGATGGTAAGTCCATCACTGAGGAGAAGATTTGTGACTCTAACAAGTGTTTAACTTTCCAAGAGTCGAGGAGAAGGGACTATTAATCTAATAAAATATATTTGATGAGTAATATTTGAATGGTATATCATAGTTCCAACACTAATATTTTCACCATGTAATTGGAGAATGAGGTCCTAATTTATGTACCATAACATTTGGCATAATCTCCTATATGTATAAGATAGGAGGCATATTATAAGCTAATAAATTATACATTCTCTATTGAATGGGCCATGGAGTCAAGTCACAAGAGGAGAAATGATCTCTCACTATGTGAATACCTTTTTTGTATAGTCAAAGGACTTTAATCCCATAAGTTTCAACTAGTGAAAGGTTTCTTCTAAACATAACAATTGAGAGACTACCAAATATTGTTGTCATTGAAAGAATGCCCAGATCTAAAGTTGCATTTAACTTATTTGAGAGACCACTTACTTGTTTCAAATGCTTTTAGTCATAAAAGATCTCTCAACTTTAATAGGCATAAAGTAATTAGAAAAGTATGCAATCCAATATGTTTCTAACTACCCTTGCCATAAGATGAGGCAGCAACCATTAAATATTGAAGGACTTTCCAAACTTCTATGTAATCAATGGCATAAATAATCCATTTGACATACAAAACAATATCATCTCTGTATATATATCAATAATGTCCATACCTCATTTATTATGTGAGAGGCAAGAAACATCTTAAACTATTTTATGGAAATCTTATGTTTACTTTGCATTAGCCTAAAAAAATATTTGAAAAAATTAGTAAACTTATCCTAAGAAGATTTAGAAAGTGCCCCATTAAAATAAATAATTTTTTTTAATATAGATTTGAAACTTTCTTTCCAAAAACAAAGGTTCGATGATCTAATAAGCAAATTTCATTCGCTCTCAAAAATAAACATAATACCCTATGAATTTGAACTTTCACCCTTTATTGATCCATTTCTACATAAAATTCTTTAACTAATCTAACAAACTTGAACTACACACCATACTCTCTCGACAGCATTGATTTTTAACCAAACGTAAAATCGAACTAGAGGCTTATCGCAAGTCACATTTTTAAATCATGAAGATCGTTATTTCAAGTAACACTTATAAATCATAAAGATCGTTATTTCAGATTGCTAAGATCTAATAAGCTATGTTGGCTAATTACAATAGACAAACACAGGAGATATTTATAAATCATAAAAATCGTTATTGCACATTGTTGCGCTCGATTGGTTTTGGGCGCAAATCGTTGCAAAAGCTACATGTTGACATAAACACTTGATATCACAGTGCAGACATTGAATTGAATTTGAAACACAGATATACACTAAATATCACAGTTATCAATGGAAGACCTGGATAATGGATAGCAGCACATTCGACTATTTTTATTATAGACAATCAATTTTACCCGGGAGGAGCAGCGGCGTGTATAAGGTGTGATTCTTTGAATTTGGTACCCTTGTTTTTCACACAAGAAACACCCTACAAGAGCTCTCTCCGAGCACCGCCACTCCCTTCCATTTCTCCTCCTGCACTGAGAACCTGCGTACAGATTGCTATTCTTATCATTGTCGTGACCTTCATTGGATTGGAATAGAGGGGATCTTCATTGCATTAGGATAGAAAACAGAAAATAACGCCCTAAGAATTACCATGAGGATATTTATAACAAATTTACCGGCCCCCGCCTCCACATCGTAATAATAAATCGGTGTATTTTGTGGTGCACCGGCTGTAAGGTGGAAATAGGGTTTCCGCACAAGAAGCACACAATCCATGACTATGATGCGCCAGTTTCTTCTTCTCAAAACGCACAGACCGGTTAGGGCCAACTCTCGTCTCGCGCCGGCCAAAGTATTAAGAATGGAGGGCAAAATTTTATAGTGTAGTCATTTATCAGGAATCGCAAAAATTTAACTTTGCTACTTTCGTCCGCATAAATATATTACCAAAAAGGGAATCCAGAATTAAACGACAGATTGCAACATCTGAAACTTACCTGGACCGCCTCGCTTTCTGCCTTATACTGGAGCGATGCACTCCTCCAGTTATGGTGAAACTCATGACCGGCTGTTGGTGTTATTGTGGCATCTTCATCACCAAGCTGGACCTTGGCCTTTTCCTTGCCCTGCATGTCCATGACTGCTGCTACCAGAGGGAGAAGAAACTCCTTTTCCTTGACCTCCACCTCCTCTTTATCCATTTCACCTGTACAAGAAGAGGTGCCTACCATTTCCCACGAATAGGATGATAAGGCAGCAATGGGATGCTTCCGGATCCTCATCTGTGCGACCTTCTGAGAGCCAACTCTGTTTGCCCCACTGCACAGGAATACTGAACAGGAAAAACAGCCGTGAAAAACGATCAAACACATCCTTACCCCGTCGACGGAAAAAGACACCACACCGAATACTTCTCCTTTTACTCGCCCATGCGCGAGGGCATCGCACGTGTGGACTGGAGAACCGTTCGTCGCCGGTTTGTTCGGGGAAATCTACGAGCAGCAGAATCGAGCTGTATTTGTACCGGCTGCAAACCACTTGTTGCCTGTCTGTATTTCTCTTTTCTAAAAGACTAAAGTGGGTTAAATTTTTGGATTCATCCCAACATCAAAACACACGATTGGGTTGTAATTGGGTTATTTCACATGGTGATTTATTTGATAGTATTTCAATAAAAGTTTTTGTAACAATGAATGATGCTATTTTTTTTTCAATTTTAATTGGGATATTGCGATTGGACGACGAAAATCGAGCTTAAGATTTATATAGAACGAACCCAAAACCCTTAACCAACTACACCACCAGTGTGGACTTAATAAAAATATTATTTACATAATAATTATTTACAAAAAATATTTAAATAAAATTAAAATATATAAAATAAATTTTTTACAAAAAATAGTATCTAAATTAAAAGTGTGATGATAATTATTTATGTTTTATAAATTATTTATGTAAAACTAAAATATGTAAAATATTTTTTTATGATTTTCTTAAAATTTTATTTTATATTTAATAAGTTTTTAGAAAAAAATAATATATATTTATGACTAAACAAACATAAATATATTATACGATCATCGAATTTATTTCTTACACGTCACATTTTTCTTATACCCATTTTAACACTTTATTTTCTAAAAACCCATTTAATAAAAACCTTTTTCAATGTCCAAACTCTAATACATACATTACTATTTTATTAGTTTGAAATTAATTTTTTTAATGGTGATATAATCATATTACTTATTTCTTTCCTATAAAACATTGTCAAATATTTTTTAAGACTCTAATAGAGACAAGGTAAAACTTTGTATATATTATAAAAAAATTATGAAAGATTATTATAATTATATATGTTACTTTTGTTTTAATATTAACAACTATATTAGAATATCAAGAATAATTTGAATAAATAATTGCCATCAAAATTTTACATCATAAATAGGTTGACCATCAAATTTATTCCTTATAAACCCTATGTACCATTTATTATTTCTAAAATAAGTACCTTCTTTTATATATATATATATATATATATATATATATATATATATATATATATGGAAATCATGAAAACAGTTCCATGTAGTTTAACTAGAGATGCATAATTTTATTCCAAACATTTATGCCCCTTACATTTATAACTATGCATAACATAAATATAGGATGATTATAATTTTTAAAATGAATGTTAAATTTGACAATCAACTGTATTTATCACATAAAAAATTTATGACAACCATCCATTCAACATAACTTTTTAAATATTAGTATATTTAATTTAAATTGAATAATATAAATATTGTTATAATATTTATAGATTTTGGTGGTCCATGTGTTTAATTCAATAATTTATTTTAAGATCCCTGCTACATATGTTTGGAACAATGCACAACATAATAAGTTTAAGAGCACTAAGAAGTTTGATGTGAAGGGTGAGGTAGACACAAAGCTAAGATTTCATGCTTGTCTTACACATTTTTATATCAATTTATACATAATTTTCAGCATCTAAAAACATTTAGATGTTTTGTTGACCCAAGGTTGTGCACTGGGCTAATGACCTAGATTTTGACTAAGTATTAAAGTAAATAAGCATAAGAGATTAAATAAAGTAATGGTCACTAGAAAATTATTGAAGTGGGATTGGATGGCCACTAACCTTCCTAATGTTGATTGGATTGTAGGGGGGGATTTTAATATAGTTGAATTCCATAATGGTCGAAGTTGGCAAAATAATATCAAGTTAGGCAATGAAGAATTTAATAAATGGCTATTTTGTCACAATTATATGGAGATGATTGACCCAGTCCACGCTAATAGTGCCAATCATAGCTCCAATTGGTACACTTGGTCTAATTGCAAATTTGGGGATGATAGAACGCTGAGTAGACTTGACAGATTTTGTATTTCTCCTAATCTTCATGTCAATGTAAGAGTGGATTATTTGACTACCCTCTCTAATCACTTTCCTATCTTTTACTCAATTTCTAGAAATGATAATAAAAACATGGAGACAAACCTTCCATATAAATTGAATACTTCTCGTCTCAAAAATACATCTCATGTGGCTACTTTGGTTGGCATTTGGAACTCTATACCTAAACCAAGTCAAGGGGATTCCTATAGGGATTGGTGGCATTTGGCCATTTCTAAATTCATAAAGTTTCTTCAAGATTTTGGTAAGAGGCAGGCCTGATAGCATAAACGTAAGGAGAAATATTTACAAGGGAAACTTGAACACCATAGGAAATTAATTAATGCTAATCCTAAAAATATTGCTTTACAATCTACTATAGCCTCTCTAGAAACACATCTTTGCAAAATTGATTCATATAGGGCATAAGGAGCCAAAATAAGAACAAGACTTCATTGGACTAAGGAGGGTAACAAAGGCTCTAAATACTTTTTCAAATTTCTAAACTTAAACATAAGAAGGAATATATTGAAGCCATTCAAGATGAGTTTGGTAATGTGCATACCAGTCCTGAAGAGGTCAAGGGTTTATTTCACAACTTTTATGAGAAGCTTTTTAAGGAAGACTCTCATTGGTAAGACACTCAATCAATTCTGGGAGACATTATCAAATACATTATCCCCAAAAAAGTGGATACTGAGTATAGTTAGTATATAGACCGAGAACTTTCTATGGAAGATTTAGAACATGTTATTTTTTCAATGTCTCCACACAAATATCCAGGAATTGATGGGCTCCTGATGGAATTTTATCAAACTATGTGGCAACATATTAAAGGAGATTTCTATCTGTTTTACTTGGAGGCTTTTACGCATGGATCCTTGGGATCTATTATCAATAGGGGTCTTATTAAAATCCTTCCTAAAGGGAAGAATGAAGAATCTATTTTTGGTTGGCATCCTATCACCTTGCTTACACACATCCTACAAAATTATTGTTAAAGCTATTGCTACTAGAATTAAACCAGTGGTAAAGGAGATTGTTAGGCAAGAACAAACTAGGTTTCTTGGAGGGATATTTATCCTTGATAATTTGATCCTTACATGGGAAACTATGGAATGGGCTAAAAAATCAGGGTAAAATGCCTTATTGGTGAAGCTTGATTTTGATAAGGCCTATGATAGAATGCAATGGATCTTTATTATTAAAATGCTTCAATGGCTGGGATTTGGTTCTAAGATTTTCAAACATGTAAAAATGCTTTTCAATGATGCTACTTCTTAGCTAATGGTAAACAAAGAGTTATCTAGTATCTTTCCCTTGCAACGCTCAATTAGACAGGGTTGCCCATTATCTCCATTCCTTTATGTGCTTTCTACTAATGCTCTTGGATATTTGTTACAAAAGCATAATCAAATGAACTTAATAAGGGGTGTTTCTTTACCCAATGATGTAGTGGTTATTAACTCTCATTTTGCTAATGATAGCATGCTCTTTCTTCAAAATTTTGAAGAGGAGATTCAGAACGTAATGGGAGCACTTGAACTTTATTATGTTATTTTTAGTTCTAAATTAGCTCATCATAAAACTAAATTTATCATGGTGAATTCTGATCCTGTTCCTGATTAGATACCAAAGAAATGAAAGCAAATTAAACATGGACAAATTGCTCGCTACTTGGGCATCCCCTTTGAGCTAGGTGTTTCTCTTTCTGATATGTGGAAGTGGTTTCTTAGCAAGCTAAAAAATAAGATTTGTTTGTTGGGGAATAAATTTTTGTCCTTAGCTAGAAAAGATCAAGTTATGAATCATATTTTCTTGGCTTACCATGTGTATTACTCATCTTGTTGAATGCCTTGGTAGAAAAGCTATGAAGATTTAATCAAAATCATTAGACATTTTCTGTGGTCTAATTAGAACCGTGATGTGGGTTTCAAATCAACTTCTTATATGTATTGTATCCAACCTAAATCTAAAGGTGGGTTAGGCCTATTAGACCCCAAAACTCAAGGAGTGTGTTTGGATGCTAAGTGGATTGTTAGAGTGGTTTCTAGTGATGAAAAATGGAATATTTTAGTTTGTTACCGTATTATAAAGGATTTTATTAAAAAGAAATGGCAGTAAATTTGATGGTTTGATAAAATTTTGCTTGCTCCCCTTTTTCAGCGCAAACCTTCATTTCCTTTGTAGTCTATATGGAAAGCTTGGCAACAGGTTTGTACATGTTTAAATTAGAAAAGTGCATCCCTGCAACATGGGTTCAGTTTTGGTGCATCATCTATTTGGTGGAATAGATTGGTTCAATACCAAGGACATCCTCTTGTTGTTGCCTTTCCTAGACATGCTCATCACCTTTTTCATAAAGGGATTCATCAATTTTGAGATTTATGGGATTTCAATGCTTTTGAGTAGGCTACTTGGCATACCATTTAGAGAAAAAATGGTTTAAACAATAAGTTTCGAGGTTTTATTATTTTTGTGAAAGCCTTGGTTCCCATGGATCTTATAATAAAATTGTGTACTCCCTTGCCATGCAACTTTCTTAGGGATTAGTGGTGGCCATCCAAAGTCCAGTTTGGTTTTTTCCCCTTAAAAAAGGTCTATCTCAGCCTTCTTCCTCCTATGCCCTTAAATCCAAAGCTTAATCATAAATGGAATTGTAATTTGAAAGAAAAGACTTGGCAATGGTTGAGTGCCCAAATTTGGAGGTCTAAAGTAGAGGCTAATGCTCAAATATTAGCTTGGAAAGTTTTACATTTTAGGTTACCAGTTTGTGACAAGTTGAAATGCATATTGGTTTAGGCTATTAAATGTCTTTTCTGTCAACATAATGAAAGTCTAAAATATATATTTTGGGACTACTCATGGGCTAAAAAGAAATGGGATGTTATTACTAAATTCCTTCCTAAGATTTTCAATCATAGATTAAGTTGGAAAACAACTTTATTGGGACTTGGCATTCAAAATAATGTTATAACAGATACTATGAGACATACAATTTTACTTAATATATGGAAGAGTAGATGTTTGTCAATCTTTATTAAACATAATATTCATCAAGAAGCTGAAATGTTAAAGTTTTACTCTGATATCATTTTCAAAATTGTTGGTTTATGTTCTAAATTGTAGGGGGTGCCCGAAGAAAAAGTGAAGATCAACAATCATCTTGATAAGATCAAGTATCAAATGCTACAATTACATGGAAAAGACACATTATGTTCAAAACAATTACAAAGTATATTGAAATTCATAGTGTAATGCTATTGTTTTGTAAGAGGCTATTGTCCTCACAACAACTCTGAGTTGTTTTGTATTGCTATAGCTTTATGACTGTATATTATTTAGCAACCTTTTAGTTGTCTTTTAGTTGTAATTTTTTCTTGCTTGGTTTCAATAAAAAAAGTAATGGTCTACTTCATTTAAAATAACAAGTGGAAAATATTTATGAAGGTAGAACATATAGATAATTTGAATGAAGGTTAAATAAAATTTTCTTTATTAAGCACATGGAATGATTTGGGGAATATTCTAGATCTATCTAGAGATATCCAACTAAATTAAATTATCATGAACATGTTGATGGGGTGCACCAGTAAATATACCTCCAACCTCTCATTTGACTTTGAGATTACACATAGATTAGACAGATTTAACAAGCAAAGCAAAGATAGTAATTTAGAGATCATGCAAGATTTTGGGATGAGTTTTAATGTGAAAAACTTTTTAAAACTATTTTAATTTTGTTATATTATCTTATAACATAAGATTAATGTATAAGTGTATTGAATCATGATTGTTTGGTATTTTAAATATATGTTTGGTTTATATCAGTGGAATATGTTATTATTTTTAGATAAGTTGTATTAAAAATTTTGTATATTTTTGTGTTTTATTAATTAATTTATTTTGTTTTTATAGCATAAGTTATTTATATTATTGGGATCAAGATTTAATGTGGTATAAAATGTTATATTTAGTGGCAAGCCACAAATTATAAGGGTGTATGGGAGGAAATTTAATTAATAAAATTAAAAACTATATAAATATATGTGCAATTCTTATTTGTAGAAATGTAAATTTATTCAATACATATGATAAGGTAAGTACATATGTTTACAAGATTTAGTAAGACTAGGAAAGCTAGTTAAATTAATCAAAATGGAGAGATATCCTTATTGATGTGTCTAGACCTTATGAAATAAAGCTAAACTATAGATGTGTTTGAATGCTAAATACCAAAAGTATGGTAATAAAATCCTTTTAATTTTGTGTGAAATTATCTCATATCTATGTCATTATGGGATAAATGATTATAATATATACATAATTAAAAAAAATCAATTGATGACAATTAAAAAAAGGCAAAAGATCATCTTCTATCTGAGTGATAGTTGGACTTCTTGTAGTTGTGAGATTAGACTTTCAGGTGTGCATCCATGCTAGAAGATTATTTGAGGATTCATAGATTTAGAGAATCCAAGTTGGCATGTTGCATGGAAATATACTATTAAAATATTAATGTTAAGAGTGCACGAGATAATTTTTGTGTATAAAAATCTTGTGTGATAATTTTCACAAAGTTGTGGTAACATACAAACATACCACAAGGTCGAACTTCAGCATTACATGTGTGTTGCTAGTGAATGAGTTGCATGTAAAGTTAATGAAGGCATTTGTGTAATAATACTTCTATGTGACAAGTAAAAACACATTGTAGTAAGTCAAAGAGGTACAAAAATATTACATGCAGACCATGAGATGTTGCACACATGGGAGATCCATATTCTAATTGAAAAGTGTGTTGACCCATGTGGAAGTTGCACAAAGATATTTTTCTCTTTATTGAGTGAAATGAGGGTAGTATGGCTTTAGAAGTTCCACATTGAAGATTGGATGCAAGCCCAATTACTATTATAGATCAAGAATAAAATTATTTTCTTTAGTTGTGTGCACAAAAATGCATGGATCATAGAGAAAAGGCTTGATATTTTGGTGTATACCCTTGAAACGTTCATTTTGTAGATTTAACTAAATCATATTGCATTACATGACACTCTTTATACTTTAATTATTGGAACACTAGTATCCATTAAACCTATTGGTGAGTGATACAAATGTGTTTCAAGTTTTTTTTTGCATTATCCACTTCATGTTCTTGAGCACACAACTCCATACTAGATGGCACACGATAGGATATGTACAAGGGTGTTGTTGGTTAGAAACCAAGATATGTCATCATGAATGGAATATGTCTTTCATATCTATTCAAAGATATGTTTTAGGGATGTTGAATTTGTAATAAGTTTAAATCCCAAGTACATAGATGCACACTATTGTATATTCACAAAATATGAATGTGTGGTTGAAAACACCCATTTGTTAATATATCTAGAGATGAAATGTAGTTGATTAGTCCAAATATGTATCTAGTATGTTACATAAAGCTGGAAAAAAATGACTGACAAAATGCACATCATAGTCATACATAATAAATGTTTGAAATCCAAAATTAACTTAATATATCTGAAGAAAAATATCAATATTTCCTACGTGTTTATACTCTTCTTGAAATAAACCATGGTGGCCATCTTAGATAACCTATTCAATTTTAAACAAATATTTATTATGGTATCTAGTTATAGGCAACTCAATCATGAAATCCATGTTGATGGATTTCCCATGGTCTGGAAGGATTTGACATAGGTATGTAAAGTCCTAGATTCCTATTTGTGGGCTTGGAAATACAACAGGGAATGCAAGAATTGATATGGCACTCAACATCTACATGTACATATGTAACCAATAGAAGTTTTATTGTAATGCTTTGACTGTCTTGTTAACATCAAAATGCCCTACCAACTTAGCATAATATGTCTCCCAAATGAGTCTTGATTGAGGTCTGGCATCAAAAAACACAAATATTCCCAACCTTGTAGACAAGTTTATCGAACAGTAGAACTCAAGAGCTTGTTCACCCTACCAAAAGTTTATATTAACATATTTGAAGTTCTTGTCTATTTAATATAGAGATACCTAGTCATCGAAGTTATGGCTATACATGTCCAACATTATGATGAGTGTGTGAAGTGGTGTTCAACTAAGGCAATATGTTGCCTTATTGTCATTTTTTTTATTGTGCTTGATAAATATATGATATTATTTCATGTAAGTCATCAAATTCATATGGCACACATTATATAACTTAATTTACATTTACATGAACTAAAGTGTCTTAGGATCATAATGAATGACTTTCTCCTTCCCCAAGATGTAGTGTTGTCAATACTTTATTTCTATCACAATAGCATACAATGATTTCTCATAGGTGGAGTACCATTGAATTTTATCATCATATGTTATAGAATGAAACATGATCAAATGTCTATGATGTATGAACACTGCACTAAATATATAGTTAGGTGCATCATTTTGAACCTCAAAGGCGTAAACAATGTTGTGAATTTATTAAACATGTTTGAATCATGAATGATTATTGAGCTCCTCAAAAGTATATTATTTTTGAGGTGACCATTGGAATGTTACATTAGTGTGCCTTATTTGATTAAGAGAAAATGCTATGTCAAGAAACTAAGAACAAACATATGGTAGAAGTTATAAAGTCCAATAAAATTCCTAGATTTAGTGAGATTGCATATATTTGGCCAATCTTGGATTAACTTATTCTTCTCTTAATATACATGAATGCCTTTGTGATAAATGATGTCACCCACGTATTGAATCTACATGACACCAAATTTACACTTTTAAAAGTTTTCTTACAAATTATTTTTTGAAATATGTCTAAGATGTATGAGATGTGATCCACATGCTCCTCCTATGTCTTGTTAAAGATGAGATTACCATCCATGTATAAAATGATGAATGAGTTGAGGAAGGGCCAAAGTAGAACATATATCAAGCACATATATTTTTTATATCACATTGGTTGTAGGCAATCAAAAATGCATCAGATCCACAAATCAATCCTAGCTAGATCCTACTTACACCTTCAATTGTAGATACAATATATAATTGGTGACATGACCAATATAGATCCATTATACCCAATTACGGGATATCTTACCATAATAAGACCACTAGGGAGGGTTCTAAAGCCTCCAATTGAGAAAAATCACACAATAACCCTAACTAACTCCTATGTTTTCATATTCACTATACTAATAATAAGTAAAGCAAGGAAATCTAATCTAGTGGCCACCAAAGCTTATGGCACAAAGTGGGGGTAGTAAACAAAAAAAGTAAACATCTATAGAAAACATATAATATCATCAATGTATACAAAATCTTAATGTATAGAAGAGAAGTACAAATGCATATCTATCTAATCTTATAAAGGAGCACAAAGTTAGGAATACTTACCTTTGAAGATGAATCCACTGAGCCTCAATCTCTCCTTTGGAAAAGGTGATTCACAAGAGGTTGTTGTGGTATGTAAAGATGACATGGATAAATCATCTTTAGGATAAACAACCTCTCAATGCATCTAAAAGACTTCTCCACAAGGCAAGATCCATATCTTAAAAGAAAGTATGAAACCCTAAGATTGTTCCTCAAGTAGAATGGTGGATAAGAAAATGTGAAATAGATTTTACTTCTTATTATCTTATCTAAATAATGGAAAAATAATTGTGTATATATAAGTGGATTTAACCCTAAAACCTTCCAAAAAATTTAGTCAATAGGGTCAACCTAATCAACCTAGTACTATTATTGACAAAAAATCACTAGGTCATGGGTTAGGTCAGCCAAAAACTGACCTAGACCCTAAATAAGTTTTTCACATAAGAGAATAAGGTTGACCTAGTCAACCTAGACATTTCAACTATCAAAAGGGGTTTTAGGTTAGGAAAAGGGGTACTAAAAGTGAAAAATTACTAGAGGAGTGTGAAAAAGATAAGAAAAAGCTTAGGGGAATCATTTCTAGGAGATAAGTGTGTAGATTACTGGTGGTAAAAGGGACAATAATCCTACAAAGTACCAATGGTATGCCCACCCCTTTCTCAGTGCACCCCTTAGGGCATGAACTCAGAGAGATTAATACTCAATAAGTTCCTATATGAAAAACAGTGTTAGTAATTGATAAAATTTTGAACATATTATGTGTATACAGATGCCCCACTCGAAGCTCATCATGTGTCACATAAGTATAACACGGGATGGTGCTTCAAGAATATAACATGATGACACATAATGTTGATGCTAAATAAAGTGCAGTAAGGAGAAAATAAGATAAATGAAAGGACAAATTTGAAAAACAAATACCATTACTTACCTTAGTGCTATAGATAAATAAGGAAATGTGAGATATGTGAACGCGTCCAATGGGAGGAACATTAGGTGAACTTGTAGAGATTAGTACAAAAGAGCAAAAAATCAATTTTTTTGTAATATAGGCATATAATAGTGGAAAATATTCTCTATGATGTCAACATTTCATAAATTTTTATGGTTTAAAAAATGAGTAAGCAAAAACAAAGATATGATCAAAATAAAGAATTTGATGGTAAATATTTGAAGGGTAAATAATTATGAATAGTAACTTTAAATAAGGTGAAAAAGAATTAATTTTCTATTATTTAACTATTCGAAGAGAAAAATAGAGCTCTAAGAGACCTAACAAAAGACTAGAGAGCCAAGATGGTGAGGAGATAACAATTGAGACAAGGAGGACACATAGTAATGACATTATGACATGTAATAAGTGTCATAATTTTTAGTCTTGGATATTATTGATTTATAGATTTATTTTAAGATATATCTATGATCTAATATATATCTAGTTTTAATTTTTTAGATCTTGTAGATAAGGAGGAAACCATATGGGGACGCCTGGTGATAGGATCACTCCATGATATTCTAGATAGGGTGCTGGTGCCATATGACTGTACTACATTGGATGATCTTTTGGTACCATCTACCCCAGCTCAGGTAAGCTAGTTCAGACTAACAAGGGAGGTCATGAGGCAACTAAAAATACATAGAAATGGACTACATCCATTGATAGGGGTGGGAACAAGAGAGACATAGGCATGGTGGGTCTTGGCTCATGAGAGAGTCATGCATTTTGCTACCACTATTTAGCTAGGACAAGTAAAAGCCCAAGTGGCCAACCTATAGGGACAAGTAACAAGCTTGAGATCTTGAACATCTTCATTAAAATTTACTATTTAGATGGGACTATCAAAGGCATCGATGGGCAACATGGCTAGGCCACAAGATAGACATGATAGAGCCTAACGTTAGAGCTGGAGCAATGTATTTTTTGTATCTTGTATAAAAAACACATCACACACACACACACACACACACACACACACACACACACACACACACACACACACACACTATATATATATATATATATATATATATATATATATATATATATATATATATATATATATATATATATATATATATATATATATATATATCTTATTTTGATAGTTGAACGTTGATCTTATGTGTTTGTATTATAGTTGTGGTTGTTGATGCATGGATATATATTTATTTCTATCATAAGTATTTTTATTTTGTTGTATATGCTATAGGAAATATATGTGTGGTGTTTTCTTTTCTAGCATTATGTAGGACACATGCATGGTTAAAAAGCAACATGCGAAAAAGACTTGGCAAAGTATACTTAATCAAAAAAAAGTACACTACACACTATTTCACATTGGGAAATGTGTAATAACAAAAATATGACTAAGTATAATAAACCAAATAGTGGTAAACAAGAGGGCAAAAAATTCTTTTTCAACCATGATAAAGGGTGGCACCAAAATAAAACAAGTAAAATCACACTAAATCATGTTGGGAAGTATGAAAATAATAGAATAAAATGGAAAGCATGTGAAAGAATAATGGTATAAAAAAATAAATTAAGTCAATCAATCACACTAAATCATGTTGGGAAGTATGAAAAGATAAAGAAAATTGGCAAAAATGGTCTTAAATTAATCACACTAAGTCAAGTTGGGAAGTATGAAAAATTGAAAAAAAGTGGTTGGATTCTTACATGCAATTGGAAAATAAGAAGATAAAAGATTAATGAAGTAAGAATAAAACATACTAAATCAATATGGAAAGCATGTCAATGACGTGAAAATTATAATCAATCACATCTTATCTCATATTTGATACATGTAAGTTTGTTGCAACTTGGATATTGGAAATTATTGTGAGGAGGGCCAGGTCCCATCCATGGTCTTACACTAAAAATCACAAAGGGAACACAAATGAGGTGGAATTAATGTGAAAATATAGTAAAATGGGATGTTTGGAATGGTAATGTGATAAATTTGGTAATTTATGAGGAAGGCCAAGTCCTATCCATGGTCTTATAATGCAACTCAAAAATAAAAACCCTAAGGGAAGTGATCAGTGAATAGAATAATATTTCTCAAGGAAAAATATTAGTGTTGTAGGGAGTGAAAAATGGAATGGAAGAATCATAACTTATGCATCTTATTAGAATACCTTAGGAGACATTGAGGCACAATAAGGATATGAGAAGACAATAAGTGACTACTGACCATCAATATATAGAGGATACATGTTCATTATAGACACAAAGATGTGTAGGTAAATAAGTGTGCTAATAAGATCAAATCATGTAGGTAATTTTGAACAAGAAAATTAAAATGGACCTAATTTTCCACAATGTGTTCCTTGTTCCTTAGGACCCCTTATATAGCTATTAGTCTACTATGAGGATTGGGTACTTGTGTAAAAAAGTAGGTAGCACTAAAATATTTTTTTATTCTCATTTTCTAATCTACTGGCCTACTATACCCCAATGGGCCTCAGATCTATAGTGAGTCCATCTATGGAGTTTGAGATTCAATTAAATAAAGGAGAGGTGCTTAGAATCATGCCTTTTAGTGTGATTTGACTTTTGAGATATTTGAGTGTTACCTTTTAGATCATTGTCTTTTGTTAAATGATTTGGCTTTTGAATATTTTATGGATTTTATGATTCCTCCTCCATATGAAATTGGGATGACTAATCATGAGAGATAGAGTGATACACATAAATAAGCTTTAGGATTTGGCTAAAGGAATATAAGTATCCAAAATCCAAATACAAGACAAACTAGAACACTTAGGCTTAATTATGAACTAATATGTTATCTCAAGTCTCAACCATGTTTATGTTTAGTTTACGAAAGGAATAAAGGGGAATAAAGGGAGATCCAGAGTGGAATAGTAAAAGGATATTATAATGAGATGATTTTTTTCTAACTAATCACCTGGTAAAGAAGGAATGACTAAAAGGATCAAGGTTTGTATAACCAATTCACAATAATAAATTATGTGTTTATAGAGATAAGATAGCGAACAATCATGAAAAAGAATAAGGGAATCACAATAAAATGAACATGAGAAGAAATATAATGCAATTATGAAAAATAATCCATAAGAGAATATAATGACATCATAAAAATATAAAGTGTGAAACCAAATTCACCATGTAAGATAGATAATAATTTGACACAATGTCAAATGATATAAGAATAGATAAATGTAAAGTTGGAGCACACATCCAATCCAAAATGAAAATGTAAAAACATAATGCATGTGTTCATAAGTACTGATATATTTGTCCACACAAATTATCCATAACATCTAATATGTCTCTATGAAGTTAAACTTAGATTGTAGCTAAATTTTCATCGATCTTCAAGGAAAGTTGAGATAATACTTCATGTCAAATCTCCTTGACAAAAAAGTCATAAATGCTTGAAGGATCATGATGATGAGGGCTATCATGTAGGGGATGATTAGGAGAATGTATGAGAGTGGTTTATATAGGAGATGAAGGGTTTATCAGTGGGGAAAGTGCCACTGGTGAGGGACTCACGGGTGGAGAAGGATCCATGGGTAAGGGAAGGTTCATGGGTGAGGGATTCACGGGTGGAGGAATAGTAGGTGTAGAAGGGACCATAGGAGGTGGATATACTAAGTAAGAAAGGGGAACCTTCTTTTGAGAATGACTTATGGGAGGATGGGTATAATTTGAAGGAATATTTAGGAGGTGATCCTTAAAATGCTATTGGAGGATGTGAAAATGATCAGTGTGATGCTTGTCACATTGGTGCTAGAGATAATATACCTCTCCGTACTTAGGGAGATACTCAGGTAATAATTTTGGGGGAGGTATAGCCTTATCTAAGGGATGAGGAGTAATGGGATGAAAGGTGTCAATGCATTATTACAAATTCCAATAATGTGTGGATGAATGGTTATTTGTGCCATGGAAGTAAAAAATATACTTATGAGTAGTCTTAATAGGTATATTCATAGGAGAAGGGGAAACACAATCTGAAGTAGTTTGGTATAGGGAACAATCTGTAGTCCAATGACTGATAACTTTATGAATGTCATAATAAGGTTGATTAACCCATTTGGTGGGTGAAGGATCCAACCACGATAAAGGGAGAAAACCACCAGCAAGAGAAGGTGGGGATGGTGAAGAAACTAGACAAGGTTCAATTGAAGGAGAAATAGGATTAAAAATAAGAAGAGACTCAACTAGAGTAGGAGCAAAAATGGGATCTAAATTGGGCTCTACTTAGGTAGGGGTGGGGTCCACAAAAGGTTGACGGACAATAGTATCTCAGGGATAAGTAAGCTAGAGGGGTCATGGTATTTAACAAAGTGATAAGGACCAGTCATAACATGATCCATAAGCATACTCCTATGAGGTTCTTCAAAAATTAGAGGTGTGCACACCATCTCTACCTTACGATAAAGAGGAAAAATACTAAAATTAAGAAAAATATAGGATGAAATACTAGAAGATATACTAAAAGACTGAAGTGAAGAGGAATGATAATGAATAATTTAAGCATCTCGATCTTGAACTATACCTTCTAAAAATGTATCATCTAAGATATAACCATCATCATAATTAGGTGTATGAAAGTAATGACACAGGTAGGGATGACCTTGTCATTCAATATGGTGTGATGAATGGAATGTTGAGTCTTAGTTAATATAATGGGGATGTCATCACAAGGTGTTTGATGAGAATGAGGTTACAAAGAAGTAGGAAGTTGAGGGATGAGATGAGGTGAGAGATCTGAGGTTTCAATCTTTAGATTGATCTCGTCAGATTCATCATCATCAAAATCTAGGAGGTTAGGGGGTATATTCCCACTGAGTTCAGGATGACCATTATAACCTTGGGTGGAATTGATATGAAAGTTAAACCATTGAGATTCATGAAATGGAATACTTGGCAAGGGTTCAAGGGTATGAATCTTAAATACACCGTGATCTTGGAATTTTTCAAAATTTTAAGGGTTGGTATCACCTTGAATCCTACAGATGGATTCATTGTGAATAAATTTAACACATTAGCAAGAGAAGAGGCAACTACTCTCATGTAATGAGTCCACGACCTACCAAGTAAAATTTTATAGTATAGAGGAAAGTTGAAGATCATCACCTTCACTCGAACGATGATAGGTGGGATAGTAATGGGGATCCACACACAACTTAAAGGAAGAATTTGACTTTGGTCATATCTTTGGCATGTGTTACATGTGGATTTAAGATTTCACTTAGAAGAGCCAAGGATTTTGATAAAATTGAGAGAGGAAACTCAAGTGATAGAGCCCTCATCAATCAAGGCATGATTAACTTGGATATCACCAATTTAGACACTAATAAAAAGAGGAGGATCATCTACACAAAGTAGAATCTCATCAGGAATCATAGAAGTAATGGGAAATTTGAGAGAAAGAAAAGTGTCCATTCTCTCATCAACATGTATGGACATCTCTTTGCACTATTGTAATATTCTATTTGTTGATACAAATAAGATGGCTTTACATCCTGCTAAGGGAGGATGTGGGATATTCATTTCAAAAAAAATATGCTTAAGATGATTATAATGACGTGAAGAGGTTTGTATAAGTTTTAGAAATGGGATTTGAGATGGGAGACGAGTCAATTTTGTGATAGGATCCCACTCATCATAACCCATAAGAGGACTACTAGAAAGAGGTGCATAGTGTGTAAGGAGGTCCTTGTAAGGAGGAATTAAAGTACATGTGAATTTATGCTAGTAAAAAGTAGAAGGTTGAATTAGAGAATAAGTTTGTTGATTATCTTGACGAGATGGGGTAGTTGATGTAAGTTTATTTTGAGATAGAGTGTTGATAGATGTTTAAGTATCATTAGTGATAAGTAAAGAAGAGGAAAGGATGTTAGAAATTGTATGAGAAGTGTTATCCAAAGGAGGTGTTGAAATTGGTTCATCAAAAGATATGAGTTCTTCTTACCCCAGCTTGGTTAAGTGAGTTGGAGAAGAATCTTGGATAACACAAAATGTGTGAGATAATTGAGGTGTGTGGATCGGGTGATGATCATTGAAAGTAACCACCCTTCACATGTTGGTCATATTAAACACATTATTTTCAGGAGTTGGGTTAAGAAGACTGTCAAAATTATTGGTAGAAGGGGTATGCTTATCTTGGTTATCTTGGTGATTTAGAAGAGGATCTTTATAGATGGCCAAATGAGCATTAACCTGGTTCAAATATAGATATTTAGTTTGTGTTTCATGGGTTTTGAAGGAAATGGCATAGGCTTGTTGGCATTGACAAATGATAGAATCTTGGTCAAAATTGGGACCAAGAAAGAAATCCATAGCTAAATTATGAAGTTGTCTACATGTCTTATGAGAATAACCCCAACTAGCATGAAACCAACAAAAATTATTAGGATCATACCAAGATTTCATGGGTCGAGTGGGATCAAATTCTCATGGTAGAATCCTTGGTAGACATTTTTTTAACTCTACTAGGGATAAATGTTTATGAACATTGATGTTGTTGGCTAAAGATAAATGAGGATTAGTGATGTGGTTAGGAGGGGAAGCTTATTCTTAAGTTTGATTGGGAACAATAACTTGAATAATATGAATGGTATCATAAGATTTGGTGACACCATCATTGTTAACATGATGATTCTTATTCTTGAGTAACATGTGAGTACCCATATAAGGTTGGGATGGCTCAAATTGATGCATAAGTAAATCTTGATGCTTGGCTTGGTCAATGGCCTCCTCTAAAGTACATGGAGAGAGATTTTTTACCTAACACTATAACTTGGGAAAAAGAGCATTAGTAAATAGATGAAAAAGGTTGTCATTTTCCATATTATGTTCACATTTATTAGACATGGTCTTCCATCATTTTATAAAATCTTTGGAAATTTTGGTCTCAAGTTGCTTACAATTGATAAAATGGGCCAAGGTATTCTTAGGGAGATCACTAGTTTAGAACTCTTGGACTAGAGCATTAACTAAATTTTCCAAACTAGTAATAGAATGAGATTTGAGTTGGTTATACCAATATAAATCATCACCCATGAGATTTTTGGCTAATACCTTGGTAGCGGTAAATGTATTTAACTTAACCCAGTCTTTATATAGATTTATAAATGTTTTTAAATGAAGAGTAGGATTGGTTGACCCATTGTAAGAAATGGTAGGGGTGATACTCATATATAGATATTAGTAATTTGATATATAAGAGGTTCATTTTGAAGATGCTTGATTATTTTATTAACAAGAGGAGGTTGAGGGATAAGATTACCATGGGAATCCCAAAGAGGAGGTGGGGGAATATTTTAGTTATGCATGTCCCATGACATCTATTGAGGGTGGGTTTGAAGATGGATAAGATGATTTTACATTTACATCATTTGATTTTCATTGTTATCTTAGAAAGCATTCATTTGATTAAGATTTTATAATAGGAGTCGATGGGTTTGAGTTTTACTATTGGTATTGTGTGAAGCATTAGAATTAGTAGTAGTGGCTTGATTATCACTATGAATGTTAGTAGGAGCTTGAAAAGAGATATTAGTAAGTGAGGCACTAGTGTCATAATTTTATTGTGTTTCAAAAGATGGACTAGTAGAAGGATGAGAAGAAGCAACACTAGGGGAATGATTACCATGGGTAGAAAATGATACATAAGTGGAAGAATTGAGAAGAGTGGGTCTTGGAAGAGGCCCACTAGATGTAGAACCTTCCATGTTAGTAGAGATACTAGGAATGGAGGTAGAAGAAATCAAAGAGGAAAAAGTCATGGTATGAGAAGGGGTCAAAATAGAGGGAAGAGGTTGAGAAGAAAAGAAGCTAGTATCCCCAAATTTGTGTGAAAACATGGGAAAAGGTGAATGGGGATCCTCGACTCGACCACTTATCATGAGATGGTAATTAGTAGAAATATACTTTCCTTGATGTTGTAGAATATAATTAATGAAGAAGATAATTTATTTTATATACTATAATTCAAGTTGATATTCAAGTGAGAAGAGAGGATGATGAAGTGAAGAGGAATGAGTGGTCCGATAGTTTGTAGTACGAGTGGCTATATGCACATTACTTTCATCTAAGATATGAGCCACAACCTACTTATGGGATAACCTATTAGGGTTGGTAAGACTCATCATATCTATTGAATTTAACTCAATTTTGTCTTCAAATTGGAAGTTCATATGAAGGAGAGATATTTAGGGAAAGAAAAGTTGATACAAAATCAAGGAGAGACAAAATGTAGATAAGAGTACAGAGTCAATTGGGTCAACTTAGTACTATAAATAGGTATGAAAGCTAAACTAATAAGGATACAAAGTTGACCAAGTCTACTTAGGTCTATAACCTGAGACAAAGTTTAACCTGATAAGGATATAGAGTTGACCAGGTCAACGTAATTCTATAACCTGATAGGTAGAAAGGAGTACTGGGTCAACCAGGTTGAATTAGTACTAAAGTAAGGGAAAAAGATATTCTATAAGAGACTATGTCAAACAGAATGATAGTGTATTGAAAACATGAAGAAAATTTTGAAATATACTTTAAATCAAGAAATGAAAGAAAACACACAAGTAATTGGATCAATGAGGATGATCTAATTGCGAAACATAACACAAAACCTTGCACCAATGCTGACCAATATAATTTTTTGCAATACAACATACAATGAGTAGAGAGAAAGTAGTTAACTAAGAAGTAAATTCTAGCTAATTGTTTATCTTAAATATTGTTAGATTTTTATAAAGTGTTATTTTAAGTGTGATAGGGAAGTTGGTTGAAATGAGGGAACTAGAAATCAATCTATGGATGGTTTTAGAATTTTTAGGCTAAAAGTGGTATGTGTTGGAAATGGTACTAACTTGGTATTGGGGTTTATCCCATCACTTCAAAATCTTATAGTAATAAGGTTGTCAGGTGATTTTCCAATATATATCATTAACCACATGTTTATACTTGGCCAAAAAACCAAGATGGCTTCTCCCTTGGTGATGAAATCTAAGTAGGTAGGCCTTAGGTAGACAAATGTTTAAATGTGTTTTGAAATTATGTGATTTGGTAGTGTGTGAAAAAAGAGAAAAATAGTGAAACTAAATGGTATATTGAAAAAACACCTAATTATACTATGTGATCTACTCTAAGAATGCAAATAACTGAAAGTGAAAGTGTGAGTTAATTACTAGCATATAGTTGTCAATTCTCAATTTAAGCATAATATAAAGTTGATTTAGATGACAATGTATGTAAACATTACTGAACAAAGTCAATAGGGTCATTACTATACTACAAAATCAAGAGTCCTTAAGAACTAAGTCAACCAAGTCAACCTAGTCTTTTAGATATAAGACAAAATATAGAACTAGGTTGACCAGGTCAACCTAATTTGTTGTATTATTGCAATTTTGAAGAGTGAAAAATTTACAAAATAGAATTTTAAGGAATAACTAAATTAAAAGAGATAAATAAATAAACCTTGGTGGGTTGGAAGATGTTGAGGACTATGAAAGTTCTATTGAAGTGCCTTGAATGCTACTTTCAAGTTTTGCCAAATATATCGACTGGGTTGACCTAATTCTACAATTTCCTATTTTATAAAGCCTATTTAAGATGAATATACCAACCTAGTTGACCTGGTTTGTTATATGGAAGCTAAATATGATATTAAGTTAATTTGGATGACCTACTTTGCTATTATGGAGCTGAACAAGATACAGTTGACCTAAATGACTTAGTTTACTATTTAGAATTGAATAAGAATACTATGTCAATTTTTTTGATCTAGTAATCTATATCTGATGAAGACTTGCACAGAAATAATCAAGTCATTTTTGATCCCACTATATGTTAAACCTACACACAAAAGTTAGAAACTATACTAGCCTTGTTGACCTAGTTTAAAAATATAGAAAAATAATAAATAAAATGATGGAAATGAAAAACATGAAAGAAAAACTGTAAGGGTTAGCTTTACATCTAGTTCACCAGAATGTATGTAATCATAAATGCATCATATCCACAAATCAATCCTAGCTCAGAGAAGATAGATCCTACTTACACTTTCGATTAGGGATACATTAGATAATTGGGGACATGACCAATATAGATACATTAAGCCCACTTAGGGCATCTATTACCATAATAAGATCACTAGGGAGGGTTCTAAAGCCTCCACTCAAGAAAAATCATGTAATTACCCTAACTAAGTCCTATGTTTTCATATTTAGTATACTAATAATAAGTAAAGCAAAGAAATCTAATCTAGTGCTCACCAAATCTTATGGCACAAAGTGGAGGTAATAAATAATAAAAGTAAATATGTATAGAAAACATATACTCACATCAATGTATACAAAATCCTAATGCATGGAAGAGAATTAATAATGCATATCTATCTACTCTTACAAAAGAGGAGCTAAGTTAGGAATACTTACCTTTGAAGATGAAACCGCCAAGCTTAAATATCTCCTTTGGCCAAGGTGCTTCACAAGATGTTGTTGTGGTATGTAAGGATGACAAGGATAAATCAACTCTATGCTACACAACCTATCAATGCATCCAAAAGACTTCTCCACAAGACAAGATCCATATCTTAAAAGAAAGTATGAAACCCTAAACTTTCTCCTCAAGTAGAGTGGTGGATAAGTAGATGCACAATAACTCTTACTTCTTTGTTTTTCTCTAAATAATGGAAAAATGATTATGTATATATAGGAAGATTTAACCCTAAACCCTTCCAATAGTTTTGGCCAATAGGGTTGACTTAGTACCGTTATTAACAAAAAATCACTAGGTAATAAGGTAGGTCAGCTCTTAGACCCTGAATAACTTTTGATAATAAGATTATAAGGTCGAACCAATTGACTTAGTCATGTAAAATATCAAAAGGGGTTTTAGGTCAGGAAAAGGGGCAATAAAAAGTGGAAAATGATTGGAGGAGTGTGAAAAAGAGAAGAACAAGCTTAGGGTAATGGTTTTTAGGAGATAAGTGAATAGATAAAAGTGGAAAAAGGGACAACAATCCTATGAAGCATTGATGATCTACCTACCCCATTAGGGTGTGCACTTAGAGAGATTGAGACTCAATAGGTTTCTGTAAGATGAAGATCTTCAATAATTGATAAAAGTTTGAAAATATTATGTGTATACATTGGTCAAACCTATATATGTATAACTAAATATTCATACAATCTTTTCTTGGTATTTAATTTTTTATTCTAAACTACCCTAGGATGGATGGATACATAATGATAACATAAATTTAGGTTAATCATGGTGAATTATTGTGTATATGAAATGAGAAATGTAATAGATCTACAAATTAATCATAGTTTGAAGAAGATAAATCCTACTTACACTTCTTATTGTGGATACATTAGATATTCGGGGTCATGACCAAAATAGATCTACTAGACCTAGCCAAAGTATGTCTTACCATAATAATATCACTAGGGATGGTTTCAAATCCTCTAGTCAACTAGAACTATGTAATAACCCTAACTATTTCCTATGTTTTAATATTCACTAAACTTATAACAAATAAAGCAAAGTCTAATATAGTGCTCACCAAAGCTTGTGGCACAAAGTGGGGGAAATAAACATGAAAAGTAAACATGCATAGAAGACATATACTCACATCAATGTATACTAAATCATAATGTATGGAAGAGAAGTACAAATGCATATCTATCTACTCTTACAAAGGAAGAATAGATTTAGAAATACTTACCTTTGAAGACAAACCCATCGAGCCTCAATATCTCCTTTGGCCAAGGTCCTTTATAAGAGGTTGTTGTGGCATGTAAGGATGACAAGGATAAATCAGCTCTAGGCTATACGACCTATTAATGCATCCAAAAGACTTCTCTACAATATAAGATTTGTATCTCCAAAGAAAGTATGAAACCCTAAGCTATGCTACTCAAATATAATGGTGGATAAGTAGATGCATAATATATATCTCTTCTTCTTCTCTGTTTATATAAATGATGAAAATGGATGTGTATATATATATAAATTGAACCCCAAACCTTTAAAAAAGTTTAGTTTATAGAGTCAACCCAATCGACTCTATATTATTAATTGATAATAATAAGTATCAATGAGAATACAAAGTTGGACCAGTCGACTCTGTATTGTTAATTGTTAATAACAAGTATCAATTAGAATTCTAAGTAAAACTAATTTATTTTGTATTATTAATTGATAATAATAAGTATCAATTAGAATACTAAGTCAGCCCAGTCGAATCTATATTATAAACTATCAAAAAAGGGTTTTAGGCTTATGAAGGGAATAAATGTGGAGAATGACTAGAGGAGGGTGCAAAATATGAGGTAAAGCTTAGGGTAATGTTTGTATGAGATGGTTGTCTTGATAGTAAGTGTTTGGACAAATGGTAGGAATGATATAAAGCTGCAATAATCTTGTAAAGCACCAATGGTCTACCCACCCCTTTCTCGATGCACCCTTTAAGGCATGCACTTAGAGAGATTAAAATTTGATAGGTTCTTGCAAGATAGAAAGTGTTAGTAAGTGGTAAAGTTAATAAAAATATTGTGTGTATACATATGCCCCACTTGAATATCATCACGTGTCATGTGAGTGTAACAAGGGATGGTGCTTTGAGAAAGAACATAGAAACACATGAAACTAAGATAAATAAATATGACATACAAAAATTAATGCTAAAATGAAATGAGACTAACTAAAAATACAATATATATACCTTAATTTACCTTTTCAATACATTATTTCATGCAAACATCCTAGTCTTGATCATGGAGGGTGCAATACCTGCATTTGAGAAACCCTAGGGATACAAGACTAATAATAGAATAATGCATGTGTTCATAAGATGGTTAAAGTATCAATTAATTATTTAGAAAAATTGGAAATTTTATGATTGTTAAGGCAAGGTTAGAACTAAAATATCAAGTATGTAAATGACAAAAATGATGATAAATGAAGGGAAAATGATTGTAGAACACACCAAATCACATTGGAAAGCATGTAAAACAAAAATGGTAAAATGGAATGTAGAACATACTAAATTAGGTTGGGAAGCATGTAAAACATAAATGGAAAAAAGGAATGTAGGACATACTAAATCACATTGGGAAGCATGTAAAACATAAATGACAAATGAAATATCAATGCAATAAAATTCTAACAAAGATATGTAAGCAAGTAAAAAGTAACCCCATGTAAGATAAACATGTTGAATCAAACATAAATAAAAACATGAATGACTGAAAATGAAATGTAATTCAAGATGTAAGACAAACATGAAGAAGTCATACATAAAGTGAAACATGTAAGAATGTAAAATTTCATATGTACAATAAGTGAAGTACACAAAAATCAAACAAGAACATGATAAGTGAAAATTAAATGCTCTTAAGGATGAAAATGAAAACTTAGTGCTTGTTCTAAGCTTCAATGTAATAAAAAAAAACCACCTAATGACATGACTAGTAGGATAATGAGATGGTGTGGTAAATAAATAGTGTAAGGGTCTTTACAAGGAAGGCCTGGTCCTATCCAAGGTCTTACAATGAAACTCATAAAATATAAACCAAGAGGCATAAGTAGGTAGAGGTGATCAAGGATGTGATCATCTAAAAAAAATATTTAACAAGGGGAATATAAAGAAAATATGATGTAAATAAGGCATGTGAGGAGCCATATGGGTGATGTGAACATCGTTATTAAGAATGAGACACACTAGGCAAATGAGAAAGGCTAAGAACTATCGACACTAAGGACTTAGGACACTTTGACTAATGAACAAAACTATTTGGATAACAAGTGAAGTACATATATGAAACCATGAAGGATATATGCATGAGAATTAAAATGGAACTCCCTTCCCACAATGTGTTTCCCATTCCTCAGGACCCCTTACAGAGCTATTAGTCTCCTAAAAATATTGGGTAATTGCATGAGAAAGTGGCACTAGATAGTATATGATATAATGAGACCTCATACATGAGTCTACTAGCCTACTATACCTCAATAGACCTCAGCTCTATCATGAGGCCAACTATGGAGTTTGATCTTTGATTAAGATATGAGATGTGCCAAATATAGATTATGTCTTTTGTTGTGATCTAGCTTTTAATATTGTTTTTGCCTTTTGTTTCTTTTATGATTTGGATTTTAACTTTTTTATATTTTTCTATTCCTCATCCTCCCTATGGATTTGAAGAACCAAAAATGAGTGAAATAGGTGACAAAAATAATAGATCTTACACTTAGTCACTAGAGGAAAGGACCTAGAGACCAAGGTGCATAAAGACTCCTAGACTTTCACACAAGTAAGTGTGCAATCTTAAAATTGACTGATGTGAGCCTCAAATGAAAGGAAATAAGGGAAATATAAGGATCATAATATATCAGTCTATGTAATAAGTGATACAATGATGAATATACTGGTAGCTAATCAGAAGGAGGTAAAATAGTGTTATGAAAGGGATGGGGCTATGATATGATAGTCATGTCACTAGAAAAGCCATACTAACCTACAACATATCTAACATAAGCACTAATGAAATTAGCAGTCATCCTAAAAATTGATTTAAATATGTTTTAATGTGGTAATTTATGAGGAGAGCCTAGTCTTATCCATGGTCTTACACTACAACTCACAAGGTGAACACCAATGAGATGAATGATAAATAATGGGGGGAAAATAATCATAAAGCTACTAAGGCAAAGAATGACATAAAAATACAAAAATGAAGGAGATATATAAGAACCAAAATGAAAACAAATGCCAAATGTAATGTGTAAGAAAACCAAAGAACCCAATGGTGACAATGATGCTAGTAAAATGTGTTAAATAAAACAAAGTGCATAAAAATAAAGAGACATGAGACAAAAATTTCAAGTAAAATATATGATAACATATATATCAAATATGAACATGTAAAATACAAGTCTATAAGTCTCAAAAGTTTTCTTGAAGTTGAATTTGTTTGTTATTATGCATTCTAGATAAGAGTGGTCATCGTAAGATGCCCTAATGGGTAACTAGATGGAGGGATGGGCATCAAAAGATACAATAAGGTTTGAAGTGATATGTGAATGGGTATCGCAATAAGCCTAAACATGTGAGGTGGAGTGAGGTAACATGGAACCATTAAAATGATTTGCATTGGGTTACTAGGTGTATTTGTGTATAGATAAATGTGTTGGTTTTTTAGATTTTGATGGTGTTTAATTTGACATAGGATATGTAGGAGAGGAATGAAGAGGTAAAGGAGTATCATGTATGATATGTTTTAGAGTTGGAATTTGAACTAGGTACTCCTTTGTTTCATGTGATCTAAGCGGTTGAGCTTCAATGGATGCAAAAATATGTTTAAATTTGTTCATGTTAGCTATCCTTTCCTTATTGGTATAGGAAGAAGGATCAACTATGGTTTGAACAACATTAGTGGATGATGTGTAGGTATGGGAAATTTTTTGATGTTCATTAGGTAGGTGATGTTGATGTGATTATGATTCTTTATATTAAATTTTTGAGGCTTGAAGATAGTCTTAATAGAGCATCAATGAATTAATTAGAAAAATTGGAAATTTTATGATTGTTAAGGCAAGGTTAGAACTAAAATATCAAGTATGTAAATTAAAAAATGATGATAAATGAAGGTCAAATGATTTTATAACACACCAAATCACATTGGAAAGCATGTAAAACAAAAATGGTAAAATGGAATGTAGAACATACTAAATCACATTGGGAAGCATGTAAAACATAAATGGAAAAAATGAATGTAGGACATACTAAATCACATTGGGAAGCATGTATAACATAAATGACAAATGAAATATCAATGTAAGAAAATTCTAACAAAGATATGTAAGCAAGTGAAAAGTAACCCCATGTAAGATAAACATGTTGAATTAAACATAAATAAAAACATGAATGACTGAAAATGAAATGTAATTCAAGATGTAAGACAAACATGAAGAAGTCATACATAAAGAGAAACATGTAAGAATGTAAAATGTCATATGTACAATAAGTGAAGTACACAAAAATCAAACAAGAACATGATAAATGAAAATTAAATGCTCTTAAAGATGAAAATGTAAACTTAGTGCTTGTTCTAAGATTCAATGTAATAAAACAAAACCACCTAATGACATGAATAGTAGGATAATGAGATGGTGTCGTAAATAAAAAGTGTAAGGGTCTTTACGAGGAAGGCCTAGTCCTATCCAAGGTCTTACAATGAAACTCACAAAATATAAACCAAGAGGCATAAGTAGGTAGAGGTGATCAAGGATGTGATCATATAAAAAAAAAATTTAACAAGGGGAATATAAATAAAATATGATGTAAATAAGGAATGTGAGGAGCCACATGGGTGATTATCATAGTTGTTTCCAGAATCCAGATAATGCGAATGCAATGGAGACGTGATCACATGAGATGAAGCAAGTACACACCACATAGATGCTAAAGTAATTTGAAAATTACACAAGAAGATAAATTGCACAAGACAAAATAGAGAAAACCAAAATCTAATTAACATGAAATGGCCAAAGTGAAGAATACATATAGGAGAGAATGTAAGTAAATCCTCCACAAAAGGTGGCCAAGAGACCCCAAGAATAGACTGTAACTCCTCCATGAAAGGTGGTGACAAGGTGCTAAGAATAGACAAGTAACTCCCATCAAGGGAGTTATTTATGACATTCTTATGACACCTATGACACATCTATTACACACATCTCCACATAAGCTAGCCTATCCCACAAATGTAGGAAAACTCCATGTAAGCACAAAAAATACAATTTCCCTAACTAAAAAATAGGGAAAAGTAAAAACCTACACTAATACCCCCCCATAAGTGTAGCTTAGGTGGGTAGTGTGGAAATATAAAATGGGTCCCGACAACTAGGCTTGATGAGGTACCCATGTACAAATGCAATCTCCCATAAGATAGAAAAAAGGAGAAAACCCGTAGAAAAAAACTCCCCCAAAAGAGAGACATAAAAGAAAGAAGAGGATAGTGGCCCCTCCAAAGATGATGCTGCTACAGATGTGGACCGCACCACAAGAAGAGCTCATAGATAATGAACTTGCTCTTAGTTAAAGGTTTGGTGAAGATGTCTGCAACTTGCTCCAAAGACTGGCAAAATATCAAGTCAATGACCTAACTATGAATAAGCTCCCAAATGAAATGCATGTGAATCTCTATGTGCTTGGTCTGTTGGTGCTGAACTAAATTCTTATAGATCTAAATGGTACTCTAGTTGTCACAATAAATGATGGTGGGCTACCTGATAGGAATTTTAAACTCAGAAAGAATCCCCTAAAGCCAAATAGCCTTAGTAGCTGCATTAACAGCTCCCATGTACTCTACCTTTGTGGATGATATAGCAATAGCATTCTGCTTCTTGGTAGACCAACTAATAGGACCAAAACCTAGAGAGAAACTATAACTAGAAGTGGACTTACGAGTCTGTGAATCACCAGCCCAATCTGAATCTATATATCCAACCAAGTCAACCTCTATGCCAAATCTATAATGAATCTTGTATCTATGTGAACCCTATATGTAATGCAAGATCCTCTTGGATACTTTCCAATGTAGCTCATGAGGTTCCTACATGAATCTAGAGACAAGTCCCACTGTATATGATATGTCAGGCTGGTGTGAGTTAAGTAGATGAGACTACCAACAAGTTTTCGATACCGAGTGGCATTAACCAATGGTGAAGAACAATCAGCCTCAAACTTGAATCCTGATAGAAAGAGAGTCAGAGATGGCTTGCAATCAGCCATGTGAAACTGAGCTAATAAGTCAAGAGCATACTTAGGCTATGGAAGAGAAATCCCTGAATTTGATTGTGAGATCTCAATGCCAAGGAAGTAGTGCAACAAACCCAAGTCTGTCATGTCAAATCTATCCTAGAGAGATGCCTTCACTATTGTAATAGCCGATGAAGAACTCTCGATGATTAAAAGGTCATCAACATATAGAACCAAAATTAAGAGTGAATCATCCTACCATAAGAAGTAGACATTGGGATCAGAATGGCACCTAGTGAAACCCACTATGAGAAGGAAGGAATCCATCTTGGCATACCAATCCTGAGGGGCCTATTTGAGGCCATAGATAGATTTCCTAAGTATACATACTAAGGAAGAATCCTGAACAAATACTTGCGGCTGATCCATGTAGATCTCCTCCTCTAGGCCTCCATAAAGAAAGGCACTCTTCACATCCATCTGATGCACATCCCAACCATGTGCGATGGCAATAGCCAAGGTGAGTCAGATAGAAGTCATCTTTGCAACAAGTGTAAAGGTATCTGAGTAGTCAATGCCTTCTACCTGTGAGAAACCCTTGGTGACCAATCATGCTTTGTACTTATCAACCGACCCATCTACTACAAACTTGGTCTGATATATCCACCTACATCGAACCATCTTTCTTCCCTTAGGAAGTGAAGTCAATTCCCAAGTGTGGTTTTTGATTAAGGAAGAATATTCTTCCTCCATAGCACTATCCCACTCAAGTACCCCTGATGCCTCTCAAAAAGCCTATGGATCCAAAATTGAAGCAAAGAAGGCATGTGGATCTTTCTAAAAATCCCCCTTAGTATGTCTATCATCTGTAGGATCTCCTACCCAAGTGCCAACACTCTCAAGTGTCTGTCTAGCCCAAAGTGGCCCAAAAGTGGGTGAGTCAGGTGCTAACTCCTCATCTTTTGACTGACTAGAGGTGGATGACTCTGTCCTCACTGTCTGAACTCAAAGAAGAAGAAGATATCTTTGGCTCAAGAACTTGCTATGGCTGATCTAAATCTGATGAGGAATCATCATGAAGAAGTAGATCTGATGAGGGAGAAGAAGTGTCAAGTGTTGAGTCTCTAGGACTCTCCTAAAAATGGACACTTCTCTCGATGAACAACTCATGAGTGACTGGATCTAGAAGGTGATACCCCTTAATACCATCTGAATATCCGAAAAAGATGTAAGGCTTGGACTGACATTCCATAGATTTACATTTTTTCTTTAGAATGCGGGCCATGGCTGGGGATCTGAAAACCCTAAGGTGCTCAACATTAGGTTTTCTTTTATGCCAAGCTTCAAAGGGTGTTATCCATTTCAAAGCTTTATGAGGAACCCTATTTTGAATGTAGCAAGCACAATTGATGGCTTCGGCCCAGTACTATGGTACTAAGGATTTGGAGTGAATCATACAGCTACCCATCTCTTTCAAGAACCTATTTTTGTGTTCAACAACCCCATTTTGTGAAGGACTATAAGTGATTGTGCATTGCAAATCAATCCCCTCTGTGGTGCAAAACTACTCAAACCTGATGCTAACATACTCCCCTCCATTATCAGTTCGAAGAACCTTGATGGATTTCTCACTTTGTTTCTCAACAAGAGCCTTAAAGTCTAGAAAATTTTCAAACACTTCATACTTTTGTTTGAGAAAATATATCCAAGTGTACCTAGAGAAATCATCAATGAAAGTGAGGATGTACTTGGCCCTTGTGAAAGATGGTTTGGGAAAGGGTCTTGATACATCACTGTAGGCTAACTCCAAAGGTTGTGAAGCCCTCCAAACTTTTCCTTTGTCAAATTTTGCTTCGAGATGCTTCCCAAGGGAACACCCCTTGCAAAGTCCTTTTGAGAATTGGACACGAGTCAAGCCAATGACCATGTCATTTTTGCAAAGTTGTTCAAGGTAGTAGTAGTTAAGGTGGCCAAACCATTCATGCCATAATTTTCCAACTCCATCTGAATGAGTCAGCAATGCTGTTGGAGAAGAATCTGGTGTAAAATGTGAGAAGGTGTATAACCTTACCTGGTGATCTACCCTACCCACTGCCACTGTAGTATCACTATGCAACTCCCTGATAGCCACTGAATTTGGTGAAAACTCAACTCTCATGCCCTGAACAATGTGAGTGATTTGGTATATTGATAGGAGATTGGTTGAAAGAGAAGGAACACTTAGAACATTATTGAATGTTCCTCCTTCCATTTCAACTGACCCTCTCCCTACAATAAAAACTGATGTGTCATCACCCAAACTAATTGAAGTCATGCTACAAGGCTCTAAAGATGAAAACTAAACTAGTGAAGAGCCCATGTGGTGAGAAGCACCCGAATCAATGACCCATGATGTTGTAGAAACTGTAGTAGCTACAAGGGCCTTGCCCTTTTATTTCTCCTTACCCTTGCCTTTTGCCTTGGTAGAATCTTGGGTAGATGAATTCTGCTTGATGGACTCAAGAACACATATGTTGTGCTTCTCTAGAAGATGAGTTAGGTGATATATTTGTTTCTTCATGAATTTGTGTTCATCATGCCCTATCTTTTTACAATTGGCACACTTAACCTTCTCCTTCTTAGGTTTAGCACTAGAAGAAAAAGTCTCAGTGTTGTTTTTGGCATGATTATTGTTTTCTTTCTTCTTCTCCCGGTCCTTGTTCTTTTTCTTCTTCTCCTTTGTTGAAGTCTTATCCTTATCATTTCCAGCTATCAAATCTTGGAGTTGAGTAGACTTCATTGTGCCCATTTGAATTATCTTATCTTTCTCCCTAGTCAAGTTGGCAATGAATGAATCCAAAGAAGGCATTTTCCATGTAGTGCCAAGGGCACTTTTTGTGGCATGAAAAGTGGAGACAAAGACTGAATAGCTTGGACCTAACTTTGTGAGAATAGAAAAGATGAGTTGATCATCTTTTTTCTCTATCCCACATTATTTCAATTGTAATCTAAGGGCCTTAAACTTAGTGAAGAAGTCCTGTAGGGTGTCAAAGTTGCTAGGACTTAGACTTATGAGTTCATTTTTGAGCTCATGACCTCTCATCTCATTAAGCTTCCTAAATAGGTTTTCTAAGGTGTCCCGTATTTTTTTGGGAGTCTTAAAGTTTTCTAAAAGGAAGAGAAGTTCTGGAGACACAAACAAGCTCAGTAATCCATAGGCTTCATCACTACGGTTATACCACTTGACCTTTTCAACATCAGTGTTGGGTTCTACTTTAGTACCCAAAGTGATCCTATACAACCCTTTGCTTCTAAGAATGATTGACATTTTAACCTTCCATTCATGATATTTAAAGGGTGTTAGGGGTTTAAGTTGAAAAGAATCCATTTTAAGCTGAATTTAGGTGAAGTTATGTTGATTACAAGTTGTGAAATTATGCAAAAAGGAGAATGCAAGCAAAGATTTGCAAGTTGTGAAAAGAAATCACACCCCCCTAAAATATTGACCCCCCCCCAAATATTCAAGTGCATTCTCAAAAGATTTCAAGCTCAGCTGAGAATGTGTCTTAGAGCAATCAGTGTAAGACTTAAGTAAACAAGACGTCGGACTCAGCCAAAAATGCATCCCAAGAGACCCAAATTTTAGGCACTTTATAAAATAGTGAATTTTTGACAAATAATAAGCCTACACTATGGATAATTGAATTAAAAACACTTATGCAAAAAATGGCACCCAAATCTGAGCTACCGTTTGCAAGATATTAAAGGTTCAATTTTCCCGTAAACTAGTGTTTTTGCAAAAAAGCACTAAAAATATTAAAAAAAAGCCTATTTTGAGAGAGAAAGTGGCCTTCCAACTTCTCATTGGATTCGGCACAAAATGAGGTATCCAATGGAGATTTGTGTGAAGGGGAATTGGCCTCCTACCAACCTGGGCCTCACCCTTCGTCTTCGTAGGTTGAAGATACAAGTTTTAAATGTAAACCCTCAAATTATCAAACTATCTAAAAAACTTAATATTCAGTCAAATTGACTAATTTTTTTTTACAAGTTAATTTTTAACTAAAGAAATTAAAGCAAAGGATAATTTGATGGATGCCAAGTGTCCAAGGGCCCACATGGGATGCCAAGCAAAGAAGGGGTGCCAAAAAAAAACACAGTCCATATTTTGCTTGCAGAAAAAGCAAAAAAAAATTGTAGACCTGCATGCTGGATGCTGTATGGCTGCTTGGCACCTTGCTGTAGAGAGGATGCTGCTACTTGGTGTGGCATTGTGGAACAGTCTGCATAGAGTGTTTCTCTGCGTGGAGGTGCTGACTACGTGGAGTGCTGACTGCATTGTTGCTGATGCTGCTCCTCCCTTTGTTGCTCCACATAACAATGGCACCCAAGATGAAGCAAAATAAGGTGCAAAAAAGTGCACTCAAGTAGGCCATTGCTGCCAAGCCAACTGTTAAACTAACTGTTGTAAATAAGGTTGCCAAAAGGCCTATAAGGATGCCGCTGTTGCAAAACCAGCACCTGGAGTTGCTATTGTGCCTGTAAATACTGAGGAGAAGACAACCAAGACACCTAAATGCCAAAGATCCCAAGGAAAAGATGCAAGAAATGATATTGAAAGCTTTTTAAATTTTAGATCAGATCTAGAAATTAAAAAAATAAAGAGAACTCCACTCCTCTTGATTTCAAAATAAACTAAATGCATAACCAGACACATGATTATTGAGTTTGCTCTGATATCATATCGGAGTTGTTTCTAGAATTTGGATAATGCGAATGCAATGGAGACGTGATCACACGAGATGAAGCAAGTGCACACCACATAGATGCTAAAGCAATTTGAAAATTACACTAGAAGATAAATTGCACAAGACAAAATGGAGAAAACCAAAATTTGATTAACATGAGATGGCCAAAGTGAAGAATACATATAGGAGAGAACGTAAGTAACTCCTCCACAAAAGGTGGCCAAGGCACCCCAAGAATAGACTGTAACTCCTCCATAAAAGGTGGATAAACTAGCCTATCCCATAAATGTAAGAAAACTCCATGTAAGCACAAGAAATACAATTTTCCTAATTAAAAAATAGGGAAAAATAAAAACCTACACTAATAGTGATGTGAACATCCTTAGCAAGAATGAAACACACTAGGCAAATGAGAAAGGCTAAGAACACTAAAAACTTATGACACTTTGACTAATGAACACAAAAATTTGGATAAAAAGTGAAGTACATATATGAAACCATGAAGGATATATGCATGAGAATTAAAATGGAACTCCCTTCCCATAATGTGTTTCCCATTCCTCAGGACCCCTTATAGAGCTATTAGTCTCCTAAAAATATTGGGTACTTGAATGAGAAAGTGGCACTAGATAGTATATGATATAATAAGACCTCATACTTGAGTCTACTAGCCTACCATACCTCAATGGACCTCGGCTCTATCATGAAGCCAACTATGGAGTTTGATCTTTGATTAAGATATGAGATGTGCCAAATATAGATCATGTCTTTTGTTGTGATCTAGCTTTTAATATTTTTTTTGCCTTTTATTTATTTTATGATTTGGATTTTAACTTTTTTATATTTTTATATTCCTCCTCCTCCTTATGGATTTGAAGAACCAAAAATGAGTGAAATAGGTGACAAAAATAATAGATCTTACACTTGGTCACTAGAGGAAAGGACCTAGAGACCAAGGTGCATAAAGACTCCTAGACTTGCCCACAAGTAAGTGTGAAATCTTAAAATTGACTAATGTGGGCCTCAAATGAAAGGAAATAAGGGAAATATAAGGATCATAATATATCAGTCTATGTAATAAGTGATACAATGATGAATATGCTGGTAGCTAATCAGAAGGAGGTAAAATAGTGTTATGAAAGGGATGGGGCTATGCTATGATAGTCATGTCACTAGAAAATCCATACTAACCTACAACATATCTAACACAAGCACCAATGAAATTAGCAGTCATCCCAAAAAGTTATTTAAATATGTTTTAATGTGGTAATTTATGAGGGGATCCTAGTCCTATCCATGGTCTTACACTACAACTCACAAGGTGAACACCAATGAGGTGAATGATAAATAATGGGGGGAAAATAATCATAAATCTACTAAGGCAAAGAATGACATAAAAATACAAAAATGAAGGAGATATATAAGAACCAAAATGAAAACAAATGCCAAATGTAATGTGTAAGAAAACCAAAGAACCCAATGGTGACAATGATGCTAGTAAAATGTGTTAAATAAATCAAAGAGCATAAAAATAAAGAGACATGAGACAAACATTTCAAGTAAAATATATGATAACATATATATCAAATATGAACATGTAAATTACAAGTCTATAAGTCTCAGAAGTTTTCTTGAAGTTGAATTTGTTTGTTATTATGCATTGTAGAATAAGAGTGGTTATCATAAGATGCCCCAATGGGTAACTAGATGGAAGGATGGGCATCACAAGATACCCTAAAGTTTGAAGTGATATGTGAATGGGTATCAAAATATGCCCCAACATGTGAGGTGGAGTGAGGTAACATGGAACCATTAAAATGATTTGCATTGGGTTGCTAGGTGTATTTGTGTATAGATAAATGTGTTGGTTTTTTAGATTTTAATGATGTTTAATTTGACATAGGATATGTAGGAGAGGTATGAAGAGGTAAAGGAGGATAATGTATGATATGTTTTAGAGTGGTAATTTGAACTAGGTACTCCTTTGTTTCATGTGATCTAAGAGGTTGAGATTCAATGGATGCAAAAATATGTTTAAATTTGTTCATGTTAGCTATCCTTTCCTTATTGGTATAGGAAGAAGGATCAACTATGGTTTGAACAACATTAGTGGATGATGTGTAGGTATGGGAATTTTTTTGATGTTCATTAGGTAGGTGATGTTGATGTGATTATGATTCTTTATATTGAATTTTTGAGGCTTGAAGATAGTTTTGATAGAGTTTTTTTTTTTTTAGAGTATCAAGGTTGAAATGTGGACCAAGTAAATAAGCAAGAATAAATTGATGAAGATCATGACAATACTCATGATAATGACCTATAGTAGCATTCCACCAACAAAACTTATTAAGATTGTATCATTATGAAGGAGGTTTATAAGGATCAAAGCTCATGGGTTTAGAAGATAGTGTATACAAATAATAGTTTTAAACTTTTATTGATTACTAATACTTTGTATCTTGCAAGAACCCATTGAGTTTCAATCTCTCTGAGTGCATGCTTTAAGGGGTGCACTGAGAAAGGGGTGGGTAGAGAATTGGTGCTTTGTAATATTGTTGTCCCTTTTTCCACTTGTGATATACATTTTTTTCTCCTTAAACCATTTAACCTTAGCTTATTTTTCTCAGTGGTACCAATCCTAAACATTTTTCACATTTTTATCCTCATGTTCCTTGCCTTATCCCACTTTCGATAGTTGGTTATACTAGGTCAACTGGGTTGACCTTGTACAATTTTTAATCTCTAATTAATATATAGGGTTGACCCAACTACACTATTTTGGGGTATTTTTTACTTTGCATCTTGTTATCCTTTAGCCAACATATCTCAGGACCTAGTGAATTATCTCTCGAAAACATATAGGGTCAACTAGGTTGACCCCATACAACCAACATATTTAAAAGGATTTAGGGTAAGATCTAATGATATACAAGTTTATTTATAACCATTTGAATATAAATAAGTAAAGAATAATAAGTGTGAATGAACATTTGTTTATTGACCATTCTACTTGATGACTAAAGTTTAGGCTTCCATAGTTTCTTTGGAGATATGAATCTTATCTTATGGAGAAGTATTTTAGATGCATAGATAGGTTGTGTAGCCTAGAGATGATTTTTATTTTTTATCCTTACATACCACAAAAATCTCTTGCAAAACACCTTGGACAAGGGAGAGATTGAGGCTTGGCAGTTTCGTCTTTAAAGGTAAGTATTCCTAATTTTATTTCTCTTTTGTAAGAGTAGATAGATAATGTAGTTGTGCTTTTCTTCCTTGCATTAGGATTACATATGCATTGACATGAGTATATGTCTTTTCTACATGTTTAGTTTAGTTTGTTTTGTTTCTAACCCCCACTTTGTGCCACAAGATTTGGTGAGTAATAGATTAGATTTACTTTCTTATTTATTAGACATAAGTGAAATATTAAACCTAGGATGCTTTTAGGGTTATTTCATGATTATGTTAGATTTTAGGCTTTAGAACCCTTTCTATCATGGTGTATTGTGATAAGTGACCCCTTAATTGGGTCTAGTAGATCCCCATATCGGTCATTCTCCCATTTAACAAATGCATTCCTAATCAGAAGTGTAGGTATGATCTATCTTCTGTAAGTTAGGATTGATTTATAGACATGATGCATTTATGATTTTATACATTTTGGTGAACCTGATGTGAAATAACCCTTGTAGATTTTTATTTATTTATTTCATTCTTTTTCATCATTATTATTATCATATATTTTCCATACTAGGTCGACTACATCAACCCAATTCTAACTTTTATGCATAGGTTCAACACACAATCACATCCGTATGATTTTATATTTTTTGTGTAGGTTCTTTTTCAAGTAAATACTACTGAATCAACCTAGTCAACTTAGACAAGTTTTCAACTTTCTAGACTTCCAATCTAGACCATTTGATCGATCCAGTCAACTTAGTATGTTTTCTAGACTTTCAGATATCTTATTTAGCATACTAGGTCAACCTAATCGACCCTGTATAGTACAGGAACTTAGCAATAGGTTTTTGCAAAGCTTGATCAACCTAGTCAACCTAGTTAGTAGGTTTTGAAAGCATTTCACAAGGTTATCTAATAATAATCTTCATTCTTTTCATCTCTGATCCACTAAGGTTATTTTTTATCCTTCAATCTCTTTATTTATAGTTTTTACCTTTCATAGTTTGTAGTCTTCAAAACTACCCTTGTACAGTCAACTGGATCGACCCTTCTAACCCATTTCTACATCTTCTATTCTATTTGGATAACTAGGTCTACTCTATTGACATTATTCATTTTTATACCTTTCTTACATAATATAGGATCAATCCTATTGACCTTGATCTATATTTTGTGCATATGTTGTTGACTATATCAACACTGTACCTTATTTTAAAGTTGGAATGAACCCTTGTATGCTAGTAATTATCTCACATTTTTAATTTATTATTACTTTCATGCTTAGAATAGATCATATAGCTTAATTAGGTGGTTTTTAATTAATCATTTAGTTTCACTATTTTCTATTTTATGTACACAACCAAATCACAAAATCTAAACAAGAATTTTAACATTTGACTACCCAAGGCTAACCTACTTGGATTTCAGCACTAAAGGGGGATATCACTTGATTTTATGGCCAAGTATAAAGTATGGTTAATGGTATGTTATATATAATCACTTGAAACCCTTGTTGTTGTGGTTTATGAAGTGAGGGAGTAGGCCCCAATACCAAGCCTTTGTCATTACCACTACAGATCCCTTTCATCCCAAACTACTTGAAACTATCCTTAAATTGATTTCTAGTTCCTTGATTATAGACAACTTACCATCATGTTTAGAAACATATCATAATAATCTTATAAATATTAAAGTGGACCATTTAGCTAGTTATTAACTTTCCAAGTTAACTACTTGCTCTTCACTCAATTATATTTTGTATTGCAAAGACTTGCATTAGCCAATGTTGGTATAAGGTTTTGTGTTGTGTGCCTCAATCAGATAGCTAAAATTAATCCAATTGATTGATTATTTCCCTTCAATTCTTAATTTTCAAATTACTTGCAAAAATTATCTTGTTTCAATTCACAATCTATTATAGGCTTTCTAATCTTCCCTATTTATCATACTAGGTCAACCTGTCAATCTTGTACATTTTTATAGCCTTTTTTCACTATATTGGATCAATCTAGTCAAACTTATGCTATTTACAAACCCTATTCAATCTTTTTACATCCTTTTTTCACTATACTAAATTGACCCAATTGACCTTGTGCTATTTATAGACCCTATTTCTATGCTAAGTTGACCCAGTATTATTTTTGTCATTTCTCATTTCCTTGATTTATCATCTCTCTTTCTTACATTTCATCATGGAATTTATTATTTATGACAACACTGAGTTAAAATCAACAAACATGATGAATTTTACCAATCCTCATAGGGTCTCCCATATACAGAGTAGGGATCGTCTCTTGAATGTTAGTAGTGTTCACACTTCCACTTGCATAATGAACTATGGGACCCCTCCTAATACCTTTTCACAATGCAATCCTCTCTTCTAATTATAATACCAACCCAAATTAAAGTATACCTCCAAAATTCTCTTTTTTATCTCTAAATTCCTCAATATCAAGGAAGAGATCCTTTTATCATTTATATGCTTATGATTAGTGGTCAATTTGAAGAGAATCATTCACCTACTCATGCATTCTTAACTAGATTTAGGGGTACCACTTTATTTTATTCTCAAAATCTTCCTTTTATGATGACCCCTTCTCACACTATGAACTCTTCTTCTCTATCTTCTTCAAACTCCATGATTTATACATACACTAACATGGTAGGTTCTACATCTAGTGGGCCTCTCATAAGATCCATTATCCTTAATATTTCCACTAGTGCCTCATTTTCTACCCAAGGTAATCATTCAGTAGTCTATCTTTTGCTACCCATGAAAATTTTGCCACTAGTGCATCACACCCTTGTAGTTCCTCTCAATCCCCTATCAACACCAATAGTTTTACCCAATACACTAATACCACCTCTAATACTTCTAGTAATGATAATCAAACCCACCAATTATTATTACAAACACTCAATCAAATGAATACCTTTCAAGCTCATAACACAAATCAAATGATGAGATTGCAAAACCACCTTCTTCATCTTCAATCTCATCCTCAACTAGTGGCTTGGGGAACACATAACCCAAATATTCCCCCTCCTCCTCTTTGATATTCTCAAGGTAGTCTCATCCCTCAACCTCCTTTGATCAATGAAACCATTAAGCATCTTTAGAGTGAGCCTCTTACTAAAATTGTTAACATTGATATAGGAGGTATATTATAATGGATCAACCATTGGAAATATCTATCAGGATTGGGTCAAATTGAACACTTTTGCCATTACCAAACTATTGGCAAAAACCCTCACAGGTGATGCGTTGGATTGGTATAATCAACTTAGAACTCATTATATTGCTCGTTTGGAAGATTTAGTGAATGATTTAGTTTAAGAATTCAAAACTAATGATCTTCCTAAAAGCACTTTGGCCCACTTCATAAATTGTAAACAACTTGAAAATGAAACTACTAAGGATTTTGTTAAAAGGTGGAAAAATTTGTTAAACAAGTGTGAACATAACATCATCAATAACAATATTTTCCATATCTTTATTAATTTCCTCTTTCCTAAATTACAATACTAGGTCCATAATATCTCTCCATACACTTTAGAGGAGGCTATTGACCAAGCTAAACATCAAGATTTGCTTATGCATCAATTCAAGCCACCCCAACCTTCTCTGGGTCCTCATCTCTCAAGAATAAAAATTACAATATTACCAATGATGGTGTTACAGATTCTTATGACACCATTCATAATGTTCACATTGTCATTCCCAATTAATCTTTAGAACCATCTCCCCTTCTCAACAATATACCAATCCTCACTTATCATCACCTAAAAAAGTTAACATTCACAAACCTTTATCTTTAGATAAATTTATTAAGAATCTACCTAGGCCTCTTCCAAGAGAACTTGACCCTACCTATCCTATGAAATCCTAGATTGATCCTAACAAATTTTGTTGGTTTCATGCTAGTTGGGGTCATTATCATGAGACCTGTAGACAACTTCATAATTTAGCTATTAAATTTCTTCTTGGTCCTAATTTTGATCATGATTATATCATCCAAAAGCATCAAAAATCCTATGAAATAAATTTTAAGGATTATAAAACACATGATAAATCTCAAGCCTTAAATCAAGCTAATGCTCATTAGGCTATCTACAAATATTCTCTTCCTAATCATCAACCTATTCAAGATAACCAAGACAAGCCCACCCCTTCCACCAATAATATAGAAAGTATTGTTGACCCCACTTCCAAAGAGAATGTGGTTATCATGACTAATTTGCAAAGGGTGGTGGATTTCATTGATTCATAACGTATCTACACTCCATCTCAAATATATCATGTTATCCAAGATTCTTCCCCAACTCATTGAAATGAGTTGGGGCAAGATGACCTTATAATTTTTGATGATCCTATTTTTTATTTTCCCTTGGATAACACCTCCCATTCTATTTCAACCACAATTCCTTCATCTTCCAACATTAATGACAATCAATATTTTACTAACTTTTCTTCTACCGTTTCTCAAAATCAACCTGAACCAACTAATTCATCTTCACAACATCATTTACAACCTTGTTCTAAGACTTACACTTATTATTAGAAAAAAATTCAATTTACTTCAGATCCTCCTTCTAAGGACCTTCTTAACACTAAGAAACTATTTCTAATAACCTTCTTATGGGTTATGATGAATGGGATCCCATCATGAAGCTCACCAATATCCCATCCCAAATTCTATTCCTTAATCTTATGAGGACTTTACATCATATAAACCATCTTATGCATCTATTATTCAAGATAAATATCCCTCATCATCCCCTAGAAGGATGGGAAAAAGCCTTATCTGGATCCAGAAAATATATAACAGCAATGTGAGGAGATGTCTATCAATGTTGATGAAACTATGGACACTTTTCTTTCCTTAAGATTTTTTATAGCCTCTATGATTCCTGATGAGATTATGCTTCATGCAAATGATCATCCCTTATTCATTAGTGTTCAAATATGTGATATCCAAGTTAAGCATGCATTGATTGATGAAGTTTATGGCACTAATGTTTCCTCTCTTGACTTTATCAAAACCCTTGGATATTCATAATACAATCTCAAGTTCACATGCAACACCTTATAAGGATATGATAGAAGGCATATGCCTCCTCTAGGTTGTGTGTGGCTTCCCATTAACATCCTAACTATCACCATTTGCATGAAGGTGATGACATTTAACGTTTTCCTTTCTTATAACATCTTGCTTGGTAGGCCATGGACTCACTATATGAGATCCATTACTTCTTTCACATACCAATGCATTAAATTCCCTTATAATGGATCCATTTATAGGATTAAAGGTGACACTAACCCTTTGAATTTTGAACAATTTCAAGGCCATGGTGTCTTCAAAATTCCTACTCTTGAAGCTTTGCCTAACATTTTATTCTATGAGTCTCAACGTCTTAAATTTCCCATTAATTAAACTAGTGGTTACAATGGTCATCCTAAACTCATTGGGAACATTCCTCCTAACCTCTTAGATTTGGATGATGATGAACCCAATGAGATTAACCTAAAAATTAAAACTCTTGATCTCTTACCTCACCTCATCTCGTAACTTCTTGCTTCCATGCAATCTCATTCTAACAAACCTCATTATGATGAAATTCCCATAGTATTGATTAAGACTCAACATTCTATTCACCACACTTCCTCAAATGACAAGGTCATCCCTACTTATGTTATTGACCTTCACACCCTAGATTAAGATGATGTTTATTCCTTAGATGATCCATTTTTAGGTGGTCTTATTTAGGCTCATGATTTCAAGATTATCCATTATCATTCTTCTTTAATTGATTATTTATGTGTATCTTCCTATTTACCCTTGTTTATAGTTCCTAATTTTAGTATTTTCCCTCTTTATCATAGGGTAAATATGGTTCTAACACTTCTAGTTTATAAGGAGCCTCATAGGAGTATGATCATGGATTGTACTATAACTGGGCCTTACTAATTTGCTACATACCTTAACCACCATAGTTGGTTTACCCCTAAGATTAGTGAAACTCTCCTTAGACCTTATGTAGATCCTGCCCCTCCCTCAATGGAACCTACATCATAAACCATTACTATTCCTACTATATTTGAGCCTATTCTTACTTCTATTATTATTGAGTCTACCCTTGCATCTCATCCGATTACTCCTTTTATTGAGCCTAGTTTTGTTCCCCCTCTATCACTACCTTCCTTTGGTGATGGTTTTCTTCCTTTGCTTAATATGGCTTTTTTGTGCACTAAATGGGCTGATGAGTCTTCTCTAGCTTCTTCCACTCTTGTCACACCTCCTTTTATTAGTGTTTCTCTTAAGACCACTCAAAAACATATCTATTACTTCCATGGGATAGATAATCATTATTCTACCCATTGTTATAAGCTACGACAATATATTTATACACTACATCTTTATTCTCCATCCTTAAACAAATCCATACCTCCCCTAAAGGTTCTACCTAAATATATACCTAAGTATGGTGAGGTATATTGTCTATGACACTAAGTGGTACTCATCACACTGACTGTTATGACGTACTCCAATAAAATCTCAAGGATTATCTTCTAGCTATTCCTAGACCTTCTTCCATTCCTCCCATAGGTCATTCCTAAAATAAGGCTCCTATTTCTTCTCCCATGGCTCCACCTATTTTTGTTTTATCATATTGTATGGTCCCTTCATCACCTTCTGTACTTCCACCCTTGAGTCCCTTACCCATAGATCCTTCTCCACTAGTGATTCTTACATCTCCTATAGATTTTGATCCCATGAATTATTTCGAGCATCCCTTACTTGATTTCCCTCCTCAGCATGATCCATTAAGTATTCCTACTTTTCCTATTGAGGAGATTAAAAGAGAAGTGTTTTCCTTGTTTTCATTGAAGATTGATGAGACATTAGTAGTAGTTCGTATCTAGCTCCATAGAGATCTATCCAATGTTTTGGATAATGTGTGGGGGTATATTTATCAATATTTATGAGCACATATATGGTGATTTTACATTTACATTTGGATTAGATGTGTTCTCTAATATTATATTTTATATATCTATTTTATCATTTGACATTGTGTTAAATTCATATTTTTATTATAGTGATTTTACCTTTTGTACTATATCTTGCTTATATTTTCATTTATATTTGCATATGATTGCCTTTATTTATCATTGATTTCACTTTATTTCTTGATTTCTTTTAGAAACTCTCTGCTTATGTCTTCATGATTGTTTGCTCTCTTATCTCTATTTTTCATGAATAATTATCACTGTGACTTGGTTATACCACCTTTTTTCCCTTTCATCATGTTTTTTATTACCATGTGATCAGTTAGAAAATAATGTATCTCATTATACTTTCCTTATACCAGTCCACTTTGGATTTCAGTATTTCACCTTTTTTTCCTTTCTGCAAATTAAGCTTATACACAATTGAGACTTGAGATCACATGTTGGTTCATTGTTAAGTCTAAGTGTCTTAGTCCTTCTTTGTTTGTGGTTACTTAACTTCCTTTAGCCTTAACATAAAGATCATTTTATGTGTATCAATACATCTCTCATGATAAGTCATTCCAAATCCATATGGAGGAGGAATCTTCAAAATACATAAAAAGTTAAAATCCAAAACATTTTAAACAAAAAGGTAATGATATAAAAGGTAAAAATATTCTTGAAAGTAAAATCACACTAAAAGACATGATTCAAATCATATATCCTTCTTCTATTCAAAGATCAAAATCCATAATTGGCCTCATGATAGAGCCAAGGTCTATTGGGGTGTGATAGGTTAGTAGATTAGAAGAGGAGAATAAAAAACTCTTTTAGTACTACCTACTTTCTCATGTAAGTACCTGATATTCATAGTATAATGATGAATCTTTAAGGGGTCCTAAAGAATAGGGAACACATTGTGGGAAGGTAAGTCCATTTTAATTTTCCTTGTACCAATCTACCTTCATGAGTTGATATTATTAGCACACTTATTTGCCTAGAAATCTTTGTGTCTATAGCAAACAAGTTTCCTTTGTACATTGATGGTCATTATTCACTTAGTGTCTTCTCATGTCTTTAGTATGCCTCTTGCCTCCTAAGGTCTTCTCTTAAGATGCCTAGTCTTGCTTTTTACATTCCTTTTTTCATTCCCTATATCATTCATATTTCCTCTTGAGAAATATTGATTTGTTTACTAATCACTCCCCTTGGGATCTCATTTGTGAGTTTCTTTGTAAGACCGTGGATAAGACCTGAAATTCCTCACAAATTACCATCATAACACTTTCCTATTACCCACATCCTTTGTTACTCGATTGTCTTGATTATTCCACCATAGTGGTGTTCCATTTATGGAGTTGTAGTGTAATACCATGGATAGGACCTCACCCTCACAAAGTTTTCCAATAATACAAGTCACAAATAAAAATTACATGTCTCAAATATGAGATAAGATGTCATTGATTATTAAGTTACACATCATTGACATGCTTCCCATCTTGATTTAGTATGTTTTTTGCTTACTTCATGTTTCTTTCACTTTTATCTTATTATTTTTCGAGTGCATGTAAGAATCCAACCATTTCTTAAAATTTTCATACTTCTCAGATTGAATTAGTATGACAAATTCCAGACCAAACATTTTGCCAATTTTTCTTTTCTCTTATACTTCCCAATGTGACATAGTATGATTGATTGACTTAATTGATTTTTTTAATACCATTTGTTCTCTTTTACATACAATCTATTTTATTACATTATTTACATATTTCACAATGTGATTTAGTGTGATTTTACTTTTTTTAATTTAGTGCAAAAATATTTTTCTTGGTTTAAATAAAAATTCCTTTTCACCATTCTTTTGGTTCTTTATACTTAATCATTTTTTGTTATTACACATTTCTCAACTTAAAATAGCATGTGGTACATTTTTTTATATTTTACCATGTCCTTTTTGCCTATTTATTTTTAACCATGCATGTGTTCTACATAATGTTAAAAAAGAAACCACATCTCAGATATTTCCTATAGCATATACAACAAACAGCTAAATACACGTGCTGGAAAGAAATATATCCAAACCATCCAAATCCATAACCATGATAATAACAATATACATAATCAACATCAATGTTCTAAAATGATCCATCACACACACACACACACACACACACACACACACACACACACACACACACACACACACACACACACACACACACACACACACACACACACACACACACATTTTAAGAGATTTGATACAAGTAAAATCATATACAATTCTATAGCTCTATGGCTGGGCTCCATCCCGTTTATCTCATGGCCTAGCCACACTACCTATTGATGCCTTGGTCTGACCCCTCTACATAGAATGATATAATGAGGAAATTTGAGATCTCAATCCATCCACCTATCCCTCTATATGTGCCACCAATGCCTATACATATGCCAATTGGGCCAAGGTCTCCATGTGTGTTGCTCTCTCTTGCTCCTACACCTATGTCATGTGTTAGGGTCACTATATGTGCCTATGTCATCTATGCCATTGTATCCAGATGCAAATATCTTTCCTATTTTAGGGCATTCTATTTTTGTATCTCTCTTAAATCCATCTCTATTAGTGGCTACATCTTCTCTCTATGTGCTCATATCTACCTCACTACCTCTTTAGCTAATATGTACTAACTCACTTGAGCTAGAGTAAATGTTATATTGGGGTCCTTCAATGTAGTAGGTTCATAGAAAATCAACACCTCATCTAGGATGTCAAAGAGTGATCCCCTCATAAGGGACCCCCATATCTTCTCCTCATCCTCTACTATGCCTACAAAATCCCACTAGATAGATATTAGATCACTCTTTTATCTCAAAATATTTACCTATCGCTACTCTATTTTCAAAATAATAAAAATTTAATTAATAATTTTCCTCTCTTTCTTACCCATATGTGTATTAGCCACTATGGTCTTACCATTTATGTGACTTTTGAACACAGTCTCTCCATCTATTTGGTCTCTAAGCACATCCTCTAAAGGTCACCTCCTAAATACAAATCCCATTGTCATAGCTCGATTCCACCTTAGCCTATACTTGAATGGACTCTTAATCATCTAAATCTCCCCTAGCTCACCTATTGGGTCATCTGATGTGGTGATAGTCTCAGTTATCTCTTAATCCTAATGCCTTTATCAATACCATGTCCTTAGTGGCTACTGCTCCTCTCACATTAGAGTTAGTGGTGGTAATTTTAGTGCTACCACCTTTACACCCTCCTCTTTCTCTACTCCCTATTATGCTTGACCAATACATGGCCACGTATGATATGGTCTGAGCATCAACCTCAGCAATGGTTGCCCTAGTCCTCTCCTTCCACACAAATATCTCACATATTGAGTCCAAGGCTCAAGCATCAATATTGATGCCATAAGATGAGGCAAGCCCATCTATATTAGTACCCATGACACTAGATATGGCTCCCTCCACTAGGTATAGTGACCTATCACCTCCATCCTCATTATAACTATTGAAACTATGTCCCATATAGGCCATGTAGTCACCATGTGCTCATATGGCTGCCATATTATGTCTACATGTCTCACCATCTGAAGCACTGACATGTGAGGCATAACCCACACTACCTGGTCCTCTTTCCATCTCTACACCTAAGGTGACCTATCATTGACTACATGGGGAAACCTAGTCAATTGATACATGGGAAACCTCTCATATATCTATGCTATTATCAATATGATCGGTCTTACCAAGTTTTTCCCTTTGGTTAACACTTCATAATATCATTTATGAGATGGATCCAAATGACAAACCCTAGATCATATAATACTCTCTCCTCTAAAATCATCCTACTCAAAGCTACCATGAATGGTGTTACCTTACCATCTAGCTTATGACACAACACTCCCTATGTCATTATCCTTATCATATATTTTTGGATATCAAAAAATTATGATGTATATACATCAAATATGCTAATTCTCTGCCCAACCTATATCATCTCTAAACCTATAGCCCATATGGCTAAGGCTCTCCTTTCCTCTTCAATAGTCAGTATCCTATAGTCACTAGTGCTCTTATTATAGGTAGTCCTAGGATGGCATGTACACATTATAAAGTGATAGGAACCTCTATCACATCCCCCTCCACCTCTCACCTAAAGGTGTTAGTCAATCATTCCCAACATTTCAAGAACATGACTAATAAATCCATGCTCAGGGGGACACTACACATCTTGTCTATCCCACCTAGGCTTACAGATACCAATCTCACCCTATCTCCTATCAACAAATGCTCTAATAGATTTGATAGCCATGACACATCCACTAATCACCAAAATCTAGGTCATCCCTACAATCAAGGAATAACAAAAGATGCATTAGATCTTTTATAATTTTAATTAAAAAAATCTTAAATCACTTTAATTTATTCATTTGAACTTATTTTTAGCCTATTCGGTCCTTTTTACCCTCACTCAATCATTTTAGGCCATTCTAGCCTTCTTTCAATGATTTGTATACATTTTTGTACTATTCTCATTCTTTGGTCAAACTAGTTTGACCAAAATTTCCCTATTTTGACTTGTTTGACTTAATAATCTAAGTCAACCCTCTTATTTTCCCCTCCCTAGTACTAAATTATTATTCTAAACTATTTAGATTAGTTGAAAGAATTATACTAGGTTAGCAGTCTGCAAAACATATAGGGTTAGCACATATTGGGTTGATAGTGTGTATTTTGCACATTTTTAGCCTACTGGGTTGATTGGGTTGACCCAATTGTTTTTAACTATCGACCTCTTGCCATTTCCTAAAAAAGTGCCTTCTGGCAGTTTTTTTCTCTAAATCCTTCAATCCCATTTCCCATCTTACTTTTTCCTACCTATAGAATATAGTTTGGTTTCATTTTAACATCTAAAAATGATTAAAATTCAAAATTACTAAAAATATACTTAAAACACTAAAATACTTAAAAACTAGCTTAAGATTTATAGTTGCCTACCTTTCTTGCACCCACTACCACTCTTGTCCCTCCCTCTCATCTAGCCTATTGTCTCCTCACCACCCTAGCTCATTTGGTCTCTTTGAGCTCTTTTTCTCCCTCTCTCAAGTCAAAAATAACAAATTACTTCTCTTTCTCCCTATTTAAAAACACTTTTCAACCATTCAAAAATTTTAATTAATTTTAGGTAGATTCCTTATTTTGCTTATATCTTTGTTTATATTCATCCATTTTTTGAACCATAAAATGCAATAGATTCATCATGTCGTAGAGAATCATTTCCATTACTCTCTCTCTCTCTCTCTATATATATATATATATATATATATATATATTGTCTATTTTTTGCACTAACTTCTATAGGTTTACCTAGTGTTCTTCACATTATATGCCTTCACTTTCTCTTGTAGTCTAATTCTTTATCTACAACATTAAGGTGAGTAAATGTATGTGTTTTTAATTTTTTTCCCTTTCCTTTATCTTATTTTCTTCTTACTACACTATACATAGCATTAACATTATGTGTTATCATGTTCTATTCCTGAAGCACCATCCCGAGTTGCATTTACATGACACATGATGAGATTCAAGTGGGGCATATGTATATACATAATATTTTCAAACTTTTCTTGATTAGTGAAACTTTTTATCTTGTAGGAACTCATTAAAACTCAATCTCTCTGAGTGCATGCCTTAAGGGGTGTACTAGGAAAGGGGTGGGCATGCCATTGGTGCTTTGTAAGATTGTTGTCCCTTTTTCCAGTTACTATCTACACACTTATCTCCTAAAAACATTTAACCTAAGATTATTATTATCATTGGTACCCATTCCAAAAATTTATCACATCTTTTTCCTCCTATTCCTTACCTTATACCTTTTTTTACAATTGGTTGTACTAGGTCGATTGGGTCGGCCCTGTATAATTTTTTATCTTTAATTACTGTATAAGGTCAACTGGGTTAAATCTATACTATTTTGTGGGTATTTTTCACTTTAGAGCTTGTTATCCCTTTGGTCGACATAGCTTGGGACCTAATGAATTAGTTTTTTTTATTTCTAACCCCCACTTTGTGCCACAAGCTTTGGTGAGCACTAGATTAGATTTAATTTCTTATTTATTAGACATAAGTGAATTATTAAACCTAAGACACTTTTAGGGTTATTTTATGATTGTGTTAGACTATAGGCTTTGGAACCCTTCCTAGCATGGTGTATTGTGATAAGTAACCCCCTAATCAAGTTTAGTATATACCCATCTTGGTTATACTTCTAGTTAATAAATGTATTCCCAATCAGAAGTGTAGGTATGCTCTATCATCTCTGAGCTAGGATTGATTTATAGACATGATGCATTTTTGATTGCATACATGTGGCAATTTATTATTTATTTATTTTAGACTCAAGGGAGGGTAGTTTGGGTTAAAATTAGTTGAATTGGATGATCCATTTTGAGGTTGAAGAGGCTTGGATGAATCAATTTTATGAGAAAATTATTGGAAATTATCTTTAGTATTTATTTGAGGTGTTTCAAATTGAGTCATAAGAAATTCTTGCCTTTTTTCTGGGTCTAACACTTCATCTAAAGTTTTAGGGGAAAATATTCAAACTTTATATTAAAGGGGAGATTCTAGAGTAGTGATATCATCATTTTCATTTTATGGTCCACTTTGTGAGCTAGATACTTCCATCATTTGATGAAAGTATGATCAGATTCACTAGAAAGTTGCTTAGCATTAATGAAATGGCTAAGGTAGTTTTTAATAAGGTCATCATGTTGGAATTCCTTCAATAGAGCTTTAATTAAATCCTCTAGTTATGAGATGGAATGTCTAGGAAGTTGGTTGTAACATTCAAGTGAATCACCAATAAAGCTTGTGGCTAAGAGCTTGGTGGTAGCAAAGGTGTTAATTTGGACCCTTTCCTTATAGAGATTACCAAAAGACTTAAGAAAGATAATAGGGTCCTTAGTCTCATCATATGTGATAGTTGGAGAAATGTTTTCAATATCTATGGATGTAATGAATGGAGCTAAAGGTTCATTTTGAATATGTTGAAGAGTTTTGATTTAACTATTTTGGGAATATTGGAGTCTTATTCCTAAGTTTAGTTAAGGGTCTAAGTTGACTAAATCAATAAATAATGTTGCAATATATAGAAAACTGATTTGTATAATTTATTTGACTTTCATAGATTTTTAAAAATAGTGATGAAATAAGAGAAATGTAACTTAACTTAAATAGGACTGAGATGACTAAGATAAAAGCTTATACTAGATATATAGGATTGGGACACTTGCAAATTAAGATCTAGCTTTCATTTGGAGAAAAGATAGGAGCGCTAAAAACATGACACTTTGGGGATTGGTACTATAGTCTAGGTCCTACCTCTATTTTACAAACTAGTCATAGAGATGTAAGTTTTTTGGGTTTTGTCTAATGTCCTTGTATTAGTCTACCTATGAAATTTTGAGTTTTGACTATCGATGGAGCTATTTTTAGAGTTGATTTAATATCCAACCCTAGATCTTCCTTATGCTTCAAATTTGAATGAAAATTTTGAGAAAGAAGGGGGGTTAGTGTGTGTAAAATACACTAAACATGTATCCACACCCCTTATGTGGGAATGCTACCTACATACCAATACTCTGAAGAGGGATCAAGACATGTAGTTCTCCCACTTAATGTGCTTTGTGTAATAATGTTATGTAGATGCAAAAATGCTAAAATAGGTGTGCTTGAGGTGGCTAGGGACTGGTGTGAGGGTTTGAATGAGCTTGTGGTTATGTTGGGTAGCTATATGTAGAAAATAAGGAAAATTACCTTAATGGTTTTGATTGTATTCTTGATTGATTTTGAAATAATTACCAACCCCTTCTAGATGAACTTTGAATGGGCTTTTATATAGATCTATTGGTCATGGGTTAGATGCATTCATACTAGGCTGACAAAATGAAGAAGATGAATTGAGAGGAAATGATCATATGGGCTCAAAATGAGATTAGACAAGAGTGTTGTAAATGAGACACCCTAGGGTCCAATGCTATAGTCTAACTTGGGTGCTATTGTCTTATAGGTATGGGACCCAGGGGGATGGAATAAACATGGAAAATGGGTTCTAGCTGAGTTAGAATCAGGTCTTAAAAGCCTATGGATAACTAAGAATCAATAAAAAGGTGCCTAGAAGGGTTATGAGAGCATGTAAGAGGGACCTATGGGTTGGGTATCACAAGCCACACTCAAACTACCAATTTTAATATTTTATATGCATATATTTGCCCCTCCTTTATTCTAGTGATGCAAAAAAGTGAAATACTAGGATAAAGGAAAAGTAGAAAATGTATTTAAACTTACTTACAAGGGTGAAAACCATGAAGATGTGTGATACTAAGTGTGCAGAGAGAGATCACATCATGAAGTGTAAATCTATAATAGAAAAATAAAGAGTAAATTAGTTCTTACTAGATATGCTATATCTAAAATAAGAATGTACAAATCTGGATAAGAGAGAGAGGAAGAGAAAGGAACAAATACACCTCATCAGATATGTGAACCAATACAAAACCTATTGTGATGTTGAGTGATGATGGATGATGTTGATTAATGCTAGGTATGTGTTATACCAAGATTAATATCATGAACAAAGTTGAGTGCTTAATTCCTCAAGAGTGGCTCAAGAATAGAAAGGTTGGCTCTTTGGCTCCATCATCACCCACTAAGTAAAGCTAAGTGGTAATGCATGTGCTAATCGATGTTTGGATTGTGTGTCTAATCTCTCTGAGTAGGTTGATCAAGTATACAAAGGCTAGCCCTTTAGCTCCATCATTACCTCACAAAGTGAAGCTATAAACTGATACTGGTATGAATGTGTGTCATATGAGATGGCTCTTGAAGCCCATGAATGCTCTAAAATTTGACAATGTGGCATGGATAGTCAAATATGTAATAGAAACTAGGCCAATCTTGGCTAACTTTTGAAGGAGGAGATTATTCTTGTATAAAATCCACTCCAAAACTAGTCCATACGCTTATGTGAAAGCCACTAAAAAATGTAGAGGTTAGGATTGTATGAAAACCATTTGAAAATGATGCTAACCACCTACAGATAGAATAAGGTATGCAACTACTGAGAATGCCTAGGTAATATAATAAACTTGAAAAGAAAAGATGTCAAATGTGCCTCACACATTGCTCATAATCACTGGTGTTTGTAACATAGATTTTGATCTAGAATTTATATCAACTACCCAATCTAAAACTAGAAGTGACAGCCATCATGCCATGCATGATGCCCTTACATCTAGATTCGTTGAGAAAAACTATGCTAAAACTACTAAATCTAAACTAGTTTATATGTGTAAAATTGTAACTAAGTTTACCTTTCTACCTATTCATAGAAATTTGGGTTTTTTACTATTTAGATAGGAGTGTTTAAAACATGAAACCCTAGTATCTGGTACTATTATCCATGTTTGGTGCTATTGTCCTTTGCTAATTTTGAAGACTATTATCAAATCATCACTATTTTTTGATATGTTTTGCCTAGTTTGACCTCTAATTTCTATTTTGAGTGTCCTAAAAACTAATTTTTTGATTGGTGGGAGTTCTGATTATTATGATAATGTAGACACCAAAATTGTGTCGACTCCCCTTGGTCCCTTACACATCTTATTAATTTAAAATAAACAACTTATTTTAAATTATGACCTCACCTAGACAACTCACCTAGGACACCTCACCTAGGACACCTCGCCTTGGACACCTCACCCCTAAGACCATTTCCTACCCTATGAGTCACCCTATGATGAAGTCCTTCATATCATAACTACCTAAGACCCTTTCCAACCTCCTAACCAACACTCATGCCTAATAACCCCATATTTTGACCATTCTCCAATGGCAAATGCACATGGCAGATGGAGAATGGGCAAAAGGCTAAAAATAGCCCTTTTACCCATTCTTTGGCCACCGACATCGGTCAACTATCAGCTGATGCCGACAAGATCACTGAAATTTGTTACTTAACATGAGTTCTAACCTCTTTATCTAGACTCTCTAATCTTGAATCAATCTCCTCTCTCTCTCTTGAATTCTTCCTCCTAGACTCTGAGACATCGACGCGCACACTCTAAGACCAAGCATCAGACTTCAACTAATGCTCACCTGGCTAAGAAACTCTATAGAAATCACTCCAGACATTGGATTGGAACATTACACAAGGGCTTCAACATCAACCACAATATGAATATGCATTTTAACACCCTTGGTTCTTGTAACAGAGCTAAGTATTCTTTTGTTTCATTTCAGTATTTAGAATACATTAGTAATTAGTTTCTATTTACTATTTTTGAATACTATCAACCAAACGTGACTTCCTCTAGAGAAAGGCTGAAAAGCCTTCCTCTTGTTCTTATCCTATTCTCATACCCATCCCTGACCTTTGCCCCCTCTCAGACCCTATTCACTATCTTGAAACCTTGCACAGAGCCTCAAACTCCCAGACTCCTCTGTCGACCATAGACATAAACCTAAAACCCGTCCAAGGCCTATTGCCCCTATCGACATTGGTAACATAACCAACGTCGGCATATTGACAAATCAACACTGACAGGACTACCAACGTTGACAACTGTGATAGACTAACTATAGAAAATAGGTACACATTATCTTTATTTCTCTTTCTTAGTCTTTCATTATTTCTTTTCATACAACACTCTTTTTGTCAAATAGTGGACTGTCATCCCTCACGGAGCTTTACGCTTCTGGGATCGAGCATATTGCTTGGCAGTCCACCATATCTTTATCTAACACTCTCTTTATTTGAGTTTCTTTCTTATCTATAGGTGTCTTCCTCCACAGCCAAAGAGGATCTCCTACAACGTCTAGATACGGTGCACAACTTAATCTGTGTAACGTACAAGCCCCTGACCATTAACCTTAGTTTCTTTCTTCTTCTGAATGTAAATAGCAAAACTGAGTAGAAACATTCTGGCATGCCTAGTGGGACCCTGGAGTTTTCCTTGGGTTCATTCTTCTAAAAATCAAACTTTCATATAGATGCATTAGGAAAAAAAATCTCTTCTTGCATCCTTTTCTTCTATCTCTTTATTTCAAAAAAAAATCATAAGCGGAAGTTAAAAAGAATCTTTCTTTTTCTTCTTGTCACTTCTTTCCTACATCTTAGAGTAGTGAAAATTCATACTCTTAACCTTTTCTCTAATTGTTTGCATCCAAACAAAACATTTCAATTTGGGTTAAAAAAGCTATTGCATTTCATCCATGCTTGAATGCATATTTAGCTCATTTAGTAATTAAAAAGCATTATGAATAAATTGTAGTGCACATATGTTACACAACCAGACCACATTCACAAATTAAACATTTAAACCTACCTGAGACAAGGCCCATCTAGGATTTCATCACCTAGTGGATACCTTACCCTTCCTGGCGATGCTACTTGGATTTCACCACCAAGAGGACCCACTCTGTTCTCTAGCAGATTATAAACTATAGGTGAAGTATATATTGGTGAAGTGGCCCAACTCAACTCTGGGTTCATGAAGTGAAGGGAGCAAGCCCCTAGTATTAGGCCACATACGAAACCTAACATAGATTTTTGAGCACCAAAACATAACCCAAAACCAGCTATAGACTTCCTCTTTAGGACCTATTCTAAAAGCCCAAATTCCCAACCACATTCTTCTAAGGCATAAGCCACCATGGCTCTAAAATTTATTCTTAGGAATTTAACATTTAGAGGTTACTTGCTGTCATCTATTTTGTTTTTCTTATTTTGTTTTTTGAGCTGGTAAGGTCGCATCATTCTGAGGTTTAAAAACAACTCAAAATTTCTCCTTTATTCCAAAAACTTTTAGTTTTTTGAGTTTCTAGAAATACACAGACACTGACATCAGTTTTTCCACTGACATCGATAACTTATCTTCACTGACATCAATTTTTCCATCGACATCAACAACATATATATTCACCAACATCAGTTTTTCCACTGACGTCAGTCACTATCATCAAATTTCCTTTCAAAATAGCAAGCTTAAAACCCAAATTTTTACTGTTAAACATAACTTCTGGTCTCCTAAAACTAAAACATATAATTTTTAGAACCTGAACCCATTTTGCCTTGGATGGTTTTGACACGTAGTCAAGCCAAATCTCTTGTTAACCATGCAAGGCAACAACCACTTCCACCTTTTCCCTTCATAACAAGTCCTCTAATGGAGTATACTTCACACATTGAGCGTACTCCTATCCAACCAACCCTCAATCAACCTCCAATTGTTCCCAAAGGGGATCAAAATTTTGAGAGATTCTTTGACCTCAATGTCTAGGCTCTCTAACACTATCTCGCAAGAAGCCAAACGCGAGATCCTTCAGGTACCCCTATTTATGGGATGCTGACTTCCTTGGTTGAAGCGGCAATGATATCGATAGCATTTGCTACCCAACCTATGACCACTCAGGCCATTGCCTCAACTAATAACCCAACCATGGCCAATGTTCAAGATTTATCCTCCCCTTCTCTTTCTGGACCTACCTCCATTAGGGTTTCCATACCCCTTCGATCAAAAACAATTCAAACAAGTTCAACACCTTTTCAAAACTTGCTTGTTTCTATCCCACCCACTCTTGCTCCCATAAATAAAAGAGTGACCACCTACCCTTTAACCAGTGTCGCCACTATTTAACCACCTTTGGCGGCATCTAGTCAAGTTGTGCCCTCCAACTTTATGGCATAAGCCCCCTTGGCCTCAACATCAATCCCCATGATGAACTACCAATATGTTGCACCTATACAAATGCAACCAAGTACATCATACACCCCTCTCAACACCTTCCAGGTACCTTACAACCTAGGGGGTGCCCTTCTTGCCAATCCATTAGCAGATCTAATCAAGATGTTAATGGATAAGATGGCTAACCTTGAGACATCCATTTCTAGCTCAAGAAATGTTCTTTCATATGAAAAAATATGTAACGAACCCATTCACCCTTCAGTGCCTATTAGACCATACCCTATCCAGTGGGAACTCCCAAAATTTACTCATTTTTAGAGTAAAGAGGACCCACAACAACATGTACTAGCATTTAGACATGCTTTCTACCTTATAGCACACGATGATGCATTATTACTTCGCACATTTCCCATGTCACTTTCTGGTGCCGCCCTTGATTGGTATAGCTTTATTACCAGTCACTCTCTCTTTTCCTTCACTCAACTAGCTCAACTATTTTTTGACCACTTTTCAATCAACATCACTACGAAAGTCTCCATCACAGACCTGTATTCTATTAAACAATTCGACGATAAGTCAATAGCTGACTTTGTTGCCCGTTAGAGAGGTTTGATTAACCAACTCTCCTTTTCACTACCTCAACCTGAGCTCATTGAGCTCTTTTCAAGAGCATGTGCCAAGCACATCTCATCTACTTTGTAGGTTCAAACATTCCGCACATTTGACGAAGCTTTCACCATGGCCTGAAAGCTTGAATTTCATGTGGTCGAAGAAGATAAGGTCAAATTGCGTAGTAAAAATACTAACATAAAATCCAATGACCCATCTTCCAAATCTTCTTCTTCCCATTCCAAATCTAAGGGATTGACAAATGCTGTGGTACTTAGATCATCACCTTCTACCACAAATAACCAATCTGACCCCTCTACATCATAATACATCACAAGATAATTCCAACAATGATACGTACAACATCAATATACTCCAATAGGAGAATCATACGCTTCTATGTTGGATAAACTAGTCAAGCAGGGGGTCCTCAACCTCTCTCAAATCTGACCACCTCAATTTGACCCCTCAAAAGCCATCCCTACATGGTATAGGGAAAATGACTTTTGTAACTATCATCGTGTCAAGGGTCATGACACAGACAATTGCAAAACCTTAAATAACATTGTCCAAGACATGCTAGACAAGGGGGATCTTGTTTTGGATAACCCAAATGCATTGGCTAACCAAAACATGGACATATTTAGGCAACCATTCCCTAACCATCCCCCTAGTCAAAACAATGTTTAGACCATGGCTGATGACCCTTAAGAGCATAATATACGCACTGTCGACATGGTTTCTCCTTTTATTCCTAATCAACCTCAACCACAATCTGAAGAGGTCAGTCAACCTATTTATCCACCATGGGAAGAAGAGCCTTATTCTCTTATTTTTCCTCCATAGATAGAAGATGGTCTTGCATCCACCCCTCTTTCACACGTAGGAGAGTCAACTTTGACCTCTCCCATATTATAGGATGCTTTGACGACACCAACGCCAGTGGCCTCACCCTCATCCTTCTTATTACCAGTGGAGGATCATAGTTTTCCCACTCCTCAACCACACGAGGAAGCCATGATCATCCCTACGCTCTTCCTCTTGAAGATCCACATTCTCCAATTCCTTCTCTGTCAAGAGAAGAACTTGTCACTTCACCCACTTCGACCGAGGAATATTCGGTGTCAGCTTTCTCTCACCTTTGGCCCGAGATCACTGCATCCAACACTTTTTCGCTCTCATGATCACCTAAATCCTCCAAAATACCAACTATAAGACCTTGAATGACATCACCTAAACCATTTTTTTGATTGGCAAAAAACTTAGGATTTCTCCATTCTAGGAACCTAAAACATGAGGCATTATGGGAGCGACTTAAAGCTCCTTATCTTACACATCCCAATTTGACTACCAACCCTTTTGTGATAAATCACTCCAAAATATCTGACAAGGATTAGGCTTCTACTTCTAAATCTTTAGAAGCTCAACCATCCACACCTAAATCCAAAACCTCGCAGACATCCACCATACCGAAACAGATCAAATCTCTCGGTATGCACCTTGTATCAAACCTCACTCACCCACAAGTGAAGGTAGACTTGAACCTCACCCTGCACAATAGTGGTCTTCACACCATGCTAAAGAAGGCTACTAAACCATGTTGAAAAACTCCTCCCCCACCATCACCATTGCCATTTATTTTGGGCCCACATCCATCTACTTTAATCGGAGTGCTCCCAACTCCAACACCTAACAAAAACAAATCACCACCATTACTCCCTATACCCATCAAACATATATTTCCTCCAAAAAATTTAACACCTCTTACCAAGAAAATGCCATCTACGCATGTGGTCACACCACCAAATAAAAAGATGGTACAAAACACTCCTCCTACAACTCCAAGATAGAAGTTGTCTCCTCCAACAACTCCTAAATAGAATTTGTCAACCCCTACTGCAACAAAACACGTAGACCCATTAGTGAGGTCCTATGCTTTGCTGTTATGTCAATTATTATAGTCTTCTAGCATCAGTCTCCCACCTCTTAAACCATTCCAACCTCTCAGACCAAAACCATCTTGGTTTGATGACACTAAAATCTGCGTGTATCATTGCACACCTGGACATGACACTAGCGTTGCTACACTCTTAAAGTTGTTATTCATCAACACTTGAAAAAGGACACCCTTTTCATTAAGGATCCTCTTGACCACCCTTCAAAAACCATCGACACCATCCCATGCCTCTCAAACATCCTCACCTAAATTGGGATCTCAATGCAAGACTATGATCTCTCTACCACCTTCACCCCCTTTATTCAAAATCAACACCATCAATGTGGCCACCAAGTCAAAAACCATGAAGGATAAAGGAAAAGAGCATGTTTCTATTCCTTGGACATATTTATTTGTCAAGTCTCCTCAACCACCACAACCCAAGATCTCTATCTTGGGCACATCCTATACAACATCCTCAGAACCAATTCATGACTCCATGGTGAAACAACTTCACCAAACCCCTGTGAAGATGTTTTTATATGACCTCATACAAAACTCTCCAAAACATTTCCAAGATTTAATCAAAGATTTACAAGTAGTGGAGGTCCAACCCGAAGACCCCCAACCATTGGCTACTTTGGTCAAAACATTACCCACCATTGCCTCCATCACCATTAGCAATTTTGAGATTCCTACCTCCAACCTGGAAGATCAAGATCTTGCCCTCTCAAACTAAGCCTATTAGGCAAAATATTCATAGGATGCATCCTCGCATCACATTCCTTGTCAAAAAGGAGCTTCATCATCTTCTCTCTAATCCAACCCATTGATTATCTGCAATGGGAATCAAACATTGTCCCTGTCACAAAAGCAACTGGGGGAATTTAACTTTGTACTAACTATCATAACTTTAACCAAGCATCGACCAAACATCAACCAACTTCTTAATCATCTTTAACACATGAACAATATGGAAAGAAGAAAACAAGGCAAGTTTGCTCCTAATTGGCTTAGACCTTATATCATAACACATAGGTATGGATCAGGGACTTATCGTCTATCTTCTCTTGAAGGCCGACCAGAATTTGAACCCCTTAATGCCTTACATCAATGACCATTCTAATGTTAATCAAGTAATCATTCACTTGACATTTAATTTGAGCTCATCCCTTGAGCAACCATCATCATCCATATTCCTATTCCTTTCAACCCTTTTTTCCTACAAATATTAGTCAACCCTTTTGTCAAAGCAGTAAATGCTTTGTCCTAATAAAAGGGAAACCCTTAAATGTCTATAGCCTTGTCCATGACTAAAAGTCTAGTCAACAAACAAACATAAAATTGGGATGCCTAACATACAAAAGGTCAGAAAACTATAAATGTAGACTGCTCCCTCGAAGGACAGCTACATCATTGTTGTAATTAATAAATTGTTCCCTTAAAGGATAACTATTCAAAGACATTCAACCATACAAGGAAAAATATATACCACTCCCTCGAAGGATGGATATGACTAAATTTTACTACATACACAGCACCACATGACCATAAAACACAACAACATCCCCAAGTAGACTTCCCGCATTGATCAGTCTACCAAAAAAAAAGACTGACAAATTATTAAGTCATGGACTTGTCTATAGTCATTCTCAGGGTCACCTATAAAAGGGGAAAAGTTATCCCTAATAAAAAGGGTTACACTATCCTTACATATCACCTAATCAAACCTATTATTTGAGCTCACTTAACATCAAGTGATTAGACTACTTCTCTAACACAAACCAATGGTCAATGACGTAATGCATAACCAGATCTTTTGTTTACAAAACCCCTATCTATGCTATCATTATGGTCCTTGTCAATGAAAGAGTAATGCACCTTTCACTTCTTACTTGACTTCGTCACATGCCCATAACATGACAACCAAAACATTTTAAACCTCTAACATAACATCATGATTTATTGGAAAATAATACACATGGAAACTAACAACCAAACACAATTTATGTCAAGCACATATCATCAACAATATGGAAACCTGCTAAAGCATAAATATATTCATTTCATTTTTAGCATATACCATCACCAATATGGAAAATTGATAGGGATGAAAAAACACATAACCAATGTTACAAAATACACCATCACATAATATGAAAAAGGTTGTAACATCATCATACTCATTTTATTTTTAGCATACACCATCACAAATATGGAAAATTGCTAGGGATGAAAAACCACATAACCAATGTTACAGAATACACCATCACATAATATGGAAAAGGCTGTAACATCATCATACACTCGTCATATCAAGAATGTACCATCACACATATGGGAAATGCTAGAAACACTAACTTGACCAATCCAACTGATCAACCTCTTTGACTCTTCTTCCCTTTTGGGGAGAACTACATTGGCCTAAGGCCCTTCAAATAGGGGCTATGTAGGCAACACTCAGTTGACATGAAGTCTTCTGAGGATAGCTCGGCCATTCATTTGTTTGTTTACCTGATGGACAAACCATATAACCTTTAACCATGACTTAACCTAGTCCAACCCAATCCATAACATACCCTCTTCTTCCCTTTTGGGGAGAACTACATTGGCCTGAGGCCCTTAAAATAGGGGCTATGTAGGCAGCACTCGGTCGACATGAAGTCTTTTAAGGTTAGCTCAGCCATTCATTCGTTCATCTACTTGATGGACCAACCATTTAACCTTTGACCATGACCAAACAACCAGTCCAAAATCATGACCAAACATCCAGCCCTGACACTATAGAAGTCACTTTAGACTTCTCATGGGGCACATTGGAGATCATATACATCTCCCTAACCACAACAAACAACACTTGAGATCACTTATATCTCAACTCGACTCGACCAATGACCTTGGAGATCACGATTATCTCCTCAGACTATGACCACTTTCAAGACAACTTTGCCTTAGTTGTTTTGATTGCATATATGCTACCTCACAAATAGTTAGCAAATTGTATGCACCTCACATTATGACCCTCACACGTATTATCGGATCATGACCAAGTTAATTCCCAATATTTGTGACATTTTCATGTTTTCCAAAAGCACTTCCTAAGCTTGAGATACTTGGAACACGATGACCATTAGAGATACACTTTGATTGATCTAACCCAATCAGCTATGACTAATAAGCTGGGGCCCAATTAGTTTGATTTTAGTTCTCCTCGACCATTAGAGCTACAACTTTCATCACTTAACCCAATCAACTACCACTAATAAGCTAGGGACTGGTTAATTCGATTTTAGTGCTCCTTGACCTTACCTACAACAATTTGACCTACCTATCATGTGAAGTGGTATACATGCAATCTCAATTATTGCAGCATTTACACTCCAACTTCACCATACCCATACACTACCTATCAAATCAACAATCGATTTTGGCTTGCCCTCTCTCGATTCCCACTTTGAGTGGGAATACCTTATCCCATACCTAGGACAACCTACACCATATCCCATACCTGAGGTAACTTACTCCTATTTTTGTCTTGCAGTTTGTCAGAACAACCAACAAGACAAAAAGGGGCAAATGTAGACACCAAAATTATGTCAACTCCCCTTGGTCCCTTACACATCTTATTAATTTAAAATAAACAAATTATTTTAAATTATGACCTCACCTAGACAACTCACCTATGACACCTCACCTAGGACACCTCACCTTGGACACCTCGCCTTGGACACCTCACCCCTAAGACCATTTCCTACCCTATGAGTCACCCTATGATGAATTCCTTCATATCATAACTACCTAAGACCCATTCCAACCTCCTAACCAACACTCGTGCCTAATAACCCCATCTTTTGACCATTCTCCAATGGCAAATGCACATGGTAGATGGAGAATGGGCAAAAGGCTAAAAATAGCCCTTTTACCCATTCTCTGGCCGCTGACATTGGTCAACTGTCAACTGATGTCGGTGGGATCACTGACGTAGATTACTTAACATGAGTTCTAACCTCTTGATCTGGACTCTCTAATCTTGAATCAATCTCCTCTTTATCTTGAATTCTTCCTCTTGGACTCTGAGATATCGATGCACACACTTTGAGACCAAGCATCAAACTTCAACTAACACTCACCTAGCTAAGAAACTCTACAAAAATCACTCTAGACATTGAATTAAAACATTGCATGAGGGCTTTGACATCAACCACAATAGGAATATGCATTATAACACCCTTGGTTCTTGTAACAGAGCTAAGTATTATTCTGTTTCATTTTAGTATTTAAAATACATTAGTAATTAGTTTCTATTTACTATTTCTGAATACTATCAACCAGACCTGACTTCCTCCAGAGAAAGGCTAAAAAGCCTTCCTCTTATTCTTATCCTATTCTCATACCCATCCCTAACCTTTGCCCCCTCTCAGACCCTATTCACTATCTTGCAACCCTACACAAACCCTCAAACTCCCAGACCCCTCTATCAACCATATACATAAACCTGAAACCTGTCCAAGGCCCATTGCCTCTACTAACATCGGTAACATAACCGACATTAGCATATTGAAAAATTGACACCAGTAGGACTACTAATGTCGGTGACTATGACAGATTGACTGTAGAAAATAGGTACGCATTATCTTTATTTCTCTTTCTTAGTCTTTCATTATTTCTTTTCATACAACACTCTTTTTGTCAAATAGTGGACTGTCATCCCTCACGGAGCTTTACGCTTTTGGGATCGAGCATATTGCTTGGCAGTCCACCATATCTTTATCTAACACTCTCTTTGTTTGAGTTTCTTCTTATCTATAGGTGTCTTCCTCCATAGCCAAAGAGGAGCTCCTACAATGTCTGGATACGGTGTGCAACTTAATCTGGGTAACTTAACATGAGTTCTAACCTCTTGATCTAGACTCTCTAATCTTGAATCAATCTCCTCTCTCTCTCAAATTCTTCCTCCTAAAATTTGAGACATTGATGTGCACACTCTGAGACCAAGCATCAGACATCAACTAACACTCACTTGGCTAAGAAACTCTAGAGAAATCACTCTAGACATTGGATTGGAACATTGCATGAGGGCTTTGACATCAACCACAATAGGAATATGTGTTCTAACACCCTTGGTTCTTGTAACAAAGCTAAGTATTCTTCTGTTTCATTTTAGTATTTAGAATACATTAGTAATTAGTTTCTATTTACTATTTCTGAATACTATCAACTAGACCTAACTTCCTCCAGAGAAAGACTAAAAATCCTTCCTCTTATTCTTCTCCTATTCTCATACCCATCCTTGACCCTTGCCCCCTTTCAGACCCTATTCACTATCTTGCAACCCTGCACAGACCCTCAAACTCCTATACCCCTCTGTTGACCATAGACATAAACCTGAAACCTGTCCAAGGCCCATTGCCCCTATTGACATTAGTAACATAACTGATGTCGGCATATTGACAAACTGACACTGGTAGGACTATCGACATCAATGACTGTGACAGACTGACTGCAGAAAATAGGTACACATTATCTTTATTTCTCTTTCTTAGTCTTTTATTATTTCTTTTCATACAACACTTTTTTGGTCAAATAGTGGACTGTCATCCCTCACAGAGCTTTATGCTTCTAAGATCGAGCATATTTCTTGGGAGTCCACCATATCTTTATCTAACACTCTCTTTTTTTGAGTTTCTTTCTTATCTATAGGTGTCTTCCTCCATAGCCAAAGAGGAGCTCCTACAATGTCTATATACGGTGCACAACTTAATCTGAGTAACTTAACATGAGTTCTAACCTCTTGATCTAGACTCTCTAATCTCGAATCAATATCTTCTCTCTCTCAAATTCTTCCTCCCAGACTCTGAAACATCGACATGCACACTCTGAGACCAAGCATTAGACTTCAACTAACACTCACTTGGCTAAGAAACTCTACATAAATCACTCCAGACATTGGATTGGAACATTGGACGAGGGCTTCAACATCAACCACAATAGGAATATGTGTTCTAACACCCTTGGTTCTTGTAACAGAGATAAGTATTTTTTTGTTTCATTTTAGTATTTTGAATACATTAATAATTAGTTTTTATTTACTATTTCTGAATACTATCAACTAGACCTGACTTCCTCTAGAGAAAGGCTGAAAAGCCTTCCTCTTATTCTTATCCTATTCTCATACCCATCCCTGACCCTTGCCCCCTCTCAGACCCTATTCACTGTCTTACAACCTTGCACAGACCCTCAAACTCCTAGACCCCTCTGTTGACCATAGACATAAACCTAAAACCTGTCCAAGCCCTATTACCCCTACTGACATTAGTAACATAACCGATGTCGGCATATTGAAAAACTGACACCGGTAGGACTATTGACATCAGCGACTGTGATAGACTGAATGTAAAAAATAGGTATGCATTATCTTTATTTCTCTTTCTTAGTCTTTCATTATTTCTTTTCATACAACACTCTTTTTGTCAAATAGTGGACTGTCATCCCTCACAGAGCTTTACACTTTTGAGATGTATTTTTTTGTTTCATTTTAGTATTTTGAATACATTAATAATTAGTTTTTATTTACTATTTCTGAATACTATCAACTAGACCTGACTTCCTCTAGAGAAAGGCTGAAAAGCCTTCCTCTTATTCTTATCCTATTCTCATACCCATCCCTGACCCTTGCCCCCTCTCAGACCCTATTCACTGTCTTACAACCTTGCACAGACCCTCAAACTCCTAGACCCCTCTGTTGACCATAGACATAAACCTAAAACCTGTCCAAGCCCTATTACCCCTACTGACATTAGTAACATAACCGATGTCGGCATATTGAAAAACTGACACCGGTAGGACTATTGACATCAGCGAATGTGACAGACTGAATGTAAAAAATAGGTACGCATTATCTTTATTTCTCTTTCTTAGTCTTTCATTATTTCTTTTCATACAACACTCTTTTTGTCAAATAGTGGACTGTCATCCCTCACAGAGCTTTACACTTTTGAGATCAAGCATATTGCTTGGCAGTCCACCATATCGTTATCTAACACTCTCTTTGTTTGAGTTTCTTTCTTATCTATAGGTGTTTTCCTCCATAGCCAAAGAGGAGCTCCTACAACATCTGGATATGGTACACACCTTAATCCAAGTAATGTACAAACCCCTAACCATTAACCTTAGTTTCTTTCTTCTTCTGACTGTAAATAAAAAAAATGAGTAGAAACAGATAAAACCCCTATTTGTTACCCCCTCTTTTGAGGGTAGGAATGAAGACCCTGCAATGACTGCCCTCAAAAGAAAGAGCCCTACAAGTGTGTTATGATGTGAAATACATGATATAGTAATGATAATCAACAAGATATCTAAAGATATAACATGGTTTGTTTGAAGATTGTTAGATCAAATAGGGGTCTGCCTAGATTGATATAACAATGTAATGGCATGTGTGATGTACTAAATTGGAACTAGAAGTTTAGTTAATTATTATTTTTTAGTTTTCAACGAGGGATGGATCATGATATCCATCATGGCACCCAAAAAAACAAGATAATGCATGATATATATCATGGCATTGTAAACAATGAGAAGCAAACAAGAAACAAGCATTCAAGGCAAGAAACATAAATGAGTGACCAAGGGGCCAGGTAAACAAGGGACATGGGCACATGCCACTCAAAATGGAAAGCAAACATACAAGGCATTTTTAAATGCCACATACATATACAATTGAAAACAAGAAAGGCTGGCATGAAGGCCATAATCACATCGAAGAGTACAAGCAAAGGACATTGACAAATGCCCTAAGGCACACATAAAAATAGAAGTAAAGGACATTGTTAAATGTCCTAAGGCACATATAAGAGATAAAATAAGAACTGATAAATTTAGTCACATCTAGCTACACAAAGAAATAAAGGAAGGCATGTAATATACTAGAAATACAATCACATATAACTAATTAAATCAAGAAGTGGAAGTATGTAAGACATGGAGTACAAGACTAGGTATATGCTAAGAAATACACAAGTGCTATATAACAGTGAATGTTGATAGAGTAATCTATGTAAGCTAGTAAATAATATACATCAACATGATAACTAGAGTGTGTGGTGTAACAATTACATAACCTAGATCTTGTAGTCATGTAGAATATGCTCCTAGGGGGTAGATATATTGATGTATGTCTCAAATTTATATGCCCCCTCAATAGGTAGAGTGAAGTAATCATGGATTTAGGTGTCACTACACACACTAAAATGAGATCAAGTGAAGTATGGTAATGTAAATAAATCAAGATAAAATATCATAACATAACAAATGTAAGTCTAGTATGGTAGTAAAAATGTAAAACATGGATAATGCATATAATTGAAATGTTCTTGGTGTTTTTGAATTATTTAAATGTTTTTGGTATTTTGACATATTTGAATGTTTTTGGTATTTTTGGTATAAGCTATGTATAATCAATCATGAGAAGACTACGTATAATAAATACTAATAAAATATGTATAAGAAAGACCAGGAAGAAACAATACTAACTAACAAGTCTCATGGGAGACTCCCTATCATGGTGTCCTGTATCAAAGACAAGGATTGTGCATGATAATGGAAAATGATAGAAGGGCTGAGATTGTGGCTCTAAAAGATATGTATGATATAAATGCTTTAAAATATTTGAAGTAAAAACTAATTGTGGGGTCCCACTATAACTCTAAGAACTGGATGTAGATGTAGGGCTCTTAGGGACCCATCTAGTAATAGGAGAAGATTTCTAAACATGTGATCTATGTGTAGAGGCATGACACCTCAATGAGGCTACCTTGGATGTGAACACTATAGTTAGAAGCTATCTATAATTTTGAAACTATGGTTTCTCTAAAAGAGACCTCTATAGAAGTGTATGGACTATCTGTGTTGGTGATGGATGCCTCAACTATGTTTGAATTTGAACTATAGGAAGAAATGTCGCTAGTGGAGAAACTTAAATTAGTGGTGGAACTGAAACTAGTGACTGAAAAATAGTATGTGGATTTGAAGTGGGTGGTAACTCATATGGAACTCCACCAAATATAATAAATTGATTAGTGTGAATGAATTTCACACATCTGTGAACTGTAGAAGGTCCTGATCAATGTTTTTGAATCCATGGTCAACCAAGTAAAATATCAAAAACTGCTATACTGGGAACACTAGTAAATGTTGTGTCCATATGTATTAGACCAACCTGTAGAGGAAGTATAATCTCACCCAATGAACTTTGTATGTTCCCATTGAATCTATTGATAACTATGTCTGTCAAGGTAATATCCTATTCTAAATATCTCAAATTTTATAGTAATGTCATAGTGCACATGTTTACAATGGATCCATTACCTATGAGAACACTATGAATATAAATTTAAGCTCTGCTAAAGAGTGCATGATAATATAAATCATCCTCAATGATCTCTTGCTTTGAGAAGGAGATCAAAGGTCTAGCTAGAATTTTAGAATTGTATACACCAATCATGTTGCTCAAAGGGTGTAACTCAATTGAAAGTGCCTAATATGTAGCTAGTGGAGGATGTTCATGATATGCATGATGAACACCTAATGTATCCCCTATCTCTTATTTAGAATTATATGGGAAAGGATCTAAAAATATTTTTAAATCTTTGTCCTATGTTTGCTTTTCCCAAGGAGGCTCAACTAAAGTGCCAAGATCAATAACGTTACCATCTATAAAGTCATGTATCTTGTGTTTAAAAATTATACATATATTTGTTGTGTGTCCTAGTGCCCTATGAAAATTACAAATGCATTATAATTATATCCCTGTGGAAGAGGTTTTGTTGGATCAACTTCCTAAATAGGAGGGAGAGATATGATATTACATTCTAATAACTACTATAAGACTCTGGCTAGAGATACTGGTAGATTAGAAAATGTTCATTAAGGAATAACATATAAAACCACTCACTAAAGGGGCTCTAAAGCCACATTAACTGCTAGTTGATTTTTACTTTTGATATCATTGACCTTTACTTTATATGGGACTATGCTATTACTCTTGTTTGTTGTTTTTGATATACTTGTGTACTTGAGTTTGCCCATTAAAATTAGTATAACTTCCCTTTCCTTTAATATATGACATAACTCGATGAAGGAAGAGAATCTTTTGAACATTATTGATTCATACAAAACTAGTAGAAGACTCTATTTGAAGAGATCTTGTAACTCTTAATCAGCTATGGGGCTAGTCATCTTAGCCAAGATAGTATTATATCGAAGAACATAATATATGAGATGTTCATTTGAACTTTACTTCTATTATGAAACTTGAGCATAGTAAACTTTGTCACCTATGTTAATGCTGAAATGAGCTAAGAACATTTCAGCTAAAGGATTGATTACATTGATCGACTGACTTGGTAGAATATAGAACTGTTATAAAGCATAATATTTTAGACTTCATGTAAATATCTTGGCTAGTAGCCAGTCATTTAGTACATATTACAAGCGTGCTATGTTAAAATGTCTCAAGTGTGTCTCTAGATTACCCTTGCCATCATATAGAGTGAACTTGGATTGAACAAAACCTTATGGAAATGGTGTCAAAGCAATATGGTGTATGAAGTAGATCAAAGGAATTCAAAGCCTGTGTTAGTCTAGAGGCACCTTGATCAATATTTATAACTTTGGATTTAAGATATTTGATCTCTTATATAAGGGCAACCACATCAGGAGACAAAGATGTACTAGTCATAACTGATGGTGCCTTATAGGAAGGTTAGGCTATTATAGGGGGTTGTTGAGACATAGTTCCCCCCATAGTGTCAATTATAACTAGTTTTTTGAGAAGATTGACCATTGTTCACTTTTTTTTATTCCTCTTGTATTATTTTAAGCATGTCATCTTTCATGTCAAGGTGCTTAGTTAAGAGTTCTTGAAGTTCCCTTTTATCAGTTTCATCAAAACTAGTGTATTGGGCCATTGTTAAAGTAGGAAAACAAAATGAAAATTGATTGAATTTTTTGCAATAATCTATAATAATCAAATTGCAATGGAATAATGAATATATGAAATGCAAAGTCCTAAAAATAGTAAACTAAAAAATGCATAAAAAGATACGAAGCTCACAAACATGTAAGGTGATACCTCAAAAGTAATAGGATCTAGTATATGCAACTAGGGTTTTTGAAAAATAATATTTAAAATTTTTTTACTATGGAATTCTAAAAATTAAAGTGAATTTTGGATCTAAATATGCAGGTAAAAAATTAGAAAATTATTGGAAAATTCTTGATTTCAAGGGACCTAGTATGTGCAACTAGGGTTTGAAAGATTTTTTTTAAAAATTACTATGAAATTTTAAAAATTAAATTGAATTTTTTAATTAAATAGGAAAGTAAAAAATCATATAAATATTGTAAAAATTAGCAAGGAATTTACCCTTAGGTTTATAGGGTTTTTATGCACAAATGAAGTAAGTTATGCTCACTAAATGATTTAATTATTTTGGGTATATTAGAGTCTTATTCCTAATTTAGTTAAGGGTATAAGTTGACTAAACCAATAAATAATATTGAAATAAATAGAGTAATAATTTTTATAATTTATTTGACCTTCATAGATTTCTAAAAATAGTAATGAAATGGAGAAATATAACTTAGATTAAACAAGACTGAGATGACTAAGACAAAATCTAGTATTGGTTGTGCAAGACTGAGACATTATATAAAAATAGGATCTATCTTTCATTTGGTGAAAGGATAGGAGCACCAAAAACATGACACTTTAGGGTTTAGTGCTATTGTCTAGGTCCTACCATTGCTGTCCAAACTAGTCATATAGATCTCATTTTTTAAAGTTTTGTCCACTATCCTTGTATTAGTTCACATATGAAATTTAAAGTCTTTATTATAGATAGATCTCCTTGTAGAGATGATTTAATCTCCAACCCTATATCTTCCTTATGCTTGAACTTTGAATGAAAAATTTGAGAAAGATGAGGGTTAATGTGTGTAAGATGCACTGAACATGTATCCACACCCCTTGTGTGGGCATGCTACCTACATACCAATACTCTGAAGAGGGATCAAGCCATATGTAGTTATCCCACTTGATGTGCTTTATGAAATAGTGTTATGAAAATGTAAAAATGCTAAACTAAGTGTGTTTGATGTGACTAGGGACTGGTGTGAGGGTTTGAATGAGCTTATGGCTATGTTGACTGGCTGTATGTAAAGAATAGGGAAAATTGCCTTAGTGGTTTTGATTTTATTCTTGCTTGTTTTTGAAATAATTTCCAAGCCCTTATAAATGAACTTTGAATGGGATTTTATAGATATCTATTAGTCATGGGTTAGATGTATTCATGCTAGGTTGACATAATGAAGAAAAGGAATTAGGAGGAAATGGTCACCTAGGCTTAAAATGTAATTGGATAGGAGCACTAGAAATGGGACACCCTAGGGTCCAATGTTATAGTCCAACTTAGGAACTATTATCCTATAGGTAAGGGACCTAGGGGGATGGAATAAGCATGGAAAATGGGGTTTGAATAAGCTAGAATAAGGTCTTGAAAGGCTATGAATGACTGGGAATCATCAAAAAAGTGCCTAGAAGGGTCATGAGAGCATGAAAGAGGGACCTATGGGTTAGGTGTCACAAGCCAAACTCAAGCTACCAATTTTGAAATTTTATATGACTACAAGTTTTATTATGCAAAGTAGGTTGAGGGATGATATTCCCATTAGCATCTCTAAGAGGAGGGGGGACAAAATTATGATTTGGTTGAGACATGATGACTTGAGGTGGTTGAGTAGTCATGTGTAATAAATGTTGTTGTATTTTAATCATTTTAGAATGATTATTTATTTATATGATGTGAACTTTTTGAAATATAAGAGAAATAATTCAAGTTGTACTGATTTATGCATTAGTATTTTAAGGTAGGGTATTAGTGTTGTTAGGAGGGGGATTATTAGTATTGGTAGGAGGAGGGGTATTAGGTGGAGGATTTCTAACATTGGTGTTAGTTTTTCTAAGTGTGGTAGAAGAATAAATAGACTTAGTAAATCCATTGCTCTTATTAGGAGTGTAAATGGTATCATCATCAAGGTTTTTGAATAATCAAGAACCATCTAGATCATCAGTTGGATCGATTTAAACCATGTTGATTTGGGAAGTGATAATGTTAGGTGCCCTTTTTATGGGTGTAACAAAATGATTACAACCATTGGTAGTAAGAGGAGTACTAGGATGAAGGATCTCAACTATATTACACTATGTAGTGATTGGTTTTAGATTAGGAAAACATAAAGGAAGAAATTGAATGGTTTCATCTAAAGTAATAAAATAAGTGAGGTTCTGATCTAAATCCTTAATTATGTAATTTTTTTGACAAAGTGAAGGATAAAAAGATGACATCATTATGAAATAAGACTAGATAACCATACAAAAAATAATATCGACTAAGGTGTATAGAGTTAATAGAGTCAAATATGTACTATTTAGATAGAAAGACATAAAATGAAGACATAATCGACTAAACACAAAATAGGTTCAATCCATAAATACTAAGTTGACTGGGTTGACTTAGTACTGTAGAGAGAAAAATTTGATTGAATAGAAAGAATAAAAAGTTGAATAGGTTGATTGTGTACTTCAGGCAGAAAAGGTGAATCAATTAATGAGAGACTATGTCGACATAGATGATAGTGTCATGAAAATAGGAAATATTATTTCTAAGCATATGAAAGGAAACATAGAAGTAATCAAATCGATGTGGTTGGTCTGATTGGATCACACAACATAAATATTAAACCAACATTGATGAGTGCAAGTTTTGTAATATAAAATATAATGATCAAAAAACAAGAAATAAATTGAAATTAAAAGATAGCTAAGTGGTCATTCCTAAGTATTATTAAACTATAATAAAGTTTTTAATTAATGTTGTAAAGAGTTGGCTATAATAAGGAACTAAAAATCAATCTATAGATGGGTTTAAGATGTTTAGGATGAAATGGATCTATGTTGGCAATGGTACTAGCTTGGTATTAGAGCCTACCCCCACACATCACAATATTGTAATGATAAGGGTGTTAGGTGATTTTTCAATATATACCAATAACCACGTATTTGTACTTAGCTAGGAAACTAAGTCAGCTTCCCCCTTTGTGATGAAATCCAAGTAGGTAGTCCTTGGAGAGACAAATGTGTTTTGAATGTTATGTGATTTTGTAGTGTGTGAAAATGAGTATAATAGTGTATCTAAATTGGTAATTTAAAAAAAACCAACTATTTAGACTATGTGAGTTATACTCTAAGCATGCAAACAATTGAAAAAAGAAATGTGAATTAATTACTAGCAAGTAGATGTTAATTATTTAATTTAGAATAGTATAGATTCAGTTTAGGTGACACTATATATAAATAATATAAAACAAATTTCATTGGGTCTCTACTATTTTGTGGAAGAAAGGTATTTAATAAAAGAGTCCAATAGACTGATTATGTCTCTCAGATAGAAGATAGACTACAAAACTAAGGTGACTAGGTTGACTTAGTTGGCTATAAGGTTATAGTTTTAAAGGTTGCGAACTTGTGAAAATAAAATCTAAAGAAAGTAATGAAATGATAGAGAGAGGAAAGAGAGGAACCTTGGTGGAATTGAATATGGTTAATATTGGAAATTTTTATGTTATGATGCTCAAATGTTGCTTTGAAGTTTTATCAATTGGGTTAATTATCTCGACATAGTTTTTAGAACCCTGTATGCTAAAAAGAAACACTACAAAATAAGTCAACTAGGTTGACTTAGTTGTTATAACCTAAGTATCAAAAATAAATACTAGAAACTAGGTTAACTAGGTTGACTTAGTTGTTAAAACTTGACTACCAAAAATAAATATTATAAACTAAGTCAATTATGTCAACTTAATTATAAGAACCTGAATGCCAAAAAAACACTACAAATAGATTTGACTAGGTTGACTTCATTAGTAGAATCTAACTACAGAATAATATCATGTCAATTAGATCAATCTAGTTACCTGTGTTTAGTGAATACCTTCACAAATAGAATGGATTCACTTTGATATGACTATGTGTTAAACCTATGACTATTAGAACTATATCGATAGTTTCAATACAGTACTCTAAACATGGAAAAATATAATAATATGATAAAAATGATAATGTGAAAGAAAACCTGCAAGGGCTATATTCACATAGGGTTTTCTAAAATGTATTCAATGGGAAATGCAACATATCTAAAAATCAATCCTAGGTTGGAGAAGATAAATACTACTTACACTTTTGATTATGGATACATAAGATATTCAAGGTTATGACCAAGATGGATCTACTAGATCTAGACAAGGGACATCTTATCAAAATAATATCATAGGGAGAGTTCCAAGGTCTCTAGTCAAGCAAAACTATGTAATAACCCTAACTAGGTCCTATGTTATCATATTCACTAAACTAATAACAAGTAAAGAAAAGTTTAATCTAGTGTTCACCAAAGCTTGTGGAACAAAGTGGGGGTAATAAACATGAAAAGTAAACATGCATAGAAGACATATACTAATGTTAATTTATACAAAATCTTAATACATGTAATAGAATTATAAATGCATATTTATCTACTCATATAAAGGAGGAACAAAGTTAGGAATACTTACCTTTGAAGATGAACTCACCAAGCCTCAATCTCTCTCTATGCTAAGATGCTTCACAAGAGGTTTTTGTGATATGTACGTATGAAAAGGATAAATTAGCTTTAGGCTACACAACCTATCAATACATCTAAAATACTTCTTCACAAGACAAGATTCATACTCTAGAGAATGTATGAATCCCTAAGCTATGCTCCTCAAGTAGAATGGTGGATAAATAGATGCACAATATATATCTCTTATTCTTCTCTTCTTGTATAAATGATGGAAATGTATGTGTATATAGCTAAATCTAACCCTAAACCTTTATGAAATTTAAGCCAATAGAGTTGGCCCAATCAACTCTGTATTATTAATTGATAATAAAAAGTATTAATTAGAATTATAAGTCAGCCTAGTCAACTCTATATTTTTAATTGATACTAATAAATATCAATTAGAATACTAAGTCAACCCAGTCAACTTTGTATTGTAAACTATCAAAAAGGGTTTTAGGCTTAGGAAAAGATAATTAAGGTGGAAAATGACTAGAGGAGGTTTCAATAGAGGAGGTAAATCTTAAGGGAATGTTTGTATAAGAATGTTGTGTTGATAACAAGTGGTTGGACAAATGATATGAATCATACAAAGCCATAACAATCTTACAAAACACCAATAGTCTACCCACCCCTTTCTTGGGGTACCCTTTAAGGCATGCAATCAAAAAGATTGAAACTTGATAGGTTCCTACAAGATATAAAGTATTAGTAAGTAGTTAATTTAATAAAAATATTGTGTGTATACATTGTGCACCTCAAAGACAGTTCAAGAGATCATCATTGTAAAAAATTAGTTACTAATACTTTACCATTATTTTTTTTAACATACATAAATAAGCCAAGCACTATATTTATTTAGTGTGAATATGATTAGGATTCCATAATGAGAAGATATAGCCTTGATCTTTACTTGATTAAGAAACTCCTAGATTTGGTACCAAACTTAATCATTTTCCCAAATAGACTTGTGGTAAAATTGACAATTTAGACGAGAAGATCTAGGACTAAATTGATGTGATGCTTTGCTAGATAATGTGTTGGTAGACCCTTCAACTATTTAAATATATTATTTTTTATTACTACAATAACTTTACAATTTTTTATTGATGTGTCAATGTTTGTGTCATTTTTCATTACCAATGCATATTTATTGTTCTACATAGGTGCTTCTAAGTAGTCTATGAGTAGTAAAAACTTGTAATTATGTGAAGACTAGCTTAGGGAATTATTTAGAAGAGAATAAAGTGATATTAGTCATTAGAGTTTAATCTAATAGTATGAAGACATGATATTTGAAATGAATAGTCCAAATTTATAGCTTGGTTTGATATATATCTTCATAATCATACAAAACATTATTCCCAGAAATATGTCATGAAACTGAAGTCATATGATGTCATGAGTGAAATTTTTATCCATGGTCTTGAATTTAACTATAAATTTCATTTACATCAAATTCATATATTCTTACCTTACTGCAAGCAACCTAAGGAATATGGTTTTTGATGCATGATAGTGGGAAGGCCAAGGAATTGGGTTATACCTTTTATAATGTTGTTATTTTGGATTCCATTGTAAATGAAAATATTGAAAGGATGACCCTTCACACAAAAATTAGTGTGAAATAGATGCTTTCATTATTTAGATATATCAATGGTATGTTAGTGGTGCTCATAAAAATGGTACATAGATTAGTGTTGTCCGTTGATACAAGATATGATATAGATTGTACAACATCAATAATAGTTGTCTAAGATTGTACATTGGTAATGCCAACATTTACCAGCATAGTTATTCTTGCATTTGTCTAGTGAAAAATAATTTATAGTATTATGTTATTACAAGACCCTATTAGGCTATTCACCCTTGTATGAAATGTTTTTATTATGCAGATAAGGGATAGATGGTGATTTGTGCATGGTTTGTGCATGCCTTAGAATGATAATGAGAAATTCTATTTCAAATTTGTCTTGGATTCAATCTTAGTGTAGTTTTTGTATTCTCTCCTTAGTATGTAATAATTTAATAACTCTATATTTATGTGAATTTAAGGTGAGAGTTTACTAATATAATTCATTATCTTACATTTCTCTCTCAAATCCTTGTTTAGTTATGCAATGTGTCATAGAACTGATTGGTGTAGTCTTCCATTGAATGCTCCTCATGTTGGCACAATTTTTGTAACTTGGCTTATTCATACTTAAATTTATTCAAAGGATGGTACTCATCCTTCAGTGTCAAAAAATTATTCCAAGACTTGATTGATATGTACTCTTAAGTACACTATGCACTATAGGTTCCCACTAGTGACACACTATAATGGACATAGTTAACATGGTGAAGGTGATCTTAATAGCATCAATGAATCTAGTGACTAAAAAGTATGCATTAGGTTTTTTAATCTAAAAATATAATGTTTTTGTTTTCACTTTTAATTCAAACACTAGGATGTCAATATTTAATTGCACATTAAAAGGATTTTTTTCTTGAAACAACATATGTAAAAAAAATGCACAAAAGGATTTGTGTATGGCCCAAGATGAAATATGAGTTCACAAAACAAGCCTAAAAATTAAGTGTGTTATTAATTGAGGGTGTCCTAAATAAGTTTCATTAAGTATGGGGATATCTCAGTGTTTCTTTGGGCATCAATTATCTTTTTCTTATTAAGGCATTATTTATGATAGTCTAAAATAAAATGAATTGGTAATCTTTCTCTCTGACATTGTGCTCACATTTTTAAATACATATGAGAGTTATTTATTTAATACTAATAATATAAAACATAGGCCTAGGACCTGATGCATTATAAAATGCTAAACTTAGTGGAAATTTGTAGTTTATAAGATTGTGTTAGAGGTAATATAGCTAAGTAGAAGAAAAATTGTAAAGATGCATGTAGAAGTTTAATACGTTAAAATGTAGCTTATATTCAATATTCAGAATAGGGTAAGTATATATGTGTATAACATCTAGTAAGAATATGAAATCTAGTTCCTGTGATCACAAAGGAAAGACATCTTTGCTTATATTTCTAGACTGAATGAAAGAATTTAGAGCTATATATGAGTTTCAATACTAGATAGTAAAAACATGGTAACAAAATCCTTTTTAGTCTATGTGTGTAATATATCATCTATCTTCCCTTCTAGGATGTGTGATTAAAAGATATGCATCACTACAAGTGGTTACAACTAACAATAATTATATAAGTGGCATTTTTTATTCTAGTCAAGTAAAAATTGACCATTAGGTGTGGTGATGTAACTAAGTGATGAGAGCATGTTCTTAATTATCATGAATAAGTTTAAAATAATTAAGGCCTTCATTAATGAGTTATGGTTAGGAGCTCAATGCATGCATGAAAAATATAATTATACAACTTATAAGTGCATGTGAAGGTAGTTGTAACACATATATGTCCTCTCCAGGGTATATAATTATAGTATCCAAGTGATTCTTAACATAATATTTGAAATAAATTGAAGGAGAACCATCATTATATATCACTAATGTAACTAATTAGAAGAAGAAACATCATTATCTATCACTATAGATTGAATAATAAAATATTCAATGATATTCATAAGAGAATGTTGTGTTAAGAAGACGTGGTTGGGTAATTATAAAGGAAATAAGGTACTAAAAACTTTGAAGCTAGCATCCCTTAAACATTGATTTTTTATGAAACTTAAAATTGAGAGGAATTCGGTGATGTGAGAATGTCCCATATTTTCATGAATAAGGTTAAAATAATTAAGGCCCTCATCAATGAGTTCGGGATAGGAACTCAATGCATGTATGAAAAATATAATTATACAAATTTTTAAGAAGGCAATTATATCACATATATGTCCTTCCCATAGTAGATAATTATAATATTCAAATGATTCTTAACACAATAATACAATAAGTGACAAAAAAAAACACTTTTATAGTGTATTTCATACAAAAGTGATAGCTTTATGAATAATAAACGTTGAACACATTTCATTGGGGTATTAGAAAAAAATGACTGGTGAAGTTAGATTGAATCTTTATATAAGAAGTAATTATTCATTTAGTTATCATAATATAAGATACATATGAAGATTAATTTATATTCATTTTATATATCTTGGAATGAATAATATAAAACATTGATAAAAATTCCATACATAGTTTATCTAGAAGTTATTCTTTTATATTATGAATTATGAAAACATAAAATTCTTGAATATAATTTTTTTATTATTTTTATAAAATATATAGTGTTGAAAAATTATTTGTAATTATTATATTACATACCTCATATCATTAATAAATATACTCTATTAATGTGATAAAATACATTACTAATAGTTAAGACAATTGATTATTCCATACATCAACATTAAAATCCATCACATGGTTGAGAGGTTCTGGTTCAAGAAGTGTTTTAAGTGACATAAAATTTTATGGATAATAAATATCATATAATTGACATATGTATTGATAATATATAATGTAGGGTAGTTTTTTCACTTGGATTTTCACCCTTTAAGGATATGTCTCAGCTCTCCTCATCTAAGTGGCACAATTAAAACACCTCTAGGCTATGAGTAGCCTAAGAATGAGGTAAATCTCTAGATAGGGATAAATACCTTGATGTACCACTTATAGATAAATATTAAACTTATAATTTTAAGGAAAAGGGAGAGAGAAAATTGAAATTAAACTATCCTAAGGGAGGTGATACACCAAAATAATTGATGACTACCAACTAGCTGCATGTGACACATGAGACAAAGAGACTAATTAGGCATACACTTCTCTAATCTAAATCTTATCACATAAGTATTTTATTATGAGGTTGTGATGAATTTTTATATAAGAGGAATAAAAAAGAGTCCCATAATAGCACTATTTGAATATACTAACTCACTCAACCTTGACACATCAATAGAACACTTCACATGACCTATAAGAAAAATCTTTCCAATTGCAAATAGGTTGGAAAATGAGATAAAAATTTTAAGGAAACAATAGTAATCACTAGTAAAGATTAATAATCCAAGTGAACACAATATGAATAGTCATATAATAGGTAAAATAAGTAGTCTTATTAATCTATGGTATGCAAATGAGGAGGGGTTCCCATACTCAGGTGGAACATAGTTTACAAAGGCCAAAATGGATAGTTATTATACAATTTGATAGAGATGAGAAGAAAAAGAAGACAAAAGATCACAAAGACACTTGTCATGATGAGAGGACGAGTTAAATGTACATGAAAGGAGGATGTGAAATTGATCATGCAAAGTCAAGAAGCACGAGTGGCACTCCAAGTCATGAAACTCTTGAAATGTGGCATAAAAGTTCTCATTATGCACAAAGAAACTAACTTAATAAATGGATAGGTATAATTATTTGAATTATATGTAAGGTTTTTAAACATGACTCTCCATGCATTGGTTTTAGTCTTAATCATTTAAATCTTTTGAAAGTGAGCCATCACCATCTGTAGTTAAAGAAAACTCCTCTTTTAGACACATTGTACACTTGGCCTCAAACTTGGATTTAGTTTTCCATGAAAATTAATAAAATGGAGTGGATGAAACTTGTAAATACCCTTAATGGCCTTAGAGGCATTAGGCACACCTTAAAATCAATTTACTTAAATATTTTCACCCTTCTCACTATCGTGTTCACTATGCCAGTTTAGACTAGCTGAGATGAGAGATATGATAGGCACAATTAAAAGTTTTTATAATTAATTGAATGAAAATTTGGAGTTATCTTAAGTCTCAATATTCTTGCCAAAATTGGTTTCATCTCTTGGAACCTCCTAAAACTTGCATAATGCATAAAATAATAAAAAATACCCTATTTTGTACTCCATCCATACAATTTTATATAGTCCAAAAGTATGGGGAGTATCTTGAGAGAGTAATATGAAAGTTTCAATCACTTTCATTGTCAGTATATCCCATTTGGATATCTCATCATCTTCATTTCCTGAATTGGATCCCTTCTAAGTGTTTGTAAGGGGTTTAAGCCATTTACACTCTTAAGCTTTGTTCATGAATATATGACATTGGAATTACAAAAAAATTCCACTAGAGTGATGTTAAATACCCATTATAACCCCTAAAAACTTACTTTACCTCCATGAAAAGTGTCAATAGATCTATGAAAAACCAAACCTCTCCTATCGAGCTTGTTTTCTCATTTGCATAAGCCATGATATGGTTCAAAGCCAAAAGTGGCTCTCATTGTGGTTTATATACATAAAAATAGATTTAAAAATTCTATTATGATCCCATAATCATGATCCAATAGGTTATAATTCATATCTAAGTCTATAAGTGTAAGTGACTTCCCATTTGGACACTGGGACAAAACCTTACATCATAACCTTGACTACATACTTAATGATTTAGACCATTCTGTTAAAGGTTTCCATTATGTACATGGTTTATCATGTTTTAATATACATTAATAAAACCTCCAAAACTTTATTTAGTGTCCAATTAAATTTTGGTCTATCCTTTTATCTCTAATCCCCAAGACTGCAGGGTTTGCAACCTAGAGAAGTACGCTCTATCTGAGACAAAATAGAGAGCACTTTCCATATTATCCTAGATAAAATTAATTATTTAAAATATTCTCTAGGTGATGGATACTATCTAAACCAATTTTGTTCTCTTTATTAGGTTAATAGACCCCCTACTCCTTCAAACTCCAAGATAGACTATGTGGGAGGCAGACCGTGTGTATAATAGTCATAGATTGACTATGTATTACCCTTGAAAACCCATTTCACCATATATTAATGTAATATTAATTGTTATATAATAACATAAATTTTGGATAAACATTATATATGCATGATACTCATGTTTTCACTACTGGCTCAAAGTGACTTGATCATTTTTTGATTAGGTAGACTATAT